>JAENPR010000425.1:0-537375 GCA_018135685.1 Themeda triandra | reverse complement strand
AAGCTAGAGATTATTCCAACATTCATCATTCCTATTTTCCTAGTAAAATCAAAAGCACAACAACAAAAGGCTAGACATTCGACTAGCGTAAGAAGAAACTGACAGATGCTGTTTGCTCGCGAGGATTATAGAAGATGGGCATCAGATCACAATCGGATAGGCCGGATCTGGAGTAGATTAGATAGACCGGTAGCTAGGGTTGAGCTTTCCTTGGCGCATCTCCCGTGCTGGACGGGCGACCAAGCAAACGGTGGACGTTGCGAGCGGCGGAGAGCCCCAGACAAATGACGGTGGAATTAGCGCGCGGCTGAGGCTGCCGTCGTTAATGGAATGGAATAGCAAGCGACCCTGGACAGAACAGCGCTGTCTCAGGTGGCCCGGGCTTATCTGTAGTGCAGAATTTCGATTCGCAGTTAGCATTATTTGAAAACATTTTGTCGCTTTTAGCATCGGAGGATATGCTAAACAATTTGCTAGCCAGCGTCCCATCCGCGCCCGAATTCAAATCATTATGATGATGCTGGTGGACGAGAGTACGAAATCTATTACCCCTAAGAATTACCAAAGGGAATCGTCCACCCGTGGTTTCACCTCGCCCCAATGTCTCTCCCCGCCCACCTTGCCCCTACCCGGCTGGTTCCACCCGGCTACCCCCGCACCGGCCACATCGCCGCGCCGCCGCGGTACTGCTCCCCGGCCACCTCGCACCAGCACCCGCCATCGTGTGCTTCAAGGATTCGGAACTGCGCGTCGCCGCCACGCCTGCCGCCGCTCAGCCTCAGACCTCGGCCGGAATCCTAGGGCCCGGCGCCATCGCCGGCGACGAGCGGCCGCAGCCTGGCGAGCAGCAGCAGAAAGATCTAGGCGCAGCAGTCGGAGGAGGCCTCATGCCGCTCTGCATCTTCACGGCGGACCCCCAACTCCATCGCTCCCTGTTGCTACCAGGTGTGCCAACCGCTTCTCTTCCCTGATGTTGAAATTGATGTTCTTATCATGTGGCAGCAGCCAGCAGCAGCTCGATTCTCTTGGTGTCCTCCACCGCCGCCCGCAGCCCCACGCGCGTGCCCTGCCCCAGCAGCACGCGAGCGACGCCGGACCGTGGGAATCGGCCGGAGCCCTAGGGCCTGCTCAGCCTCGATCCTTCGCCGGCGAGGATCCGTCGCATCGTGTCGAGCACTCAGCCGGTGCTTGTTCCTCCCACTCAGCCCAGCGGTGCTGGACGGAAGGGCCCTTGTGGTACGCAAGTTGTTTGCAGTGAGGAGTACGCGAGTTGTTTGCAGTGAGTCCCCTCCACCCGCGAGCGGTGCCTGCAGAGCACCGGTGCAGGTCGGCAGGTGCTGTGCGCCCAATTGCCGTGCTCTTCATCTGCTTGCTTCAGAGTCCGATTTCTCCTGCTGGTCCCCTCCCCTCGCTGCAGCTTTCTTTTCCTGTTTGCTGGTCAGCGGTGCACAGATTATAGCTGCTACATATAGCTGTCCAATCCTCCATCCAGTAGCAAATAGAATCGAGATGCACAGTAGGCAGCAGCTTCTCTGCTCGGCAATTGCTTGCAGCAGCTTGAATTGATTTCATTGGATTTGCTCTTATTCGAGTAGAGTTCGCCTTCTGTTTTTACATTGCGTTGTCAATGTTCTTTGACAGCACCAAATCATCCTCTGCTCTTTCTCTTTGTGCCAACGACAGAGCAGGCAGTTTATCGAGCCTTGAATTATCTGGTCAGGCAGCAGCAGCACCTAGCTCGGCAACAATAATTCATCCTGATGCAGGAACTTGGCAAGAAGCAAGCAGCAGTACAGTGAGCATACTTTGGCAATCAGGTAAGGAGGAAAGCGGTGCGTGCGTCTTCACTGTCAAATGTCTGCCCTTAACTAAATTGATTTATGGCCTGCGTTTGTTAAATATCTTCAGATAGGGCATATGTAAATATAAACTGAATAAATTTACCTAATAGCAAACCATATGTTACCTTGGCTACACAGGATACAATTTTAACCTCTGTCATCGGTACTGACCTCTACTCTGAACTTTATTTCCAAGCAAAATGTAGGAAAAAACAATTGTGCCCTGTTCTAAGAAATAACAGGTATAGACCATTTTTCTTGTTCATTGTGTAGAGTGAATCAAGTACGTCCAATTATTTAATTTCTAAAACATTTTTAGGAACATAATCATCTATGGTGGAAACATAGATTAGAAAGACAAAATAAAGGGAAAGTCAACTGAGGGAAGGTGTAGGGTACACTTAATACATTTATGTATAACTATAGCCTTTCAGATGCTCTGATAAACGATTTTCTGAACCCAGTCATCAAAACACACATCTGAATTCGAGCTCTAAAAATGATACATTATCTTTCCCCAGTCATAAAGCACATGAACTGACATAAACCCGTAAACATGAACTGAGCTAACATATCTGCATTGTTTACAATCTAATGACTGTAACTTCCATGTACCAGGAAACAATTCTGCGTGTTCACTGCCTCCAATTAAAACTGTTGTGAATTTTGTCTTTCATATGTCGAGGGTGACTATTGTGTGATTAGTTCTCTCCTGAACATATGCTACCTTGAAGGTGATACTTTTCACTTACCTTTTTGGATTGACATTTTTCAGGTGTTGGCAATCAGTGAGTCATCAAAACATTTTTTTTTTTTTGTGGAAAAGCAAATTGTTTCCTGATTGCCATGGAGCAGTAAACAATTAGTTCAGTTTGGCAGCGTTTGAGTTCTGACTTTGTGATTTCAGGTGTACATGAGGGCTGACAACAACAAAGTATGGAAACACTCCCAAAACTGATGTAAGTTCAGTTTGTTTCCTGTCCTATTCATGTGGAAATTCAAAGCCCCTAACATGTTAAAATTGTGATCCTGAATTCAAATTTTAACAACTATTATCCCCAGAGTGTCACCTCGTCACTTTTCAGAAGTTGGGATTTCTCAACAATTCTTGCTAATCGTTGTGAATCTATGTATTGCATATAATTTGCATCAATAGAAAATAAATATTCAGTTAAGCTCATAGAATATTTAAAATGCATGGATTCTAATTGCAGTATACTGTTTTCATCATTTCTCACACATAGATCACACAATGAGCTGATAAGGAATTTGGAAGCTGCACGATGGCCTTTTGCCCACAGTGAGGAGTACTGGCACTGTATTGTGCCTGAAAATATAGAAGCCTGTAACTGTTGCCAAGTTAAGAAAATTGTTGGACGAAAGAATCCAGTGGAGGGATTCTTACATGCCACAAGATATCGTGCAGCTGCTTTGGCTGCTGATCTCCAATAAAACAGAGCTCTGGGTACCTACTGCCTGTGAAAGCTCTGATAGACCACCCCAATAACAGTGAGCCGTTATTCACTTTTGAACATGGAATTCAACCTATTTTGATTGTTTGTTGTTTGTGGTCAGCTAGAAATTCTAAGTTTGTATCTAAAGTTTGAGACTTGAGTGGCTTATGATTGGCCAAATTAGTTCTTTTATGGTTTTTCTTCCGAGCTATGAAGACCAAGATATATGTGATTTTTTCTGTAATGTTGTTTTTTTGTTTCCGATCTCTATAGCATGTTTCAGTGTAATTAATATTTTCGTGCTAATTCTATCAACTACTAGCACTGTAAACCTTACTACTAATGCTAATATATGAAAAGGCCAACACACCTGTCAATAAGAAGTTCATCTGCTGAGAGATTTGCATTGACCACTTTTTAAATATTTGTACACTGAAAATACATTATTTGCATTCAGAAAGGAGCTCTTCCACCATATCTACCTGATAGTGAGCAGACACGATAGGCTACAGTTACTGTTTCATCTTTACTGCCTCTGCATTCACTCTTAAGTAGGCTATTATATTTCATGGCATGCAGATTCTTAGTAATACTACTATAATGATGTATGTCCTATGTAGCTAATAGAAGTTATTGTTGTTACCTGAATTAGTACGTAGAATATGTATGACATGTGCTTCTGAATATGTATTACCTGTTGACCGCTTATGTTTTACTCAAAATTGCTCAGTATCTGCACCATCAAATGTCTGTCCTAAATTTGTTTGCTTTATGGCCTGCACTGTCATATTAGCTTTCATCAGGACCAAAAAAAAAAAAAAATGAAACTAAGAACAAATGCTGGCACACACGTATTCAGCTCAACTTTCTCAGGTGCACAAGAGCATATACATGTAACCGCCAATCGATTGGAATAGATGCTTTTGGTTGATCTTGGATTGTTTGTTTATGCACATGTCTATATTGAGACTAAAAAGGATTCTTACCCAATTAGTTGAGATTTAGATGCACAATTAATATTTTTTTCAGAGATGGTAGGTTCAGAACTATGGAGTATGGACTTTGTTGTAAATTTGGTTTGTTGAATTTGCAGGTAATTAAATCTATGTAGCTCTCGCCACGACATGCAAGATTATGTTCAGACAATGCATGGATTGTAGCGTTGAAGATGGGGGTGGAGAGTGGGAGCTAGAGGGGAATTGAAAGTGATCCGTATATGCATTTTCAGAAGTAGAATACCATGTTTTGCCACCAACTTTGAAAGTAGAATCACAGTAATTTGCACTCTGAACAAATAGAAGCACTCTGAACGAATTTTGGAACATTGTTTGCTTGAGAACCATCTGTTTTCCAATACAAGGTAGATTAGTACTAGCACTAATAGCGAAATTGGTCTTGTGCTATGGTTGTGTGATATGTCCTGTTCAGATCATCATGTATGCTTTCATATTTAACATTTATCTTGTGACGTGGTTTATGCATGTTTTGATCATCCTCTAAGCTTTGTGTGATATGTCCACAGGCTGTGGCTTCACAACTATACTTCACAACCGTATAGTTTCAGTCAGATGTTTAATATAACCTTCTTGATATGAATTTTTTTTTTTTTTTGACAACTGCAAACTTATATTATATTAAGCAGCCAGCTTTACACAAAAGTCCTCGAAAGAGGACCGAATTACAGCATGGTCCGAGGACCGGATAAGAGCAGGTACAAGAACAACGGCGATGACGGAGACGAGCTCGCCGGTGGAGGGCCGTAGGCGCCAAAGGGCGCATACACTGGGTGGAGGACCGCGCCATGCGTCGGTTGGAGATGGGGCGACGGAGCCGTTAGTGAAGAACGTTCCAGCGACCGAAGGATCGATGTATTGCCGTCGCCGGAGTTAGGTGATGAAGCTCACTATCGAGTCCCCGGTGGAGGCGAGGTCGTCGGGCGACGCGCTGAAGAGCTGCTCCGGTGGAAGCTGGTTGTGCAGATTGAAGGCTGCATATAGTTGATGGAGGCGGTGGCGGAGTCGTACGGTGGATGAGAGCGGAGATCGAGGAAGCGCGGATCTTGCGGCGGCGCAAGGAATGGAAAGCGGAGGCGGAGGAGTGGAGATCCGAGCTGCTGTGGAGGCGGAATCACTTTATTGGAACATACCTTGGCTTGGCCGGCGTCGACGGCGAAGACCACCGCATGACGCCGATGGCGACGGAGATGGCGACGGCCACTAGGAAGTTCATGCGAGATTAAAAGGGATTTTACAAGGGGAAGGAGAGAGGGAAAACGGGGAAGGAGGAGTGGGCCGACCCACCTGCTCTACCGCCGGCGGGGACGCCAGGGAGGCAGGGGGGCCGGCGGCGGAGGGACGGCGGAGGCTGGGGAAAAGTTGGGTACGGTACTACGAAGAGTTTCTTTCTTCTCGAAGAGCGTATGCTCGGACGACCATATTTGGCCTCTTCATATGAATTTGAATCTGTCCGTGAGACTTTTAACCATAGTGCATCGTAGATGTTAAAACCCGTAGCAACGCACGGGCAATAACCTAGTTGAAGAGATATTCTTTTCGTCAAACGACAAAAAGGTTATGATCGGGCACGTTTAAATACATGTACGAAACTGAAGATATTTTGGAATAGATTGGAAACAGAGGTCGATTGGTACGTGACGGGTACCATTCTGTTTCTGTCTGTCGCCCGCAGATTAAATAAACTAGTCACGCTCAGAAAATAATAATGCCCCATGTTGGATCGATCGAAATAAATCATCTGCAAAAAAGAGTCATAAAAAAGAATCGAAAAGCATGTCTAGCGCAACATGATGCCTTGCCTGTCCCAAACACGTACTGACATACATAATGCAGCTAACATCCACATCGGATTAATCACATGCACGTACTACAGATACTGCACGCAGGATCAGGGGAACAAAAACGAACAGAAATATGAGGAAGAGCATGGGACTGAAGGGGGGAGACGGACAAAACCGCTGCAATCACGCATGTTTACATACGCGTATATTATTGGGTCACGACAAGAGAGATCGACGCGACGACGACCACGACCTTGTTCTCTCTTGACAGATGTTTTTGTCGAGCAAATTCGCTAGAACAGTGACGCAAAGACGTGTGCAGGTGTAGGCCAAAATAAAGCTGAAAAGGGCATTCTTTTCTTTTTGTTTCTTCTTTTCTTTTTTCTTTCTTTTTTTTCTCTGAGTGCTATGTTTACTTAGTACTGGACAAAAAGGAGGGCGGTTTTTGCCAAACTTTTACTGCATGGACCTATTCATGACTTCCAAAGAAGAGGCAAGCGAGGGAAACAAAAGCATGGGCATAACGCACAAAATGATTAAAGACCGTCGAGGTAGCCTGAGCAATGACTTGAGTTGGTTCATCATGCACAGTGCTCTTGACAAAATGATGGGGCGTAATTATGCGTTTACATGACTCCCCGCCCCTGCTTTGGTTTTGTTGCGAGACATCTTGAGAGCCTCGGAAACCCTTTTCGCATAGTATATTGTTTGCTTTTTCATAAATTGCGACACGCCATGCGCCCATTCCCAAAAGAAAACAGACAGTATTATTCCGTGCGTAGTGTAGACACAGTACACTAACGGGCTATACATCGGCACTACTACTGTTGATTTCTGGTGCAAATGGAAAGCACCCGTTCCACTATAACTTGTGCCAGTGTGTACTTGCCACTGTTTGCGCTCGGAGAAAGCCGGCACGGCCGCTCTGTCCGTGTCCACATCTGCGCGGCCACGTACTGCCCTGCCAAAGACAAAAACGGTGCGTGCCAGCGGTCAGATGGAGGCAGCCGCGGCGGGCGCACGGCTCGAAGTCGAAGTCACTGCATGCTGGCCGCGCCCCTGACGGCCTGACCCCGCGCCAGGGCGGGCGGCCACGGCAATCGCTTTGCTTGCTTGAGCAGTTAGTTGCGCTTGCGCCCGGGCGGCCCGGCGTGTTCTGGTTGGCGCCGAGAAGATTCTGTTGGATCAAGGCCCGTTTCCTTCGATTGGTGGGCTCGGCTCGGCTTGGAATGGAAGGCCGGCCCTCCTAGAAGCCTCTAAAGCCCCGCTCGGGGAAACTCTCGGCTCCACCCGCGAGGCAGCCGGTTAAGATTTACATTGTCAGACCTACTACATTTTTGTCCAAGAAAAGAGAAAATAGTCCCCGTTATACGTTTCTTTGGTTTCTATATTTTCGTCATGTATTCATTTCGTTTATTGAATCTACTCTTCAATTTATTTGAACTTTTTCCCATTAAGCTATAACCTTGTGTTATTCTCGGCCTTTTGCATTTCCAGCTAGAGCATTCTTCTCATAAAAGATAAACTATATCATTTTTCCTCTAGTCCTAGAACATTATTATTGTGAACCGAATATGAAACTTTTTTTTTAATTATAAATCTAGAACATTTTTCACATAGATCTACAACATTTTCTTGTTGAATCAAAATTTTTTTCTCCTAAAGCTTGAACGCTTTCTTTGATTTCCTCATAAAACTACAACCATTTTCTTGTGCAACGAATATTTACGCGAAGAATGTTCTGAGATTTGATTTTCTTATAAATCTAGAACATGCTCATATCCTATCTTAAACTCCTATAAAACTAAGACCCACCACCATATTTCTCTAGCCTATTCTTTGCGCCATATCACCGCTTCCCCACTAGCAATTCTCTTCACATGTAAAGTGTCCAAATCAACTCCACTAAACATCCCACTATCTATTATCTTAACACGTAGTGTCCATCTCAATAGTCCACAGCCACTTGCAATTAAAGTTTACTAACACAATCAATTATGATATCCATATCGTGGACTAATTTCATTTCAAATCAGTAGTTCCCAGAGTATCTATCTAGTTTATCATGAAGTAGAACATATTCTTTTCAACTTGGAACATTTTCTCGTGAAGTTGGACTTTTCCTCATTAACCAAGAACATTTCCTTATGAAAATGCAATGTATTTCAATTTATTTTGATTTGTCTACGGGTCACTTGGGTGATTTAGACCCTTTTGTCACCCGAGTGACACAACACCTCATCATACTCGAATCTACACAATAAACCAAATCGAGAGTTTCAAGGCTCCGAGTCACTCGATTTCGATAACTCAAGGTCAAATGAACCAAAATAAAAAAGAGACTAAAATCGGAGCTTAAAAAAGACTGATTTACCAGATAAATTCTATGAAAAGCAAACTACGGCGATCGTGCGGGCGCGATCAAATGGCGCGGTAGCGTGCGGTGTCGCGGCTGTGCTCAAGCAAGGCCATGCGCCAGTGGGGAAACGGCTAGGGCGCACCGCATTGGCGTCCGCGCGCTCCACTTCCGAAAATCGTCGCGGGCGGCCGCCGCATGGCGCGTGCGGGAGGGTAAAGTGCCCACGGTCATGGGCGTTGCGTGCAGGGCTGTCGGCGAGTGTCGGTCCAGGTGGCGGCGTTGGCAAAGCGCCGATGCCGTGGGAGCGAGGATCAGGCGGCAGGCCTTTGTAACACCCGAAAACTTGCACAATTTTAAAATAGGCAAAATGATTTGTTTATGCATTTTTTGTGAGCATTTAATCTAGAGTAAATAATAAATTTTGTGAAATAAAAGCAACTATAAGGTTAGATACATGTTGAGCATACATGCCGCTGCACTTATTTTTGTGTGATGATTGGTTTTGCTCTAAACTCAAAATATTTCAAGGTTGAAGAAAAATCATTCTTTTCTCTCCTCCGTTCCAGCCGAAAGGCTTTCCCTTTGGTTCAACACGTTCAAAGGCTTTGGCCTGTTTATTTTGACGTGTTTCCATGCAGTATGCTCCTGTGCAGGCATGCACAGTTTGGCTTACCGAGAGGTCATGCTAAACGTCATCGTCATCATCCTTTCGATGGAAAGAACCCGATTTCCTTCTCCAAACTAGCCTGATCCTTGTCTATGTCTCTCCTTTCCATTTTGGGAACATCTTTGGCTATATATAGCCAGACGCCGCACCTCTGCTGCCTCCTATCGATCTCATAGCGCCGCCACCGCCGAGTTCGTGCGACCTTGTCCTCTGCCCTGTCGTCACCATAAGCTGTCTGGCCAGCTTTGCCTCGAGTATTTCCTTTCTGTTATACTCCCGATTGAACTCAGATCAATGCTGCCATGTTGTAGGTCATCGCCGTCATCCCCTCGCTGAATCTAGCAGTCCTCAGTTCATCTCCGCTGTTCATCCTTGCGTGTGGCGAGGCCCTGCCTTCTCATGTTTTCTTCATTTCGGAGTCGAAACTGCAACTCCAGTGAGTTTCATCGATGGCCATGGTTGAAGTTCTGTATTGCCAGCCATGGATCCATCGTGATTATTTCCTTGTTAGCTTTTGGTGACATCAATCTTTACTTTGGATGACATCATACTATTTTTCTTGCCGTTTTTCTTTACAAAAGAAAATCTGGAAATACACTTATACGTGTTGTGGCATCTTTGGTACAAATCACGTTTTCTAGTAATTTGTCATTGTACTCAAATGTTTATAAAATCTTTATTTCAACTCCAATTTGAACCATTAAGATTTCATTAGATTTGCGATCTCGTTACCTACGTGTTAGTAGCTCTGTTAGATTAGTTGGAAGTTTTCAATTTTCGAGTTCATATTTCTTGCATTAATAGTCTATAGAAAACTTATAAAATTCATATCTTTTTCGTTATCGCTCCGATTTTTTAGATCTTTACGTCTATGTGATCGTGGTAACGAATAGATTAATTTTATAAACTTTTCTTTCTGTTTTGTTGATGGTGGTGTACTGTTCTAATTACATTTATTTGTTTGCTTCGTGTATGAATGCGTGGATGATTGTGTGTTGATGTTGATCGAGTAGACGGTGAGCAGTTCGTTGGCGATCAGAGATCTACGATCAACCGGACCAGCAGGACATTGAGACTCAAGGCAAGTATAGCTTGGGACCTACATTGATGTCCTATTCACTCTATACTAAACATCATTTGCATGTGTACCTTGCTACCTATATAAGGATTTCCTAGTAATTGCTATCGGTCACCTTGTCACCTTGGGAGGTTTGCATGTGGGTAGTATTTTTCTATCGTTGAACATCTAACCATGATCTGTAAACTGAATAATTGAATATGCAACCATTGTTAAAAGATGTTTTTTTAGCAACATGAACTAAAGGGTGAGAAGAGCTCTAGCGTCGCTGGATGTTCTTGACCCTCCCTAAGGACTTATCTGTCGTCAAAAGCTGGGACTTATAGTACCGCTGTGAGGGCTACATGGCTCTGGCTCTAGTTGTTTAGAAGACCTCCTCTAGCTTGTTAGAGGTCACCGTTTGGCGCAAGAGGGGTGTGTTCGGGTCGGGTGTAGATGGATCCTCTGTCTTAATGTGTATAGACTACGCGCCATTGTGCCATCTAAAAGGGGAATTCTACATTCCTGGGCACAGAAACCTTAGCGGCCCTAACTTGTTAGATGAACTTTTAAATGGCTTTATATGGTTTTCGGTGTTTAGGGAGTCATGACCCTTCGCATTTGGAAATCATGACTCACAAGTAAAGGGTACACCTCGTTGCAGTTTAATAAACTATCATGATAGCCGTGCTCACGGTCACGAGCGGTCCGAAAACTCACGTAATAGTAAACTATTTGGAATGGTTGTTCATCTTTGTTTAATGTTACATTATTGTTTTAATGCTATTCTTTATTCATTTTTATCTGATCATGAGTTAATGGGATTATTACTACCTTGTTGCTATTAAATGCTAAACATGTTCAACATTTAAAAGCTACTTGCGGTTTAACCGGTGTCGCCTACTTGAGCCTCATAACCCCTCGCTATACTTATTAAGTACCAAAAGTACTTACGCTTGTTTTATTTCATTATTTGGAAAATCCCGGATGGGTAACAGATCAAGGTTGGTATGCCGATTATCGTGAAGAGTACTAGGCTTGTGTCAACCAACCACGACGATGTCCCCGTGTTGGAGCTACCGTGAGTGTTTTTATTTTCTCGCTTTGCCGATGTTTAAGACTCGTGATAAATATTATTCGCTATGTAATAAACATTGAGATGGTTTACTATTTATAGTTTGTCTACTTATATGTGCGACTGTTCCTGGGACGCATATAAGGTTTGGATACGCTCTTTTTTTGTCCTTAAAAATAAGGTGTGACAACCTTCATCTTGGCGCTCAAGTCTGCTTGGTTCCGGTCAAAAAGCAGAGAAGGGGAAAAAGCAGAGGGAGCCGAGAGGAGGGGCATGACAGGTGGGGCCGCGGAGAGGGGCATATCGTCGCCCTGTTGTCTTGCGGGGCGGTTGTTCCTGTCTCCATCGCGGGCTGGGCCTACTGTGCTAACTGGGCCGCGCGAAAAGGAAAGAGGGAGAAGAGTAGAGCGGGCCGGCTGGTCGGTCGCACCGGAAGAAATGAAGAGAGGAGGGAGTGTGCTAACGGGCCAGTTGGGCTGTCCGGGGGTTTTGGGCCATTGTCCCCTTTTTCTTCTCCTTTTCTTTTTCTGTTTTGGTTTTTCATTTGTATGTAAGTGTGTATTTGATGTCTTGCCTTGTGTGTAAATATTCCATGGGGGGTCTTAGGTGGTCATAGGACATGCTAGGGTATTATTCCCCATAACTACAAATGCATCATGTTGGTTCATTAGGCAAAAACAAAGACAGACAATAGATTTATTAGATAATTTCTATGAAAGGAAAAGTAGAAGAAGATCAAAGAAAAAATAGAGTAAAAAAACAGATTTATCAGATGATTTCTATGGAATGCAAATTAGAAAAGATTAATGAAAAAAATAAAGAAAAAATAACACAGAATTAACAGATCAAGCAAATTAGAAGACAAATCAAACAATAAACATAGAAATGTTCAAGTAATCCAAATGACCATTCTCATTTACAAACAACCAATTTACACCTATTGAACATAGAATTTACACGCTAATCGGGAGAGTAAAATATGCTACACTAACATGTAATCAGCATCTAGCGGCACAAGGAAGCAGTTGTAGTCGACGAGGACTGGGCCACAGATGCCAGACTCCTGCTGCGGTCACCGGCGGCGACATGAAGGAGAAGGAGGCGACGACAGTAACCTACCCTTCTCGGGCCTCTATGTGCCCGACATTGCTCCGACCGTGTGGGACGACGTTGGTCCTCCTCCGGAGAGATGGCAGGGCGCTGGACGCTGGAGGCATGACATGGTGGCGCTGGGACGGCGAGGCAGCAGGGGCACACGCGGCGTGGGGGCGTTACGTCGGCGGGGCAGCAGGGTCGCGCAACGTTTGTGGCGAGGCAGCGGTGGGGAAAACTTGCGGTCAAGGAGAGGCAGCGACGGATAAGAATGAGGAACTGCCGTCTCCTGGCGGCCACCACCGGACAGAGTGCCTTCGTTACCACATTTCATTTGTACCATCAAAGCGTGACCACGGATAGAAAATTCGAGTGACGAGAATCTTAAAATCACTCGAGCGAGCCAAAGATTTACCCTTTATTTTAGAACACGTTTCTCATGCACTTGGATCAACTTTCTTATAAATATGGAATATTGTTCTACGCAATTCAAAATAGTTCCAACTTTACAAGAAAAATGGTTTTTAAAATTATCTAATACGGGGATTGTTCCAAAGCTCTTGAAAAACTATTGTCATATTCGCCACCATTAATTAAATCTGTCACCATTCAAAAATGTTTTTCACTCCCAAGTCCTAACAAATCAAGATCGCGCACCAATTATCCGAAATAAACCAAAAACATGGTGTATATTTGTACTTACATTTGGTTCATACCACCAAAAAGCCCAACCAAAGTAGGTCCTAAATTTATTACCGTTGCATCATTCATTACCGTTGGCAAGCCAAATAGACTTTGGGTTTGGCCAGCTATAGTGCATGTGGCGAGGACTAAACCCGGGGAATTGAGACATGGATGAGGTGGCAGGTAGGACGTACCTAGTACTCACTGCTTATGGTGTCCCCAACAATCTTGAAGTTGTCGGCGAGGTGTGTTTCCATATTGCTCACGGAAGGAGTATAATGTAGCACCGAGACACTCAGCTAGTCTCGCACATAATCCAAGGAATGTCCTCTCAAAAACTCTGATCGTTGTGTGCTCTTGCGCTCTCAAAATTTTCAGTTTGTTTATTGTTTTAGGCGTTCCACTACCGGATCCGAGGCCGACGCCATCGGCAAAGACCGAGAAAACCGGGCGGCGAAGAGTTTGCCGATGGCAAAGTCACGTTGCCATCGGCAAACTCCCATCGGCAAAAATTTTTTTGCCGATGGCAACCGACCATGCCATCGGCAAACGTTCGCCGATGGCCGCGCCGCCATCGGCGAACACGCCACGTCACGGCCCCCCCGTCAGCCGACGGCGTGTTTGCCGATGGTCGACGCCACGTGGCCATCGGCGAAAATTTCTTTTCCGATGGCCATGGCCGTCGCGTAACTTTTTATTTTCTTTTGAAAATGTTTTCCAGATCTAGTTTGCCGATGGCCCATGGTCGTTTGCCGATGGCCATGGCCGTCGGCAAACCCGGGCTTCGCTTGGAAATTTTCCCCGTGTTTGCCGATGGCCGGCCATCGGCAAAGCCGGGAAATTTTTTTCCTTTTTTTTTTGTTTTCTTTCATTTAGACCACATTTAATCACAAACATCACACATATCCAATATTCATCACATATATTCACAATAATACACCATGTCAACCATAATATAGCGTCAAATCCGTATAGCATATCCGGAATCATCCATACAAGTTCAAATGGCTCCATACAAGTCCAAATTCATCCATACAAGTCCAAAGTTATCCATACAAGGCCAACATCGGCAAAACATGTCCAACGTGCCACAACAAGGTCCAAAAGCTAGAAGAGAAGGTACCTAGCTCGAGGCGCCGTCCCGGGCGTCCCTGGGTGAGCCCCAAAGACCATCCTCCCACGGAGACCAACTCCCTACCGCGGGGCCACACCGTGACCGCCAGCTGGCCGAGCCGCGCGGAGGGAACACGGAAGGCATGGAGTACCCCGGGCTGCGGAGGGAACCGAGACGGCATGGGCTGCCCCCGCGGCGGCCACGAGTACCCCGTCGGTGGAGGACCTTAGACGAACGGCCGCGTGGAGGAGGCTCGTAAGGTGTCCAGCCGTGCTGTGGAGGAGGTCCCTGTGGAGAATCACCCGCTGGAGGGCTAGCACCTGGAGTTGGGTTCGAACTCGCCGACTGTGCCAGCACAAAGACCAAGTGATGGAATTAGTACCTGCAGACTGGCATCACAAAGCTAAAGCAATAGGCAATGTACTCACCCTAGACGAGGTACAAAGAAAAGGCATTGGAGGTACCGTGGTGGAATGAAGACAAAGGCCGGAGGCTCACTCATTCCCCGGGCACGCATGTGTAGGGACATCTGCGACATCGCCTGCTGGTAGTGCTGCGAAACTGTGGCCATGTGCTCCTGATAGGCAATCGCCATCTGCTTCTGGTTGGATACCACCTCCTGGACCGTGGCCTGCAATATTACACGAGCATGGTTGATTGTATTTGAAGGCAAGTTACATTATTTGTGAAACGGTCGAACGACGAATGAAACTCTACTTACCTGAAGACCCGCGATCACCTGCGCGCTGCTCGGCTGCCGAGGCGCTATGGGGACCCGCGGTGCGCCTTCGCTGGTCTTCTTTGTAGATCTCGGTCCGGGACGGGACAGGACGGCTCAATGGCGGCTCGTGGGCCGTGCTGCTTCCCTCCTCCCAACCTCATCATGAGCTGAGGGTCCAGGGGCTCGGCGGTGACGTCGTAGTCGTCGCCATGGAGCTCTCGAGCTGCGGCGGCGTACTTGGTGAGCTTCTCGTACACGATCGGGCTGGTGTACTTCTCGGGCCCGTCCGAAGAGCTGTACGTGGTGGAGGCCGCTTTCGCTGGGACCTTGTGAGCAAGGGCCCACCCCATGTACTCGTTGATGGGCTGCCCGTCGTGGTGCTCCCTCTGCGAGGAAAATAGAAAACATGGTTACAAGTAGAGATATAAGAAATCCAGTGCTATAAGAAATGGTTGAACACAAGCATACCCATGTTTCCATGAACTCTGGGAGGTTCTGGCTCCCTTGGTGGTGTGAGACCCCCGACCTCGCCATCTCTCGCTGCGTTTCGCCCGACGTGCTCTTTGTACGTACGCCTCCGCGTTTGCCACCCTCCGACAATCTCACGCCAAATAGCCGACGTACTTGCTGCACCAGCCGAGGTGCCTCGCATGACATTCAAGTATTAGATCTTCCGATAATGAGTTGAATGTGTCACATGAGGAATCACAACGGATGTTTTCCTACTTATTTACCCGCATGTACGCTCCTCGGTGAGGTCGGTCTCCGGTTCACATATCATCTCCCCGGCCTCGGGCCTTATCCACCTTCATCTCCCCGGGTTGGCGTAGTAGGAGATGACGGCCTCGGGTGTGTGCCTCGTAGAACATGTCCTTGAGCCGCAACTCGCACACCTTGTCCTGCTACCGGTCCGCCCGCACGGGGTCATGCCCCTCCGCCAACCTATAGTACAACTGCACACAGGCATCAAGCATCATTCCATTGTTTGAGAGAAGTCCAACAAATGCGTACTATTGAGATATGCGTTGTGGTTGAAAGACTCACCCAGAACTCCCTCTTGATCTTGTCAGCGAGGACTTCCCCACGTTCGTCGCTGACGTGGAAGTAGTATGCCCATTTGTCGGGCACGATCGTCTTCCCCTCGATGGTGACCAAGCCGGAAAGTTATTTTTAATCACTCGCCTGGATGCTAGTGACATGGGGCGAACACTTCCCCGGCCGTCACCTTTGCCCACCTTTGCACATAAACAACAATTGTTAGTATGCGCTTTTAATTCAAAAATGACATATGAACAAGTATAAAAATCAACAATGGATACTTACTTCCCGGCCGATCATGATCTCGCGGGCGGTCGTCAGGGCGCGGCACATGCTCAGGGAGCTTAGTGGGCCCGCGCTGGAAGGGCTTCTTCGAGGTGCCTGTGGCAGTCGAGGTGCCTGCAGTCTCCTCGCCCCCGTCGTCCTCCTCCTCCTCGTCGTCGCCACCGCCGCCGCCGCCGTCCTCCTCCTCCTCGTCGTCGTCGCCACCGCCGCCGCCGCCATCACAAATAGCCTCATCCTCAAATAGCCTCATCCTGGGAGTCCTCCGCCTACTCCCACCTGTCGACGAAATATCGGCGATAGTCCGACCAGGGGTATGCCCTGATCGGTAATGGATTGGCGGAAGGCGCACGAGATTGCAAGCAAGATGTAAACAGAGGACAATCACATGAGGTTTACCCGAGTTCGGGCCGCAAGGATGCGTAAAACCCTAGTCCCGCTCTCTATTTCGATTATGATGTGGATGTGTGAGTCTCGTGCGTTATGCCGCATTCTGTCCCCGGCACGGGGTCCTTGCTCTCCTTATATATTACGGGAGTAAGGTTACAAGTCGGATCTAGCCTATCTCGGTACTAGGTTTACATGCTTTATAAGTCTAAACTTTCCTATCTCGCCTAGGTCTTGTCCTCCTTGTCGGTCTTTGATAATCTTGCCCGTTTTAGGTCGTCCAGGCCGGCTGGGCCGATCGGTCTTGAAGCTTGATGGGCCGACTGGTGACAAATGCGTCGTCCCAAACTAGGCCGTGAGGGTATATGGAATTTATACCTCCACAGCTAGTCCCCGAGCATCATGGATCTTGAGGGAAAAACACCGTCTTCGTTTGGCTGAGTGAGAAAGGGTGGTCGGACACACGTTCAACTTGTGGTCCGAGCAGGGCTGGAGGGCCGTGAAAGCATCTAGGCCCCTTGATGTGGGTTTCGATGATTGATGACAATATAGATTACTATGACTAACGTGTGTTTTGCGAAACAAAGTGGGAGTTAGGTCATGGTAATGGAATCTCGAGCAATTGGTTGTCATGCCCTCTTATCGATGGAAATCGTTTCGGTTTTCAAAGGATGGACGACAAGGTTAAGGACGGTTAGTTCCGATTGTCGATGGTGTTGAGAGACATCGGATTAGTCGTTAGGATTTTGTTTTCTCCTTTGGCCGTACTATTAAGGGGTGCAAATGGGTAGCTTGACCTAGTTGAGTCTCGGGTTTAGGTGTGGTGCACACTGGTGAAATCTTAGCGCTAGGAAGTTACCTGAGAGCCCTGAGAGTGTTTGGAGTTGTCGCCGTTTTCAAAGGATCGCTGATCAAGTGAAAACGGGAGCTTCAATAGGCGCCGGACGCGTCCGGCGCACGGTAAACTCTTCTGCTGGTCTGCTCTGAGGGGCGGACGCGCGGTCCCGCATCCGGCCGAGCGCCGGACGCGGATCAGAGAGTTCCTTAGTTTGGGTGTGCAGACCGGCCTCGGTCGGACGCGCGCCGGACGCTGTCCCCGGACGCGTTCGGCGCTCGCACTGTAGCCCAACGGCTAGTCAGCCGTTTGAAAGTTTCTAAGCGCCGGACGCGTCGGCGCTGGACCGCGTCCGCGCTCAGCGCCGAAATCGAGGTAACGGTTGGATTTTGGCCCTTGGCTATAAATACAACTCCACCCTCTACATTTCGGTGCTCTTGCTTATTTGTTCAGCTGATAGCCACCTTGTGAGAGCAGGAGAGTTGCAAGAGCCTCATGATTTGAAGAGATTTGAGAATCCATGAGTTCATGAGAGATCGAGAGTAGCTAGTGTGCATCCACTCTTCTCTCTAGGCTTTGCGAGGTCAAGTGAGAGTTTGTGCTTGTTACTCTTGGTGATCGGCTGTAAGGTCGAGATGGCGGACTAGAGGGGGTGAATAGTCCTTTTTAAAACTAATCGCTCGGCTAACCGATATAAGTGCGGAATTAAATCTATCGGCCTAACCAAGACTTTCACCCCTCTATCTATGTCTCTAGATGCACCTTGTAAAAGATCCTAAACAAGAAGACAAGGTGCCAATCTAGCTAGTGCACACTAAACAAGTCTAGCTTGCAAGGTCACACAAATCTAAGCAACTAGTACTTTAGCAACCGGTGTGCACCTACACAATTCTAATGAGCAAAAGCACAAAGCCAACCTAAGCTCACTAGATGCTCATGGACAAAGCTACACAAGCCAAACCCAAGAGCTCAATCTTACTTAACTACACAAGCTAAGCAAGGCAAGTTACTCTACTTCTAGCTACACAAGCAAGAAGGTGATTAACAAGCTACTCAAGCTAACTAACCACAAGAGCAACTACACAAGCTATACAAGAATGTAAGAAAAGTAAATACAAAGCTTGTGAAAGAGATTGCAAACCACCGCGAAGTGTGGACACAAGATGACTCGGCGATTTTTCACCCGTGTTCACTTGGTTGCCCCCAAGCTACGTCCCGTTGTGTCGACCAACACCTTCGGTGGTTCCTCCGGTCTTTTCACCTAGATGGTTCTTCGGTGTGACCCTCAAGTCACTTGCCCCTCAAGGCACGCCCGCAAGGCACCGCAAGACACCACTCTCAAGTGAGACCCTCAAGGCACCGAGCAAACCCACACACTCAAGGGTGGTAACTCAATGACACGCGCAATCCAATAGGGCTACTCTTTGCGATCCCCGCGAGGTGAGTACCGACCTCTCACAATCTCTTCTCCGGAGCACCGTATCTCCACGCGTGCTACCACGGAGCCTCTTGCCACCAAGCCGTCTAGGAGGTGGCAACCTCCAAGAGTAACAAGCTCTCCGGCTTGCAACACAAACACCTAGTGCCACTCGATGCAACCTCGCAAAGCAAAGCACTAGAAATCACTCTCTCACACTATCGGATGGTCACTACCAAGCATATGTGAGTAGAAGGGCTTCCAAGCACCACAACACAAGCTACCAAAGCTTGGGCGTGCTCAGCAACCGGCCACAGCCGGCCAAGACTCATATTTATAGCCCCAAGGGCTGAAAGAGCCGTTGCCACCTCGGGCAACTCCGCAGTACTCGCCGGACGCGTCCGGAGCAAGCCGCCGGACGCGTCCGGCGCTCCTCCGCGCTCCACGTGTCCAGACCGTTCAAAGCCGACCGTTAAAGCCCCAACGGCTAGCAGCCGATCGCGCGAAGAAATCCTGCGCAACACGCGCCGGACGCTCAACAGTGCACCGCCAGAGTCCGGCGCCCGCGTCCGCCGTGCGTCCGGCGACCCATCCGCGAGACCGAGCCCGACCCCGAAAGTTTTGGTCGGCGTCCGGGACCGCCGGACGCGCCACCGCGTCCGGCGCTCAGCGCGCCCCCCGCCGGATGCCCATGCCGACTCCGGCCACGCCGGACGCGTCCGACCCGCTGGCGGCCCAGCGTCCGGCGCTGCGTCCGGCGCCTTGTGAATCCATGATTCACGGCCGTCGAAAACGCGATCTTCTCCACCATGCTATCCAACAAGTATACCAACTTGATCACCATGGATAGTATGTTTCCAACAACAATTTGCATCCGGCGCAATGGAAAATATGCCTCCAATTTTCCCGAAAGCGCCGAATCCCGCCCTCGCAAGCTCGGCGGGAGGGAGAGAGGACCCAAGCCCAACTCAACCCTACAAACCACGCGCGAACATTCGCCACCTTTGTAAATGTGCCAACACCACCAAGTGTACAACTCCATGTGCTTGTGTGTTAGCATTTTCACAATCATTTTCAAAGGATTTTCTCTTCATCTCACAACGCCACTCGATCCTAGCACATCGCAATGTTAGATCGCTCAAGTGGCACTAGATGACCGATATGCAAACAAGATTACCCCTCTTGATAGTACGGCCATCTATCCTAAATCCGGTCAAGTACTTCTCTACTCAACCTTTAGACCGGTGAAATGAAATGCCCTAGGTTATACCTTTGCCTTGCGCATTTCCATCTCCACCGTCATCCTCCATTGTGCCAATGCACCGCATGCACGACACGATCATCAAATGATATGATCCACTTCATATCATTATGTGACACTCTTGGTCCATCGATCTTGACCTCACTTGCTCTTCACCGTTGCGTCGGTCCATCGGCGCCAAGTCTTGCCCAAGCTTCACCATCGCATGGTCCTTCGCTGCGGCCTCAACTTGCCCTTCACACTTGCAACCGGTCCATCAAGCCAAGCCTCATCTTGATCTTCACCTCTTGGTCACATGACTCCATGTCATGTCTCATTTGCAATGAGCTCCTTTATCAACTCATGTGTTGAGCCTCACAACATCTCCAAGCCATCTCCACCATGGCATATGTTGCTCACACACATGTACCTGTAAATTAACTCCTGTGTATCTCAACCATCACACATGTTAGTTCACCTAAAGTTGTCACTCAATTATCAAAACCAAACAAGGGCCTTTCAATCGCCATCACCTAGACGGCTTGGTGGTGATTGGAGCTTGGTGATCATCCGGCGGTGCTTGTGGATGACCCAACTCATCTTGTGAGCGGTTCTTGGCGATTCACCGCGTCGGAGCGACGAAGAATCAGCCCTAGAGAGCACTTGGTCCTTGCGAGGATCAAGGGGGAGCTACACCCTTGCGCGGGTGCTCCAACGAGGACTAGTGGAGAGTGGCGACTCTCCGATACCTCGGGAAAAGATCGCCGTGTTCCTTGTCCTTTAATTTCTGCATTTACTTTCTAGCACTTACATTCTTGCAATTACTTTCATAGAATTGCCATGCTAGAATAGGATTGGAACTTAGGGCGCAAAACTTTAGTTGATCGATTGTCTAGGAACACACATAGGCACCGAGGGGTGAATCATGGGCTAGTAGGTTTATTTCCGCAAGAATTTTTAGAATTAGCCCAATTCACCCCCTCTTGGGCATCTTGATCCTTTCGGGCCGTCCGGTGTTTCCGACCACTCTTTGCTTTCACTTGGTTGACGTTTTCGGTTTGACCGAAAGATTTATGATGCTCTGAAAAGAAAAAAGAAATTTGAAAGGTCCCAAATGCGGAGACGTGGGCCCTCGTTAGTATGTGATGCCTGCCATCACATGGTATCTGTCGTAACTGTTCATCGTTTGAGCTTAGTTTTGAACTAAACTTCTTTTGTAAAGTAAAGGATCAGGCCGAGTCATGCAAATGACGTGGGCCCACGTAGTCCCCGAGGTTGCTGTAAGATAGTATATGTTGCAGCAAGCTCTAAAAGAAGGATCTAGCCCATGTCACCTCTGAGGTGACGTGGGCCCACGTAGTCCCCGAGCCTGAGATGAGGTGGAACACGTTATGTCAGGGTCTAAAAAAGACGACCTGGCTATAGTATCGTGCTTTATGTGTTTCCGACCACTCTTTGAGTGAGACCGAGAAACCAAATTTCATTTGGGCTGGTCGGTTTGAACCATGGCATGACTTCGTCATGATTAAGTTAAAATAGCTTTGCTACTTAACTCGGTCCCCGAGCGTGGGTTTGTGAGACCATGGTTTTGAATCTAAACCCATGAAATAGCTTAGCTATTTGTGCGCCAGAATAACCGGTATCATTGGCGAAAAAAAAATCCGAGCTCAGCTGACGGATTGTGTGGGTTGAATTGTTGATGCTATACCTTGCAACTTCGTCACGACGGGTTGGAACTCTTCTTCGAGTTGTTGCTTTGCAAAGAGAAAATGTGGTATGAGTGAATGTTTTGATGAAGTATGCTTTGAATCGTATTGATTTGATATAATCTACGACACGAAGTTGTATCAGGATGTATTATTTAAGAATGGTTTTGGTAATCGCCCCTCCTTAGAGTTAATCAGTCCTCAGGTGTGTAGATGACCTATAGTGAATAGCGCGTTGCCGAATCACTTAGGGCCCTAATTCCATTGGAAGCGACCGCTGTCATCCCTGTGTTGTATAGCGTTGGAGCTGTGAACACGTAGCGGGATTGATCAGAGACAGTGCATGCTGATTGTTTTCTGTTGGAGGGGTGACGTACTTGGCCATTTGGTACAAAGAAAAAAGGATGTTTTTAGCTTTGTAAAGATGTTTCGAACGTACTTTGAAGTAGTTCGTGTAAAGAAATCTTTTGTAAAAAAAAGATTGGTGAAGGCATGTATGTTAGGTTAAGAGAGCACTTATCTGTATTTTGCTGTGAGCCACCGTCTTTCCGTGGTGGACTTTGATCATGCCTTTGTTCCTGAGAGAATGGTCATGTGGTGTGTAAGATTTTCTTATCATGCAGAAGGCTAAGTTATGCTTGTTATAGATTTAGAAGAAAAAATTTACAGCAACACTAGTCTCTTTCTCATTCAAGAGCCGACCCGAGGCCTTAGGGATTAGATGATCCTAAACAAACAGCACGGTGCTTGGAGTGTTTGGAGCCCTTTTCCTTTGGGAGCGACCGGCGGCGCACTCGTGTTGTTTGAGCGTGGTGCTGTTAACACGTAGCGAGTGAGACCAGAGACGGTGCGTTCCTGGCTTGCTTCGTGTTTGAGAAAAATTTTTTTATGAAAAACTGGTTTTTCCAAAGTGTGGTCTTTTGAAATGGATGGATGAATAAAATAGAAAATTTATTAGAGATGTTGGATACTTATCTTTCGATCGTTGTGTCACGTCACGATCACGTGTGGAGCAAAAAATATTCGCTTGCGATGCGGCCGTACATCGGCAATCGACTGTCACGTCCATCCGGTGTACACTTTTGGACTCCGGTCGGTCAATTCTCTTTGTTGGCGTGGGATCGAGATGTCGGTGACTCAATCGCTCCAACTCCCCGACGACGTGAGTCGGTGAGCGCGGGGGTTCCGATGCGAGGAAACGTATAAATGCATATCGTGTTAGTGGAGCGGTTTTTCGTTGCTTCGTGCTCTTGGGGAATGAGAGAGCCGCGGGGTTTTGATTACCCACGATCCGTCGGTTGCCTTCTCGAGTCCTCCGATCTCTCTATAAATTGGCGCTGCGCGCGAGAACTTCTCTATCCGCAGCGCATTCTGCTTCTTGCTCCTCTCCTTACGCCCTCAAAATTTAGGGTTTTAGATTCCATTTGCTCGTCGCCGCCATCTAGATGGACCGCCGTCATGGTAAGCGCCGGCGGAGGAGGAGGAGTCGGTGAACTCCCTCGGGAGGTGAGGCCGCGGAGGAGGTGAGCTTGGATTGGAGTTTTTCCTTGATTAATCTTGATGTTTTCTTCTTTTGGTGTAATCGCTATTTTTCGTTCACAATGTAGGTACACCCTCCTGACCATTGGGGGTGCGGCAGGCACCTCCGCCGCGGGCGCCGCCGAGGCGGCCGAAGGGCGGTGGAGGAGCGAGGATGTACCGGGGGCTGCGGCCCCCGAGCAGGTGGCTCCGGTCGTGGAGGCCGGAGCTGCCGTTGCTGCGGCGGAGCAGGCGGCTCCCGTCGTGGCGGAGGAGGCGGCGGCGGAAGAGGCGGCGGCGGCCGCCAGTGTCTCCACGCCGCGTTCGCTGAGCAGCGTTTCAGTGAACTCCCTGGCGTCTGCGCTAGACCGCTGTAGGGCGGAGCTGCAGCACGTTAGGGACCTCTATTCCGAGGCCACCAAGCAACTAGGGCAGGCGGAGGCGAACGCCGACCTGTTCCTGAAGGCACTCTCCTCCGCCCAGGAGGAGCTGGAGGCGGAGAAGTAGCGGGCCGCCGACTTCGACGCCGACGCCAACGCCGCCGTCAATGAGGCGGCGGACGAGAGGCTGGCCCGCAAGGTCCAGGTGGACACGCTGCTTCGGCAGCGTGAGGCTGCCGACATCAGTGTCGGCGGTAAGTACCAATTTTTTATTTGGTCCTATTCCCTGAATTGTGCTCGTTTTGATGTTTTAATTTTTACTCTGTTTTTGCAGAGGGCGACGGATGTGGAGCAGCCGCGGAGGCCGCGCATGCCGCGGCGGACGCGGTGAACGCCCGGGGTGGCGACGTGGTTGCGTGGGCGCGGCGATCCCCGGCCGGGTGGCCGCTGTGGCGCTTCATGGCGTCCGCCATGGTGCTTCCGCCGCCTATGCCACCGTCGATGCCATCTCCGGTGTCGACGTCCGCGGCATGGAGCTGTCGGTGGCGGCGCATGACGCCATGGAGGGCGGAGCCGTCGAGTTCGCCGGGGCGGCGGAGGCCATCGTCGCTGCGACTCCTGTCGACCTAGTGGTCGGCAAGCTCTTCGGGGATGACTAGATTGTTTGCAATCGGTCCCCGTTTGTAAAAATTTTTATATTTTTAATGGAAGAATTGGATCTTCCGAGATGTGTCTTGTGTCGGAATCCTTCGAGATTCCTTTTACTTATCTCTTTATTTTGATCCTGTTTCATGATTGTACCATGTTCATACCGTAGGATTTTATATTTGGGGCTTAGAGCCCTTTGTTCGTTGCGTCGAGAAATGTCGTGATGCGTCTGTTTTGAGGAATGATTTTCCTTTGAATGGGCAAGAAAATTCATGTGCTCAAGTGTTTGACACAAAAAACTTGACTTCTCATTATGAAATAGTACACATTAGATTGCTTTTGTCATTGGAATGACTTACAATGATGTGTACGACCGACGCTAACTTGAACGTATGTAAAAAGGAAATTGCCTAAGAAAATAACTTGTTTGATAAAAGAGAAGGATGCTTCTCTTGTTCTTTCAATTTTTTGGCTCTGCTTCTCCTTCTTCCAAGTCGTGGATCATGACTGGGTCTTCTTCGGTATAGAGCAGTAGATTGTCATCATCCAGGGCTTGGTCATCTCGGCGTCGGGCATGGTCGGAGATACTTATTCCGTTCCGAGTGGTATTGAGATTGTCCTTTTTTGGAAAAGGTATATCTGTGAAAGAGTCTAAGGAGCTTGAGTTTTTCTCAAATTGGCTTCCCTTTTGCACCACTTTGTACCATTCGCCATTGATGAACATCCCTTCTGATGTTTTGCGCCCTGGTGATCGAACTATTCTGATGCGCCGTAGGTTGGCCGGATTAGTAGGATTAGGAAATATGTGCTCGGTGTGCGGCGGTATTCCGTCCTCAGGAGGTGTTGGACTGGGGAGCCTCCAGTTAGGTTCCCGAGTTAACAAGTTGTCCAAGAACGGGGTAATGAAACCATTACGGTTTGTTTGGACACTTGGGACCGTCCGTCCGGGAGGAGGACTCCGAGCACGTTTGTATACCGTGGTCGTCGTATGGGTTGGGTACAACAACGAGGCTCATCTATGTTGGGTGAATCCCTCGTGTCTTCCCTTAATGGGTTCATGCCGAAACTGCGGCGATTCTCTCTGATTGCTGCCATGTGTTTTTGATGCTCTTCCCTTCGTTTTCTTTCTACGTCTTGGTGTCGGTCGGCTAGCGCCCTGGCCCTGTGAGCCGACGCCTTTGTCATTGAGGGAGACTGAGTTGAACGTACGTGCGGTCATTCCGACCTTTGTTCTGTTGCATTTGACGTTGCCATGGCAGTTAAAATCTCTTGCCGTCGCCTTTCCTTTCGCTGTTCATCCCTTTGGGATTGGTCGCCACGGCGAAGGGCGGCGGCTAGCTCGGTACGTTTTGCAAACAACCGGGCGTTGGATGTGTTGTTTTGTGGAGATTGTTCTTGCTGTGTCGCTATAGTAGGCGCAGTTGGTGGGTTTCGACCAGATCGTCGAATCTCTCGCTGGCGCCGCCGCCGTTCGTTGTGGCGTGCGTTCCTGCGCTGAACTGTTGACACGTAACTCCGATCTAATACGCCTTGCCGAGCGGTTTGTGTCGTTGGGGCTGGACTGCTGTTGTTCCGTGAGGCCTGTTGTGAAGTCCTCTCCCTCAGATCTTGGATATCGGCCAGGATTCTCTGTCGTATACTGCTTGGTTGGCCTCTCCGACCACTATGAACAATGGCCGGTCGTGGTCGGAGCCACTGCGAGTTTCTTCCACTACTTTGTTGTGTATGATTGACACGAGGATTTGCATGAATACGGCGCCGTAGATCTGTTGACTGCGAACGTGGTCGTCCGCCACGCCCAAAAGTGACCCTGCGACGATTGCGTTGACTTTGTGTTGACGAGTTGGGAACATGTTGCTGTCGCACGAGCTGTAGATCGCGCCTGACGCGTTGTCGGAGCGACTCAAAATTGGCATGGGTTTCGGTCAACCTCATGTCTTGTTGATGGATCAAGCGGAGTAGATCCGTGTTGCTGACATGCCTCCTTTGTGAAGGGTTTGGACCGATCGGAGGTGTTGACGCCGTGCCGTCAACTATCAGTGGTGGATTGGTTGGGACTACAACGGTGGTCGTCGGGACGAGTTGGATCTGGTTTGGTGCAGCCACCATTGTTGGTGCCATTGCTGGCATGATAGCCGAAGGCGTGAGAGTGGTAGTAGCAGTTGCTGAGTTGGAAGTCCGGTGAACGTTCCGAAGTTGAAGGTGAGGCCGCTTTGAAAGTCATGGAAGCCGGAAGGAAACCATCTTGTTCGACGTGAAATCTCGGTGCGCACCCCCTACAGCGCGCCACCGTCGACGAAATATCGGCGATAGTCCGACCCGGGGGTATGCCCCGACCGGTAATGGATTGGCGGAAGGCGCACGAGATTGCAAGCAAGATGTAAACAGAGGACAATCACACGAGGTTTACCCGGTTCGGCCGCAAGGATGCGTAAAACCCTAGTCCCGCTCTCTGTTTCGATTATGATGTGGATGTGTGAGTCTCGTGCGTTATGCCGGTTCTCGTCCCTCGGCACGGGGGTCCTTGCTCTCCTTATATATTACGGGGAGCAAGGTTACAAGTCGGATCTAGCCTATCTGGTACTAGGTTTACATGCTTTATAAGTCTAAACTTTCCTATCTCAGCTAGGTCTTGTCCTCCTTGTCGGTCTTTGATAATCTTGCCCGTTTTAGGCTGTCCGACCAGCTTGGGCCGATCGGTCTTGAAGCTTGATGGGCCGACCTGGTGACAGCGCGTCGTCCCAAACTAGGCCGTGAGGGTATATGGAGTTTATACCTCCACACCACCCCTGCTGGTCGACGGCTCCACCTCAAGCTCCTCGTCGTCCTCCTCGTGGTGGCCGGCCGCCACGTGGTCCTGCTGGGGCTTGGTCACCATGTACCTCGACCTGACGTTTTGTCGACGCGACCGTCCTCCGCCTGACATTTTGTCGAGTGCCTGCAATGACAAAGATTAAAATAGTTAGTATTAATAGATTGCAAGTACTTGTAAAGAAACATAAATGTGAGGTAATATAAATAACAGTATCAATATTACATGAATTAGAAACTATCTCCGCAAACGGCAATATTGCTGGCGAGCGCTCGTCGTCGTCATCAGTACTGTCGTCATCACTATCAATATTGTCGAGCTCTCTTAAGTCCTCATCATTACACTCTACATGTTCCCCAACTACTACATCACGTCGCATCTGCCAGGCATCTAGGATTCGTATGTCCTTAGCATCGTGCACCTCATCACCCTCGTCCTCATCGATGTCGTTGTTTACTTCCATACTCATCATGTCTATCTCCAACCTACCTTCTAGCCCCTCAGGTTGATAGAACTCATCTGTCCTTGGGTCAAAGTTGTAATCATCATCGTTCGGGACCGCCGCTTTACCGCGTGGCGATACGAAATGCACAAGGCTCCAACCCGCAAGGCGCTTGTCATTTTGGTTGGTTTGCCCATGGGAGGTAATAAACTTGCTTGGCGTCTCGGTTAGCCACAATATAGACATCGTCTCCTTGATATTTGGAATCCTGTTGGATTTCGACTTGCCCAATCTTAAGGTCCTTTTTCGTGACCTCGGGATCGAACCAATGGCATTTGAACACCACTGGCTTACAACCTAGAAACTTGCCAAAGTCAAGCTCCAATATCTGTTCGACTATGCCGTAATAGTCCTTCCCATCCGTGCCGGGAGTACGAACTCCGGTGCACGTGGTTTTTAGTTTGCCCCATTTCTCTTCGTAGCTTCTCGTGCGAAAGCGATAGCCATTCATGTCATAAACGTCGAATGACTTGACATGTCGATCGAAGGTTTTGCCCACACATCTCAATGCAGGACTCATTTCCACATCACAATTAGCCTGCACGGTTAGGACAGTGGATAGTTACGTTGCTCGCTCATAGGAGCAAAGTGGAATCTCAAAGTCGAAATGTGGTTAGGTAGATAGTTACCTTTTTGCTGAACCAATTGACAAAATTGGGCGTATTATGTCCGAGAAGATGGTCTTTTTCTTCCTCGGTAGGATCCCTCGCACCTCCAATGTTCATTAATAAATGCCCTGGAGAAACAATAGACAAGGGGGGTCGGATCGATAGGTGGAGGATAGTGTTGGCGTATGTAACAAGCTGAACGAGAACTTACTCTTGATAATCAAGTGTTTCATCAAGGTTCAACAAGAAGTACATCATGATAGTGTGCCACTCAACATGCCGCAAGTACACGTTGGTCCCTGCTCCTGC
The DNA here is from genome assembly GCA_018135685.1 of Themeda triandra. Taxonomy (NCBI): domain Eukaryota; kingdom Viridiplantae; phylum Streptophyta; class Magnoliopsida; order Poales; family Poaceae; genus Themeda; species Themeda triandra. Next base: position 508,832 of record JAENPR010000425.1, on the reverse strand, counting down.
TCTTCCGAGATCCCCTCTGAAAAGGCCGAGAGTGCATGAATTCTCGTCGATGTTGTAACGAGGGGTTGGATCTCGTGGTCTCTTAAGTGCCTCGGTATAGTATGCCCGTGTGCATGTGGACACCTCCTCCGAATGAATGCCTCGCCACGAAGCCTCAATTTTGGCTTTATTTTTACACTTTTTTCGAAGAAGCTTTAGACACCCCTCGATTGGATAGCACCAACGGTCTTTGCACGGGTCCCCCCAACCGTGCCTCCCTTGGTAGGTGCAAAATCATATGCTCCATGGACAGGAAGAAGCCCGATGGAAATATCATCTCCAACTTGCAGAGCAACTTAGGTGCAGCCTCCTCCAGTTCAAGACAAACGTCCCTAGACAACTCCTTGGAACAAAGGCGGCGGAAGAAAAAGCTCAACTCGCCCGGGACGCGCCACACCGGCTCGGGAGGAATCCCCGGGTCACCGCAGAAGGATCCGCTCAATCCGGATGTGGAAGTCATGACTCTTCATCCCTAAGACTTTGCCAGTCAGCAAGTTCACTCCCCTACTCAGATTCGCCGCATACCCATCAGGGAACCTTAGCTTCTTCAACCACTCCAGTGCTTCCTTCCTATGCGACCTTTTCAGGATGTAATCGGCCGGGCCCTTCTTCCATCTCTTGCCTGGCGCAGGGGTCTTCATCACTAGATTTGGTCTATCGCAAATCGTTTCAATGTTCAGTCTAGCCGTAACATTGTCCTTTGACTTCTTGCCAATGTCTAGGAGTGTTGCCCAAAGTGCCTCGGCGATATTCTTTTCTGTGTGCATTACATCGATGTTGTGTGGAAGAAGAAGGTGCTTGTAGTAGGGAAGCCTAGTCAAGCCCAATATATGAGTCCACATGTGGTCGGTACCATATCCTTTGAAACCACCATTCACTTCATCAATTTCGAGAGCCTCTATCTGTGCAAGGATGTCAGCTGGGTTCTTTTCCTTAGGGATGGGGCCGGTGACTTCAACACCTTTCGTGAAGTGCTTTTTATCTCGTCTCAGTTCATGGTCCCCCTTTAGGAATTGATGATGTTTGTCGAAAGAAGAATACTTGCCACCCTTGGCCAGCCAGGTGAACATCACGTCTGCCTTGCATGTTGGGCAAGGGAACTTCCCGTGAACACACCATGCGCCGAATAAGCCATACGCCAGAAGTCATGCATTGAGTACGGTACCACACATGCATCGTGAAGTTCGTCTTTGTAGCTCGATCATACGTCAGCACCCCCTCATCCCAAGCTTTCTGCAATTCATCCCACACTGGCTGCATGAACACACCCATTTTATTGTCCGGGTGTCCAGGTATTATCAGCGTCAAGAACACGTTCTTGGAGTCGAACATGACGGGGGAAGATTGAGGGGATCACAAACACGGGCCAACAAGTGTACGGGGCCGCCATCATTCCAAACGGGTTGAACCCATCTGTTGCCGGCGCTACGCGTACATTTCGAGCCTCCCGGGCCTTGACAAGATTCATGGCATCGAAGTGCTTCCATGCATCACCATCCGCCGGTCTTTGCATCTTGTCACCGTATCTTTTGCCATTCTTGTGCCACGTCATTTGTTTCGCGGACTCCTATGTCATGTACTGCCGTTGCAGCCTTGGTAGTACAGGAAGGTGTCATATGACCATCTCGGGGATCTTAGACTGTTTCTTAATGCCATCACTGCCTTCTACCTCCACGTACCTAGAGGCTTCGCACTCCGGACACTGTGTTGCTGCCTCGTGGTCTCCCCAGAACAGGACACACCCGTTCTTACAAGCTTGGATCGGGTGATAAGGCATCTTCAGTGCACGAAGGAGCCTCTGTGACTCCGTCGTGTTTTTCGACAGGCAGTGAAGCTTTTGCCAACACGAGATCAAAACCTTCTCGACTGATGCCCAGTGACGACTTCAACCCTATTAGGCGTGAAATGGCATCCAGTTTAGAAATGCGGGTCTTCTCGTGAAGGGGCTCCTTTGCCGCCTCCATCATGGCGTAGTACGCCTTTGCGGTCTTCTCTGGATCTTCTTCCTCCACCTCCATTCCTCGAATGGCTTCAACGTCTTCCGGCAAATCTGCCATTCCGCATCTCGCATCAAACCCTCGAGGTCCGGTCTCACCACCGCCTCCGTAACCCGTTGGGGTTCCCCATGGAGGATCCAAATGGGTATAGTTTGGAACATATCCGTTCGCCCAAATATCATTCCTCATCTGTCGTTGCTCTTTCGTTGTCCGGTTCTTACACTTGCTACGGGGACAAAACACCCGAATCGCCCTTTAGAAGCCGGGCCAAATGCTTTCTCCGGAAGTCCCCGGTCCCCTTAACCCATTCATTGGTCTTGTCTTTGAATCCCGTGTACATCCACTCACGGTCGCCATCCTCTGTCATGCGCCAACGTAAGCGAGTAATAGGACCAACATCCGCATCTACAAGGCGTTCCTACCATCTACTAGGTGAAGGATAGGTCCTAATCCCACCCGAGGATGCGTAGATGAGGTTAGCTTCCATGCTCCGCTCCGTCCGACACGGAATTTCGGCAGCACCTCCCCACCGTTCTCCCGATACACGTCCCGACGGGAGAGTGTGTATCCGGAGAACAACGGGAGGGCCGCACAAACTCCGACTCGGACGGGGACGGAACATGGAAGCTAACCCATCTACGCATCCTCGGGCTGTCCAAAAAACATGGACAATCCGGAAGAGAAACCATCGCAGATATGCACTAATCCGCATACCAACGACCGCGAATCCCTTTCAGATGGGAGACGCCTAACTCGGTTACGCAATGTACTTACAACAACTATAAGGAACAGAGGTGATTTATACCTAGGGTGGCGGCGCAGAGGTGGGTAGGTGCACGAAGACGGTCAAGGTCCCCTCCGACAAGTCCTGCTCTGCAAAGCAATAAAGACATCACTATTTGTTGAAAATTTCTGCAGAACCTCCCCTGTACGGGGAGGTTCCCAAAACCTGCAAGAAAAAACGTCGGCTCGAAGGCTGACGTCCACATTTGGGGCACGATGGCCCAGACATCAACAAACCCGGCACGAAGGCCGTCAACACAGATACGGCACGATGGCCGACAACCCTAGAGCTTTACCTTCTCCTCCGGCGACGCGTGGACGGACGACATGGACGAACGACGTCGACGACGTGGACGGAAGGTGGACGAATGAAGCGGACCTTACCCTCCTCCTCCTCCTCTCTTCTCCTTCTTCTTCTTCCTCCTTTCTCCTTCTTCTCCTCCTCCTTCTTCCTCCTCCCTTCTCCTTCCTCTCCTCCTTCTTCCTCCTCCCTTCTCCTTCCTCTCCTCCTCCTTCTTCCTCCTCCCCTTCTCTTCTTCCTGCCCTTCTTCTTCCTCCTCCTCCTTCTCCCCTTCCCTTCTTCCCTTCTCCTCCTCCCCTGCTGCTATGGCCGGGCTTGGGGCGGCGGCGACAGCGGGGCCGAGCAGGGGCCGGCGGGGATGCGGCGTCGGCGGACGGGAGTGGCGGCGGCGGCGGTCGGCCGACGAGGATGCGGCGTCGGCGGACGTCGGCCGGCGGGGGAGTGGCGGCGGCGGTGGACGGGAGCTGTGCCGCCGGGGAGTCGCGCCGCGGCGGCCGAATGGGCGGCGGTCCCGCGGCGGAGGAATGGCGGGGCGGCGGAGGTGAGGGAGTGGGGAGTGGCGGCGGTGGACGCGGGGAGGTGGGGAGTGGCGGCGGGGGAGGTGGGCGAGTGGTGGCGGCGAATGCGGGGAGTGGCGGCGGAGGGCGGGGAGTGGCGGCGGCCCGCGGACCGGCCGCGGCGGGGCGGGGAATGCGCGCGGCGGCCGGGAGTGGCGGCGGCGGCGTCGGGGCTTGGGGATAGGGTTTGGGGGTCGGGGCGGGGCCGGCTCTTTTTTATTTTTTTGAAACTCTCTTTGCCGATGGCCATCGCCATCGGCAAAAGCCACGTGGCGCTCGCGCGCCCCTGCCCACCTTCTTTGCCGATGGGCGCCGATGGCTTTGCAAGGCCATCGGCAAACAATATTTTTTTTTGTTTTTTCCTTCCCATTTTTTTCTGGTGTCTTCCTACACCACATACAACCCAGCTTCAAAAGTTGGGACAATTTTGAGTTTTGTGGCTATATTTCGTTAATTTTTTTGGTTTCTTTCAATTTTTCCGAACACTAAATTTGAGCTATGAGGTACATGAAATAATGCAAACTTTTGATTCGAAAAATGATATTCATGATTCTCGGAGTATGTTGAGGCCGTATCCGGGACCTTGCATGAAATTACGACCACTTGGCCCTCATTACATGCCGAGTGACATGCGCGAAAAGTGTTTTTAAATTATATAAAATCCAAACGAAGTCCGAAATTGACGAAACTTGACCGGTTGTATATAATTTAAAAACACTTTCCGGCACGTCACTCCCCATGTTACGAGGCCAACAGGGGTTGTAATTTCATGCGAGGTTCTAGATACAAATCAACATACTCCGAGAATCATGAATATCATTTTTCGAATCAAAAGTTTGCATTATTTCATGTACTGCGGTTCAAATTTAGAGTTGCGGGAAAAATTCAAAGAAAACAAAAAATTAACGAAATATAGCTACAAAACTCAAAATTGTTCCAACTTTTGAAGCTGGGTTGTATGTGGTGTAGGAAGACTCCAGAAAAAAATGAGAAGGAAAAAAAAAATATTGTTTGCCGATGGCCTTGCAAAGCCATCGGCAAATAGTCTTTGCCGATGGCCGGCCATCGGCAAAGAAGGTGGGCCTGGGCGCTCCACTGGCAGCCACGTGGCAGAACTTTGCCGGTGGCCACGGCCATCGGCAAATTACTCTGTTTGCCGATGACCTAACGGCTAAGCCATCGGCAAAACAGACGGTGTCGGCCACCGTCCGCTCCTGGCAAGCTTTGCCGATGGTGGGCCTATGCCGATGGCCTGGTGAAAGGCCCTGGTTTGGTTTTGATAATTGAGTGACAACTTTAGGTGGACTAACATGTGTGATGGTTGAGATACACAGAGTTAGTTCACAGTACATGTGTGTGAGCAACATATGCCATGGTGGAGATGGCTTGGAAATTTTGTGAGGCTCAACACATGAGTTGATGGAGGAGCTCATTGCAAATGAGACATAACATGGAGTCATGTGACTAAGAGGTGAAGATCAAGATGAGGCTTGGCTTGATGGACTGGTTGCAAGTGTGAAGGGCAAGTTGAGGCTGCGAAGCGAAGGACCATGCAATGGTGAAGCTTGGGCAAGACTTGGCGCCGATGGACCGACGCAACGGTGAAGAGCAAGTGAGGTCAAGATCGATGGACCAAGAGTGTCACATGATGATATGAAGTGGATCATATCATTTGGTGATCATGTCATGCATGCGGTGCATTGGCACAATGGAGGATGACAGTGGAGATGGAAATGCGCAAGGCAAAGGTATAACCAAGGGCATTTCATTTCACCGGTCTAAGGTTGAGTAGATAAGTACTTGACCGGATTTAGGATAGATGGCCGTACTATCAAGAGGGGCGATCTTGTTTGCATATCGGTCATCTAGTGCCACTTGAGTGATCTAACATTGCGGTGTGCTAGGATCGAGTGGCATTGTGAGATGAAGAGAAAAATCTTTTGAAAATGATTGTGAAAATGCTAACACACAAGCACATGGTGAAGTACACTTGGTGAAGTACACTTGGTGGTGTTGGCACATTTGCAAAGGTGTTGAGAAAAGAGAAGAAGTTGGAGAAGGTTTCGTGAACTCTTGTGTTGGAAATGAGAGTTGGTTGTTCTTGGATTGGAAAACTGCTTTTATCTTTAATGTTTGGGATCATGAGGATATGTTGGTTGCATAGTCCTCTGAATAAGCTTTCCAACGAGCCCAAGAACATCGAAAACGAAGTTCGGAGCTGAGAGATATGCCCGTCGGAGTACGGGGTGGTCTGCTGCTCAGAGGAGCGACGGAACGCCGGCGTCAGACACGTCCGACGAGCGGTGGACGCGTCCGACGCTCTAAAAATCAGCGTCCGAAGGTGGGACGAGAAAACGGAGTTACTGGACCGCGTCCTACGCAAGTTTGGGCGTCCGACGCAAAGCGATGGACGCGTCCGACGCTCATGTTTTCTGCATATAACGGCTAGTTTTCAAACCTAACGGTCGGCACGCGAGCAGGCGGTGGACGCGTCCAACGGCCTGCTCCCGAAAAGAGCCGTTTGAAGGGGATAACGGCTAGTTCAGCCCATGGGGCTATAAATAGAAGGTGTGGCCGGCCTTGCCCGGTGCTTAGCACCTTGGGGACTTGGTGTCCACCTAGTAGAGTGCTTGGAGAGCCCTCTAACTCACATATGCTTGATGGTGATCATTCGATAGAGTGAGAGAGCGATTTCTAGTGCGTTGCTTTGCGAGATTGCATCGAGTGGCACTAGGTGGTTGTGTTGCAAGCGGGAGAGCTTGTTACTCTTGGAGGTTGCCACCTCCTAGACGGCTTGGTGGCAAGAGGCTCCGTGGTAGCACGTATGGAGATACGGTGCTCCGGAGAAGAGATTGTGAGGGGTTGGTGCTCACCTCACGGGGATCGTGAAGAGCAGCCTTATTGGATTGCGCATGTCATTGAGTTACCACCTGTCGATGAAATATCGGCGATAGTCCGACTAGGGGGTATGCCCTGACCGGTAATGGATTGGCGGAAGGCGCACGAGATTGCGAGCAAGACGTAAACAGGGAGCAATCACACGAGGTTTACCCGTGTTCGGGCCGCAAGGATGCGTAAAACCCTAGTCCCGCTCTCGTTCCCAATTATGATGTGGATGTATGAGTTCGTGCGTTATGCCGATTCGTCCGTCCTCCTCACATGGGGTCCTTACTCTCCTTATATATCACGGGAGCAAGGTTACAAGTCGAAACTAGCCTATCTCGGTACTAAGTTTACATACTTTACAAGTCTAAACTTTCCTATCTCAGCTAGGTCTTGTCCTCCTTGTCGGTCTTCGATTATTCTTGCCCGTTTTAGGCCGTCCGACCAGGCCCGAGCCGAGCCGATCGGTCTTGAAGCTTGATGGGCCGGCTGATGATAGCGTGTCGGCCCAAACTAGGCCGTGAGGGTATATGGAGTTTATACCTCCACAGCTAGTCCCCGAGCATCGTGGATCTTGAGGGAAAAAACACCGTCTTGCTTGGTTGAGTGAGAAAGGGTGGTCGGACACACGTTCGACATGTGGTCCGAGCAGTGGAGGACCGTCTAGTGCTTCCGACCACACTTTGCTTACACTTGGTTGACGTTTTTGGTTTTGACCGAAAGATTTATGATGCTCCCGAAAAGAAAAAGAATTTTGAAAGGGTCCCAAATGCGAGACGTGGGCCCTCGTTAGTGTGTGATGCCCGCCATCACATGGTATCTGTCGTGATTGGTCGTTGCCTTAGCTTAGTTTTGAAACTAAACTCTTCGTAAAGAAAAGGATCGGGCCGAGTCATGCAAATGACGTGGGCCCACGTAGTCCCGAGGTTGCTTTGTAAGATAGTATATGTTGCGGCAAGCTCTAAAAGAAGGATCTAACCCATGTCACCTCTCGGGTGACGTGGGCCCACGTAGTCCCCGAGCCCGAGATGAGGTGGAACACGTTATGTCGTGTCTAAAAAAGATAAACGATCATCGTGTCGTGCTTTATGTGTTTCCGACCACTCTTTGAGTGAGACCGAGCAGCCAAATTTCATTTGGGCTGGTCGGTTTGAACCATGCCATAACTTTGTCATGATTAAGTTAAGGCAGCTTTGCTACTTAACTCAGTCCCCAGCGTGGCTGTGAGACCATGGTTTTGAATCTAAACCCATAAAAATAGCTTTGCTATTTGTGCGCCAGAATAACCGGTATCATTGGCGAAAAAATCCCAAAATTTCACCGTCGGATTGTGTGGGTTGAATTGTTGATGCTATACTTGTAACTTTGTTACAAATGGTTGGAACGCTTCTTCGAGTTGTTGCTGCAAAGAGAAAATTTGGTATGAGTGAATGTTTTGATGAGGTATGCTGAATCGTATTGATTTGATATAATCTATGACATAGAGTTGTATCAGGATGTATTGTTTGAGAATGGTTTTTAGTAATCGCCTCTCCTTAGAGTTAATCGGTCCGCGGAGTGTGTAGGTGACCTATAGTGAATAGAGCGTTTGCCGAATCACTTAGGGCCCTATTTCCATTGGAGGCGACCGCTGACACCCCTGTGTTGTATAGCGTTGGAGCCGTGAACACGTAGCGGGGTTGATCGAGACAAGGCACGCCGATTGTTTTTGTTGGAGGGGTGACGTACTTGACCATTTGATACAAAGAAAAAAAGTGTTTTTAACTTTGTAAATAATTTTTCGAACGTACTTTGAAGTAGTTCGTGTAAAGAAATCTTTTGTGAAAAAAGATCAGAGAAGGCATGTATGTTAGGTTAGGAGAGCACTTATCTGTATTTTGCTGTGAGCCACCGTCTTCCCGTTGCGGGCTTTGATCATGCCTTTGTTCCTGAAAGAATGGTCATAAGGTATATAAAATTCGTTATGCGAAAGGGTAGGTTATGCTTATTACAAGTTTGGAAGAAAAAATTGCCGGCAAGACTCTTCTCTTCCTCATTCAAGAGCCGACTGGCCTTAGGGATTAGATGATCCTAAACAAACAAAGGTGCGGTGCCGGAATGTTTGGAGCCCTTTTCCTTTGGGAGCGACCGCCGGCGCACTCGTGTTGTATAGCGTTGAGCCGTGAACACGTAGCGAGTGAGACCGAGACAAGTGCATTCCCGATTTGCTTCGTGTTTGAGGAAAGAAATTTGTGCAAACCGGTTTTTTCAAAGTGTGGTTTTTTGAAATGGATGGATAAATAAAATAGAAAATTTATTAGAGATATTGGATACTTATCTTTTGTCCGTCGTGTCACGTCATGATCGCGTGTGGAGCAAAAAATATTCGCTTGCGATGCAACCGTACATCAGCAACCGACCTGTCACGTCCATCTGGCGTACGGTTTTTAGTCTTGGTCAAGTCAATTCTTGCTGATATGGTGGGACCATCGTGTCGGTGCCTCAATCGCTCCACCTCCCTGACGACGTGCGTCGGCGAGCGCTCGGGGGGTTCCCGATGCGAGGGGAAGGTATAAATGCACGTCGCCTGAGTGGAGCGGTTTTCGTCGCTTCGTGTTCTTGGGGAACGAGAGGGCCGCGGGGTTTTGATTACCCACGATCTCGTCGGTTGCCTTCTCGAGTCCTCCAATCTCTCTATAAATTGCGGCCTGCGCCGGAAGTTACGTACACGCGCGCATTCTCTATTCCTCGCTCTTCTTCTCCCCGCTCTCAAAGCCTAGGGTTTTAGATCCTCTACTCGCGTCGCCGCCATCAAGATGGATCACCGTCACGGTAAGCGCCGGCGGGGAGGAGGAGTCGGTGAACTCCCCTCGGGAGGTGAGGCCGCGGAGGAGGTGAGCTTGGATTGGAGTTTTCCTTGATTAATCTTGGGGTTTTCGTCTTTTGGTGTAACCGCAATTCGTCGTTCACAATGTAGGTACACCCTCCTGACCATTGGAGGTGCGGCGGGCACCTCCGCTGCAGGCGCCGCTGAGGCGGCGAGGAGGGCGGCGGAGGAGCCGCGGGATGTGCCGAAGGCCGCGGCCCCGAGCGGGTGGCTCCGGTCGTGGAGGCCGGAGCGCCATTGCCGCGGCGGAGCATGTGGCTCCCGTCGTGGCGGAGGCGGCGGCGGCGGCCGCCGCAGTCTCCACCCCGCGTTCGGCCGAAAGGTTTCTCGCGAACTCCCGGTGTCTACGCTCGACCGCCGGGGCGGAGCCGGAGCGCATCGTGGGACCTCTACTCGAGGCCACCAAGCAACCGGGCAGCGGAGGCGAACGCCGACCTGTTCCTCGAAGGCGCTCTCCTCCGCCCAGAGAGCCGGGAAGCGGAGAAGCGGCGGGCCGCCGACTTCGACGCGAAGCCAACGCCGCCGTCAATGAGGCGGCGGACGCAGAGGCTGGCCCGCAAGGTCCAGTGGACACGCCGTTCTGGCAGCGGGCGAGGCCGCCGACATCGTGGTCGGCGGTGAGTGTCGTTTTCCTTTTTTCTCGTTCATATTCCCTATTTTATTTAGGTGCTTGTTGTTCTAAGCTTTACTCGTTTTTGCAGAAGCGACGGAGCAGCCGGAGCAGGCTGCAGGAGGCCGCGCATGCCGCGGCGGATGCGGTGAACGCCCGGGCAGCGATGTCATCGCGCGGCCGGGCGGCGATCCCGGCCAAGTGGCCGCAGATGGCGGTTCATGGCGTTCGTCATGGTGCTTCCGCCGCTTATGCCACCGTCGACGCCATCTCGGGCGTTGATGTCCGTGGCATGGAGCTGCCGGTGGCGGCGCATGACGCCATGGAGGGCGGTGCCGTCGAGTTCACCGGGGCGGCGGAGGCCGTCGTCGCCGCGACTCGTTGACCTGGTGGTCGGCAAGGCATTCGGGGATGACTAGATTGCTTTAGATGCAATCGGTCCCTCGTTTGTAAAAATTTTTATATTTTTAATGAAAGAATTGGATCTTTTGAGATGTGTCTTGTGCCGGAATCCTTCGAGATTCCTTTTATTTATCTCTTATTTTGATCCTATTTTATGACTTTGTCATGTTTATGCCGTAGGATTTTATTTCGAGATTTGGAATCCTCTGTTTAGAGAATGTCGTAACGCGTCGATCCGAGGGATGATTTTCCTTTGAATGACAAGAAAAATTCATGTGCTCAAGTGTTTGACACGAAAACTTGACTTCTTATTATAAAATAGTACACATTAGATTGCTTTTTTGTCATTAGAATGACTTACAACGATGTGTACGACGACGCTAACTTAAACCTTGAAAGGGAAATCGCCTAAAAAGAAAACTTGTGCTGATAAAAGAGAAGATTTCATCTCTTGTTGTTTCAATTTTCCGGCTCGCTTCGCCTTCTTCCAAGTCGTGGACCATGACTCGGGTCTTCTTCTGCGCGCGCAGGTCGTCATCGTCCGGACTTGATCGTCTCGGCGTCGGACGTGGTCGGATATACTTATCCCGTTCCGAGTAGTATTGAGATTGTCCTTTTTTGGAAAAGGTACATCTCGTAAAAGAATCTAAGGAGCTTGAGTTCTTCTCGAACCGGCTTCCCTTTTGTACTACTTCGTACCACTCGCCGTTTATGAACATGCCTTCGGATGTTTTGCGCCCCAGTGATCGAACCGTTACGATGCGCCGAAGATTGGCAGGGTTTATTGGATTAGGGAATATGTGCTCGGTGTGCGGAGGTATCCCGTCCTCAGGAGGAGTTGGACTAGGGAGCCTCCAGTTTGGTTCTCTGGTCTGCAAATTGTCCAAGAAGGGAGTGATGAAACCATTACGGTTTGTTTGAACAGACGGAACCATTCGTCCAGGAGGAGGGCTCCGAGCACGTTTGTGTACAGTAGTCGTCTGTATGGGTTGGGTACAACAACGAGGCTCATCCATGTTAGGTGAATCCCTTGTGTCGTCCCTTATGCCAAAGCTGCGGCGATTCTCTCTAGTTGCTGCCATGTGTTTCTGATGTGCTTCCCTCCGTTTTCTTTCTACGTCTTGGTGTCGGTCAGCAAGTGCCCTGGCCCTGTGTGCCGACGCTATTGTCATTGAAGGGGATCGAGTTGAACGTGCTCGTGGTCGTTCGCTCTTTGCTGTTGCGTTTGACGTTGCCATGGCAGCCGATCTCTCTTGCCGTCGCTTTTCCCTCCGTTGTTCATCACGACGAAGGGCAGCGGCTAGCTCGGTGCGTTCGCGAACAACCGGGCGTTAGATGTGTTGTTTTGTGGGGATCGTTCTTGCTGCGTCGCGATGTAGGTGCGGTTGGTGGGTTCGACCGGATCGTCGAATTTCTCGCCGTCGTCGACGTCGTTCGTTGCGACGGGCGTTTCTGCGCTGTACTGTTGACGCGTAACTCCGACTAGGCACATCGTGTTGGGTAGTTTGTGTTGTCTGATCTGGACTGCTGTTGTCCCGTGAGGCTTGTTGTGAAGTCCTCTCTCTCAGATCTTGGATATCGGCCAGGATTCTCTGCCGTATGTTGCTTGGCTGGCCTCTCCGACCACCGCGTACGATGATCGGCCGTGGTCGGAGCCGCTTGGAGTTTCCGCCATCCGACCGTGTATGGTTGCCACGAGGATTTGTTGGAACGCGTCGTTGTAGATTCACCGGGCAGACGTGGCCGCTCGGAGCGTCCAAAAGTGACTCTACGATGGTTGTTCTGCCTTCGTGTCGATGCATTAGGAATTTGTTGTCGCGCGAGTCGTAGATCACGCCTGACGCGTCGTCGGAGTGACTCGAAGTTGGCATGGGTTTCGATCAACCTCATGTCTTGTTGATGGATCAAACGGAGTAGATCCGTGTTGCTGACGTGCCTCCTTTGGTTAGGACCGGTCGGAGGCGTTGACGCCGTGCCGTCAACTATCAGCGGTGGATTGGTTGGGACTGCAATGGTGGTCACCGGGATGAGTTGGATCTGGTTTGGCGCAGCCACCATTGTTGGTGCCACTGTCGGCGTGATAGCCGGAGGCGTGAGAGTCGTAGTAGCAGTTGCTGAGTTGGAAGTCCAGGTGAACGTTCCAAAGTTGAAGGTGAGGCCGGCTTCGAAAGTCATGGAAGCCGGGAAGGAAACCATCTTGATCGACGTGAAATCTCGGTGCGCACCCCCTACCTGGCGCGCCATTGTCGACGAAATATCGGCGATAGTCCGACCAGGGGTATGCCCTGACCGGTAATGGATTGGCGTAAGGCGCACGAGATTGCGAGCAAGACGTAAACAGGGAGCAATCACACGAGGTTTACCCGGGTTCAGGCCGCAAGGATGCGTAAAACCCTAGTCCCGCTCTCTCTGTTTCAATTATGATGTGGATGTATGAGTACGTGCGTTATGCCGCATTCGTCCTTCCGCATGGGGGTCCTTGCTCTCCTTATATATCGCGGGAGCAAGGTTACAAGTCGGAACTAGCCTATCTCGGTACTAAGTTTACATACTTTACAAGTCTAAACTTTCCTATCTCGGCTAGGTCTTGTCCTCCTTGTCGGTCTTCGATTATTCTTGCCCGTTTTAGGCTGTCCGACCAGCCTGAGCCGATCGGTCTTGAAGCTTGATGGGCCGGCCTGATGATAGCGTGTCGGCCCAAACTAGGCCGTGAGGGTATATGGAGTTTATACCTCCACACCACCCTTGCGTGTGTGGGTTTGCTCGGTGCCTTGAGGGGCTCACTTGAGAGTGGTGTCTTGCGGTGCCTTGCGGGGCATGCCTTGAGGGGCAAGTGGCTTGAGGGTCACACCGCGGAACCATCTAGGTGAAAAGACCGGAGGAACCACCGAAGGTGTTGGTCGACACAACAGGACGTAGCTTGGGGGCAACCAAGTGAACCTGGTGAAAAATCGCCGAGTCATCTTGTCCACACTTTGCGGTGGTTTGCAATCTCTTTCACAAGCTTTGTATTTACATTCCTTACATTCTTGTATAGCTCGTGTAGTTGCTCTTGTGGTTAGTTAGTTTGAGTAGCTTGTTAATCACCTTCTTGCTTATGTAGCTAGAAGTAGAGTAAGTTGCCTTGCTTAGCTTGTGTAGTTAAGTAAGTTTGAGCTCTTGGGTTTAGCTTGTGTAGCTTTGTCCTTGAGCAACTAGTGAGCTTAGGTTTGGCTTTGTGCTTTTGCTCATTAGAATTGTGTACGTGCACACCCGATTGCCAAAGTACTAGTTGCTTAGATTTGTGTGACCTTGCAAGCTAGACTTGTTTAGTGTGCATCGGCTAGATCGACACCTTGCTTTCTTGTTTAGGATCTCTTACAAGGTGTATCTAGAGTTTTTGTTAGAGGGTGAAGTCTTGGCTAGGCCGATAGATTTAATTCCGCATTTTTATCGGTTAGCCGGAGCGATTAGTTTTAAAAAGAACTATTCACCCCCCCTAGTCCGCCATCTCGACCTTACACCTGGCCATCGGCAAAATCTTGCTCTGCCGTTTGCTTGTGTTTGTCGATGGCCGGGCCATCGGCAAACAAGCGCTTTGCCGATGGCATTTATTTGCCGATGGCCTGGCCATCAGCAAATAAATATTTGCCGATAGTTTCGCTTTGCCATCGGCAAATCCACTTATTTGCCGATGGCTTATTCCTTGGCCATCGGCAAACTCTTAGGCCATCAGCAAATAGTCTGTCTCCGGTAGTGTTCAGCTCAGCTGGTCTGTCTCCGGTAGTGTTCAGCTCAGCTGACGATTTGCTTATGCTGCTGGGACGCCCTTGCATGGAGTTCAAGACAATAATTTTTGGTTAATTAGTCTAGAATAAACAACGGTATTTCCAAAACTAATCAAATCAGTAATCCGACTTCACCATAAAAATCCTTGTCTATAAAACAGAATCGCTACATTTCAATGTATGTACTAATATAAAACCAATGGCATCGTTTCAAGAAAAAAAAATCAATAGCATTGTGTATTCTACGTGTGACATGGCCTCAAGGGCACAAACTTTACCAAAATATGATATGACTCCCAAAAAATTGTTTCTTGCCAAATTTCTCGGAGCCCTTGAACTTGCTTGGCCTTGATCCAAACAACTAGTTTCTTTATGATGCATAAACCCCAGAAATTTGGAGCCGAGAACACACATTTCTGATCATTTTCACATGAGATCCATCCATATCTTGGGCAATTCTTCAATCTCTGGATCTAGGCTCTCCCACTTTTGGTGGAAAAATATTTAAGATAGACGTAAACGTACCTACTTTTTAAAAAGTATTACTTTCGTGAATCATTTTTTAAAACAATGCATATCCAGTGATTACCCATATGTATGCTTTGTTGCAAAAGTTGAGATTTTGAATATAAAAAATACCATGCAAAAATGACAAAACTTAAGGGCATATGCACTACAAGATAAATTTTTAGGACTTTCGTCTTCTAGTTGCACATGGACTACAATTTTGTCACTTTTGCATGATTTTTCCTAGATTGAATTTGAATCTCAAATTTTGTAACGAAGTACATATATGAACACACTATAGATATGCATTGTTTCAAAAGTTTCTAGACAGATGTATGAGTTTTGAAGAAGTTGCATGTTTACACTTATGTTTTGGTTTGCGCTGTATAGTTTGCCTGTTTTCGTTGTATCCAGATTTTAACATGGACAATTATTAGTTTTGTTTGTCTGGATTGCACATTTTGACCTACAATACATGCGTTAGCTGGAGAAACATTCAATAACTATATGGATACAATTAATTGAATCCCCCAGCTAAGATACATATATGCCTTTAATATACATTGGACCGTTTACTAGAGTCTTCCAACTATTGTAACTAGAAGTAGCCAACCCATCTAACCTTGGTTTCATCTCTAAATCATGTGAACTGGAGGAGATAGAGGAGAGGATTTTGACTTACAGGGGATTTTAATCCCCCTCATTTTTTTTTTGTGAAACTAACCCCCCTCAATCCTTCCTATAATCCTCTTGGGTTTGGAGCAAAACGAACAGGGAGTGGAGAATGGGAGATCACCATTTCATGGCTTATCCTTGGTTTGTTGCTACTCCAATAAGTATATCTTTATTTTTTTTTTACAAGGAAACTTCGAAATTTTCCAATCGCAACCTCGCCACGACAATCCGTCCCAACCGGTTCACGGCGCACACGGATCGACTGAACATGTTTCGGTCGGGCCATCAGACATGAAAGCATGTAAGATCCCGCATTATCCCGGTCAGATAATCACATAATCACCACCATATCGCCATTCGATCTTTGGAAGACGATCCGAACAACCCCAGTCAGATAATCACGCGGCATGGTAAGCCAGATGGCATTAACGGCAAGAGACAGTAATGTCGGAAAACGCCAATCATGCCAGGAGAAAAAAGATTCTCCTGGTCGTCCTTCCCGGAGACTCGCCGTGCTGGTTGTTGGAACTGAACCACCTGGCCACCTCGTGTCGTGAGATCGCATCGGACGCTCCAGCTTCGTCGGAGGTCGCAGGATCGGCGCCCAGGATAAACCCCGGCAACAACCAGCCTCCGACATCGGCTCCTCGAAACCCTATAAACAGCCAGCCGTCACACGGACGGCAGCAGCCAGAGCAAGCAAGCAAGCGCTGCTCGGCGAGCGAAAATGGAAGGCAAAACCGCGGCGAGCGGCGACGCCGACCAGCTGGATCCCCTCGCCCTCACCCTCGGATCCATTTACGCCGCCGCTGCCACCGCCGTCGCACCAGCCTCACCACCGCGCGCCACCCGACGCCGCCTCAACAATGGCTCGGCACCCATCTACGCCGCCGCTGCCGCTGCCACTGCTCCAGCTTCACCGCCGCCACCTCCTCCTGTGCCGCCTGTTGCTCCGTGCGCCGCCGTCCACCGCCACCGCGTGCAGCAGGCGCCGCCGCCGTTCCCGTGGGCGACGGAGCGGCCGGCGCAGCACGGCACGCTGCAGAGCCTGCTGCTTCGGGGCGTCACGTCGGTGGAGGGCCAAGCGCGGTGCAAGCGGTGCGGCGCCCGGACGGCCATCGCCTACGACCTGGAGGCCAAGTTCCGGGAGGTGCGCGAGTACATCGCCGCCAACCGCCACGCCATGAACGACCGCGCGCCCAGGGCGTGGGAGTTCCCGGCGCTTCCAGACTGCGGCGCGTGCGGGCACTGCGGCGCCATGTGGCCCGAGATCGCCGCCGACAAGCGCGAGATCAACTGGCTCTTCCTCTTCCTGGGCCAGATGCTCGGATGCTGCACGCTGGAGCAGCTCAAGTACTTCTGCATGAACAACGGGCGCCACCGCACCGGCGCCAAGAACAGGGTGCTTTACTACGCTTATATCGAGATGTCCAACCAGCTCTTGCCGTTTGATTGAATTGATTGATCAATGGTGCTAGACCGGTAGAATTATTATCCTGCGCATCTAGATTATCTATCTATCTGTTTATCAGCGAGCAATCCGATCTATTTTGATCTAGGTTGTATACTTGTATGTTGTTTTGTTGATCCAGTAGTTTCAGTTGGAAAAGATATACTAGATGCGGCTATGATAACAAAACGTAGTTTGCTTCATTATTGTTACACTTGGTCGTTTACTATTCATTAGTCTTTTTTTTTTATCGAATCGGTCGAGGAGTCTCCGACCTACTTTTTTTTTTTTTCTTTTCGATTAAATGAAAGAATGTTAGAGCATCTCCAACAGTTTCCTATCCTAACTTGCCATCCATATTTTTTTGGCAAAACATGAAAAAACACTCTCCAACAGTTTGGTATCCCAACTTGCCATTTATCTAAACTTGCCATTACGCGCGCGTATCGTGGTTGCCATCGCTCCTTGGCGTCGCCGCCTCTCCTTCTCGCGTGCGCGAGGCCCTCTTCCCTCCTTCCCGCGTGAAAAAGACTTCTTTCTGTCGCCTCTACTTCGCAGTTCTTCCCGTCGCCCTTCCCTGGTTGAGGCTGTATTGCCGTCGATCGATGGTCAGCCTGCGGATGTTAAATTGGTTGATGCCGTATTGCCGTCGATCCATGGGAAGCCTATGGGTGTTGGTTGATTCCGTCGATCGATGGGCACCGGTGCAGGACAGCGTCGACGAGCTGTGCACGCGCTGCGACGACATCGTCTAGGGCCTCCACGCCGCCGCCGGTGAGTTGTATTCCTCCGCCACGAACACGACAACGATGCCGAACCCGTGTCCGCCGGCGGCCCCGTGGCGGAGGCAGATCAGAAGTTGGAAGCAAGCATCACCGACGCGATCTTTCTCTTCCCGTCGATCGACCCCCAAACCTTCCTGATCGATAGTTTCTGTGCGCGTAGATCAGGTCGATCGTGATCAGGTGCTAGATCAGGTCTGGATCAGGTGGGGAACTAGATCAGGTCGGGTACTCAGGTCGGGATCAGGTGCCGTGATCAATTGATCCCGGCCCACGCGTACATCACTTTATGCCCGTCCTTGATCGATGTGTTTATGTTTGGGAATTATTTATACTTAAACGCAGTCTATGTCGTATGGTCTTGTTCCATTATATCATGCATGCTCCTGTTCATGGCAATAATATTATACGTGCATGGTACTGTTGCCGACACCACCTGGTACTTCAATGCAGCCTGATCGATTGCCGGCGTCCACTGCCTGATGGTTTGTGGCCGAGAAAAACTGGAGCATCAGTATGATTGGACAATGAGACAGCCGCGGCGTGCAGTAGAGTCGCGCGAGGAGATGAACCCTCGAGGGCCTAGTCACGGTTGATTCTGTTGGTTCGGTAGGAGTTTTGTGGGTCTAATTTTTAATTTTAGCAAGTCTTGGAGAGAGTATAAATTTTGACTTGGCAAATCTTTTAGCAACTTGTCAAAACACAAGATTTGCCAAGTGAATTTTAGCAAACTGTTGGAGATGCTCTTACAAACAAAGTGTTACAAGGCCTCAGGCCTAAACTGAAAAAAGACAGAGCTAGTTTATGCTATCTCTCCACGCTCTAATTCTCTCCCCTTTCGATGTCTTGGCTTTCAACGAAGCTCCTAGTAAGCATGTTTTTATGTCACTGCCCCCTATTTTCCTTTCTCCTTGATTTTATCGATTTGTTTCATTATAAAACTGCATAGCGCTCAAAGTTTTTCTATACGAAATTCACAAACAACCATGGGAAAATATTTCAGTTATAAAGATGTGGCCTTATGGAAATAGTTGCATTAAGATCATACTCAATGTTTTTTTTTAAAAAAAATAAACTTTAAGCTTGCGTCTTTCATTAAGATCATGCTCAATGTTTTTCAAAAAATAAAACTTTAAGCTTGCATGTCTATTAATTTGGTAAATGATGAAGAAATATATATTATGAATAAATCTACATTGTCTCCTTACAAAACTCAAAGTATTTTCTATTGGGATTTGCTCCGGCTTAAAAATTATACACGTAATGCAAATACATAATTAATTAATCATTTTATTTGTTATTTTCAACGTGGATCTCGTCTGGACCCAGCTCGTAACTTGGCCACATGTGGAGCAGACGCGGTGTGCTCCACGACATGCTATCGACGGCCGGCGGAGCTCCAAGCCTCCATCAATGAGTGTTCACAGCTTCATGCCGCTGGCGTTCCATGAGCTAGTTGTTGACGACGGTGGCAGCAATTACGCGCGAGCACCTCCTTGGATTGCACCATGACCGGCGTCTGCCGTCGGCTACCGCTCGTCAACTGTACACGGTTCCCAGGTGCTTATAGATTTCCATATGGCCCGAGGCCCGTTGGCACGGCCCACAGCACGGTATTTTGGCCCGGCCCAGGCACGGCCCGGCACGGTGGCCGTCGGGGCGGCCCAGGCATGGCCCGAGTCACGCGCCGCCGTGCACACCCCCGCCCGTGGCACGCGGCTAAAGGCACGCCCGACGGCCCGATGCTTAGTGTCTTGGTAACAAATGTAGCCTGCTAATACTTAAAAAAAAGAAATGAGGCCTGGTGCTGCTAGCCTGCTAAGGCCTAAGAGCAAATACCCCCAGCAGCCCACTCACCGGCCCACCCCATAAACCTAACTCCGTCCTGATCCTTCAGACTAGCTGCCGCACAACGCTCTCTGCTACTCCACGATGGACGCCGCACTCGCTCCTCTCCTCTGTGAGCCGCGACCGTGAGGCGAGCGCGGACGCCAACGCCACTTCTCCTCCCCCGGCAAGCTGGCGCACCTCCTCTCGACGGCGTGGGCGCGTGCGCGTGCCACGGGCATCCTGCCGCCCCCTCACACCCTCCCTCCACGCCTGCGGCCGCCGTCCCCACCCCGAGAGCCCTGCCCCCCCCGCTCGCTCTCGCCATGCTCGACGCGCCGGATTGAAGGTCGCCGGCGGCACCGAGCGGCCGCTCTCCACCGCGTCCACCTCCTCCACGCCCGGATCTGCTCGTCCTCCTCCTCGACACTTCACCGCAGTGGTGCGCCGGCCATGGGTGGGAGCTCGGCACGACGGCACGGCGTGCTGTCGGGCCGGCCCGACGGCCCATGGGCCGTGCCTTGGGCCGGAGGCCAGGCACGAGCACGCCACAGGCACGGCCCGGTGCGGCACGATGGCCTGGTGCGGCACGGTGCTTGTTGGGCCGGCACGGCCCGATGGCCATCTATACAGGTGCTGCATCCCTTCACGCGCTGGGTCTCAGCCCAACAAGGACGCTACCGACGCATGGGAGACGAGAGGAGGCCCAGCACGTACCCAAACTACGCATGCCACGGCCCAATTCCAGATCGAAGCCCATGGCCCAAAGTAGCTGATTCCATTACACCAACAATATACAATTACAATAATATCCTTGACCAAGTCCCAAGTCCCAACTGCCAAACCAAGTCCCAAGTCCCAACTGCCAGACCAAGACCAAGTCCTTCTCCAGGCAGTCGCGAAATGCCCACCAGACGGTCGTATTTCAACTGCCACGTGCCCGAATATTTGGCCATTCATCCCGCGGCGGCGCCGCCGCCGATGCCGGGCAGGGCCATTTGTCCCGTCAAATGCGTGCAGCGGAGCGGAAACTCCTGCCAGATGCGACTTTGTGGGCCCAGCGTCGACGTTTTCAACTATGGCGTCGCATTACTCGGTTTCTCTCATGGGTGTCAAAAGCCATTGCAACAGCCAAGAGGAGCCTAGAAAAGAGGAGGGGAAGGACCGAAGGAGAGACAGAGGAAGCAAGGTTGCCAATTTGCCATACGCTGCTACTTTATGTATGTATGTATTCGTATTTGTGTGGTATTGCAGTTTTGATTGCGCTTGCAGTCGATTCCTCATGGCTGTGTCATCTTCAGACTGCAGCCGCGCTGCGGGAGAAGATCAGAAGAGGGGGAGAGCACGCGGAGACAAAGGGGTGATTCCTTGCTTTGCTTGGCGAAAGGTTTGGCCTCCATTTCTCGCCTCTCCCAAGCATCTTGTGGAGTTGTCCCTGGACTAGAAGGCAAGACCTCGGCGGCGGCAGACTATCGAGCACGCGCTAGCGTCCCGGTTTGTCCTCGTTTTGGTGGAACAGGTTGGCAACAATTAGTTTCCAGCTCCTCTTGCTTCTTTAAACGGTTGCTTAATGTGCTTCCGTCTAGTCATTCTGGTTTTGATATGAAGCTCTGCTTCCATCACACGAAGTTTTGGGTGAAATAATAAGTAATATATACTTACTGCGTCTAACAAGAACTGAGTCAAACTGCCAACTATTTTACCATGATTTCCATTGTCAAAAAACTTTTTTTTACCATGAATTAAACTGCGCTACTTTGTAGACGATAATAACAAAGCCTTAGTTCTTGTATGCTAGTTTATACAAAAATAAAGTCACAGGCCTCTTGTCTGCTAATTTATAGTAGTCATTAATACCTCTTAGATATGAGGAAACTGAAATCCTTGCAGTTGACAGTATACATGTCTAGTTGGTTTGACAAATCATGTATTGAATTTCTAAGTATTAAGTGGATTCCATAAATTTATTCAGTCAATTAACAATTTCAGGACTCAAGAGGCAATGCCAGCACCAGCCCCACCAATTCATCTCGGACCTGCAACTCCCTATATAACATCTCATGGATCCAAAGTTGCACGCCTACACATGTATGACTGGATTGTGCTAATTCTTCTAGCTGTATTGGATGGCGTTCTTAATATAATAGAACCGTTCCATCGGTTTGTCGGATCAGAAATGATGACAGACCTCAGATACCCCATGAAGGACAACACAGTGCCATTTTGGGCAGTGCCGGTAACATACTGTTCTCTTTTAGTGTTACCCTGTCAATTCCGATGAACCACTTGAATAACTTTTCTTCAAATCTTGCTTGCTCAGATAATTGGTATCATTGGGCCTATGATTATCATAACAGTGATATACTTTAAGAAGAGAAATGTATATGATCTGCATCATGCCATACTAGGTACATCCACTTTCTTGCCTGATTCGTCGTGCTAGTTTATCCATTTATTACTTATTCTAAAATCTAGCTTGTCCTAGCAGGTCTCCTATTTTCAGTGCTTATCACTGCTGTTATAACTGATGCGATCAAGGATGGTGTTGGGCGACCACGTCCAGATTTCTTCTGGCGTTGCTTCCCTGATGGAATACCTGTAAGATTCATAACTTTTAGCCAGACCTTAGTAATGACTCACTTGAAGCCCTCATGCAATTACATTGCATGTGAATTGTATAAGAGAGCTTATGAGTTTACTTGCCCTTTAGGATTATAACAACTTTACTACAGGCGCCATATGCCATGGTGAGGCAAGTGTCATTAAAGAAGGTCATAAGAGCTTTCCAAGTGGTCATACTTCATGTAAGTGACATTATTCTTCTCTCGAGTCATATGAGCTTTTCATTCCAGCTGTTATTGTTTGGTGGATTACTCAAAGATTTATGTTTATCTTAGGGTCTTTTGCTGGCCTTGGCTTCCTTTCATGGTATCTGGCTGGTAAAATCAAAGTATTCGATCGTAAAGGGCATATTGCAAAACTCTGCATTGTCCTTTCCCCTCTGCTTCTTGCAGCCTTAATAGCAGTTTCTCGAGTTGATGACTACTGGCATCATTGGCAAGATGTATGTACTGGTGGATTACTTGGTAAGTCTTGAGAAACACCCCCTACAATTACCTCCACAGGCACCACAAAGAAATGAAAATGCTAATGTACATATGGTTGTTTTATGAAACGTATGTACATACGATTCTCAAAGTTTAAGTTGTTGTTGCAATGTACAGGGTTGACGGTTGCTTCCATTTGCTACCTGCAGTTTTTTCCGCTACCATCTAATGAAAATGGTATGCTTCTAACTCTGTCCTTAACAAATTGTGCTTAATGTTCTGTCCATATTTGGTGATCTAAAATTATAGTGAATACTTGTTTGGGGGTGTCTATCCTGGGTTTACTTGAGGTTTTTTCCAAGTACTGAAAAAAACAATCAAGCTTGGACTTTAAAGAAAAATAATCACCCAATGTTTATGTATAAATTCTGAGGTGCCATACGTTTGGTGAGTGATGGAAATCATGCTGTGTAGTGAACTAATGATCCAATGTTTATGAAGGGAAGAGTTTCATTTTTAATAAAATGATAATCCCCTATTGATATAAACCTACTACAGCTGGACCAACATCCCTGAAGAGTGTTTTTAACTAAATAATTGGGGTCTCGTTGATAGGAGTATTTTCAATTTCAACAGTTGTAATAATACTTACGGAAATTATTCTTAACCTGCCTCATAATGCTCTGAATCAAGATTTTTGCTATCTATTGGGAGTTAATAGCTTTCATAAAATTAGTCCTGCAGGAAAACATGCACCTCCTTCTGTCCATTGATCTTTTTAACTCCTGAATTGGACACTTGTGTCGCATCTAGCATGTTCCTGCTTTGACAGTGTCATGAGTATAGAGAGGCTGACAAAGGTGCTACTAGTACTGGTGTTAGTAAGAAAGCCCCTGGATATGGCAGGCTTTGTGAGAAGAGGACTAGTACTAACACTCGTATTGGCAGGGATCATGCATGAAAATTGGACATGGTGCAGTGCCTTGGTTTTTGACAGTTTGTCTTGGTATATATACCATGTCGTTGACACCCTGTTTTGGTAGTACTGTGCACATGAACTCTCCAATATTTTTTTGGCAAAAGATTCTCCAATAAAAAGTTGAAAAATGCCAGCTATTCATAGCAGCAGATAGGTACAAACCAAATTTGCAGGCCCTCGAGTCTCATGGGCTCATATTTTTGGGTACAAAGCTCGTGGGCTCAAAATTTTTTTAAACAAAGCTCATGGGCTCAATTAGACATTGCTGTTTACTGCCACGGTCAACCAACTGTGCGCTTAGCTCGTTGGCCTAGAAACTTCACTCCGTTCTAATTTCACTGATAAGAATAATCTATATGCTCCCTCACCGGTACCTATGGGATACCTTGACACCTATCACCATTCACTTGCTCAGTATAAGAGCCCTTATCTGATCCAAGCTAGTCTGTATCTACCAATGGTGGTCAAATCGGAGGATTTCCTGTTGCCAACAACCTAGGTATTGCAACACGGGTCTTGGCTCCTTGTTGGTCTGGACGTTATAGCTTTGTCAGGATTGATTGATAAATGTTAATAGTTTCACCTTGTTCAGTGAATGTTAAATGTTAATAGTTTCACTTTATTCAATGGTCAGGATTGTGGCCTCACGCATATTTCCGACATATTGATGAGCCAGAGGGTGACAACCAAGTACAATCCACGTACATGAGCCGTCGCAGCTCGATTCATGACGGTTCCTTTCACAGTCCTGATGCAGTGGAAATGAGGAGCACGAGCCAAACACTGGATTCCATGGAAGCTGGTGGGAGAATCCAATGATGGGACAATAACATTAAGGGCCACAGTTGTATATACCATGATTCTGTATAGCAAGAATTTATTATGTAACTTCCAAACCATAGAATATAAAGCACATGTCTCTAGTGAGAATTCTTGACTAGATTCCATCTCCTTTTGGAACCTACATTTGATATGATGTCGATGCCGCATGAGGCACAGAGAACCATGAGGTTATATGTATTTTGGAGGATCTTAAAATGCGGTCCCTTTAGCATCAGAATGAGCCACAAACAGGTTGTTCTCTTGGAAGCAGATGGCCTCGGCATCACTTTTCTGCTAGTGTCCTCTGAAGTGCAATTGATTATACTGGGTCGCTGTGATCCGGCTGCCATGTGATTCAGGTGATGAACAATACAAGAAGGAACTCATTCGGTGCAATGGTTTGTTGGGAGCTGGGACTGGGAACCATTATCGCAGCATCATGTTCCTCTACAGTGGCCAGATTTGAACGGATCCATTTCAGGCACCTGCACAACATGACCAAATTGGTCCTGTCGTCATAGTTAACTGGGGACTGGACAAAAGCCTGCACTGCAACCCGACATGTGAGTTCATATTTTCTTCGACCGAATGATGCCGAATTGATAGCGAGCCTGGGCGGACATGTGACCCGACCTGTTCTCGCTTTCCTCGTGATAAACTACTGTCGTAATAGTACCATCAGTGCTGCTATTAGGAAACAAAAGATGGCCGATCGTATGGACATGGCTACTTTGTGGTGGTCCGTAGCATCATATTTGTCCTACTGAAAAAGCCATGCAGCCGCAGCCTCAGTTACCTAAACTTTTCAGCGAAGGATGATGCAGGGATCAATCATGGAGACAGCAGAGCAGAAGATGATGGTCCTGATTTTCTTTTTAATCTTCAAATTCAGACAGATTCAATGATGAGCGACTTATCAGACGTCGAGAATTTTCAGCACAGTTGAATGATTTCTGGCCACGGACATCAGCACAAAACATAACTCTCACAGTTGCTGGCACAAACGGCAGCAGAAATTTCAGTGGTGTGTGTCCTTGTGAGGTCTGACCAGATCAGACAGGCATCACAACCACCCGATAAACTCCTATCCAGCCATCCAGGTGTGTTTGTTGACAAATAATTCAGGACGGTACCGTTGCACTGTCAATTCTCATACCATGGCACTGGGTCGTCCCCTTTTCTCTGAATCTGAAAACCTGGAAGGCGGAGGACAGATATATTGTGGTTAGCTGGTGCAGGTGCAGTGTCCTTTCCTCCTCTTTTCTCGACAGGTGTATGAACACAGAACACGTGTTTAGTCTTTTGGGGCAACAAGATTCATATGCATTGTTACGGTCGCATTGGATTCCTGGGTGGGTTTACGCTCGCTGCTGTACAACAACTGCTGGTGATGCTGCCAACTTGCAAGAAACCAAGGACCGGCAGCAGGATCAATGGCCAGAGGAAGCGAAATCAGAGATGGGCCGAGTTGTTCAGGATGAAAGATGGAGAAGGAATCTACGTACGAGTTGGTCATAATGTATGTTGCTAATCAGGACTAGGGCCTCTGTGACAGCTGTTGAGATGCTGTCTGTCAAATTAAGCACGGAGCCCCAAGGTGCGCAAAGATGTAGTAGAAGTAGACTAGTAGTACTAGCCCAACGATCGGCAACGTGCACTTGCGTGGAGCTGAGAAGATTTGTTTGACTCTGGAATATTTGATTTGAAGGGTGGCTACACAATGCATGGCGCCAAATAGTTTTGACCCTAGAGCAGCCTCAAGTGCGTGTTTGTGCAGAGCTGTACTCGTCCTATACGACGACTGACCGAATCATGGCAGAAAGACCTCGAGAGTCGAGTATGTTAGTCTTAGTATTTGCATATGCTGCAAATTGCAGTGACTAATCTATGTACAATGGCCCCATTTCCATGTGATTCTGAAACGGGGATGCTACTCAAGGACTTCTTGGTTTACTTTGGTTGGCGGTGGCATTGTATATAGTATGGTTTAGGCAGTGTTAACGTTATTAGATGTGTAGTGCTGCTAGTTGTGTAGTTGTATGTAACTTGACAGTGCAGTCTGCAGCATGAACAACCGGCACAAGTAATTAAGTAAATAAATGGTAGTACGTAGTTTCAGCCAATTTGTCCAAGCCCAGCTATTGACGTTGCTCTAGTAGTGGTACTGTGGTAGCTAGCTTTCGCCATCAACGGTACACTAGGTACTGGTGCACTGGAGTACACTAATACTACCTCGCTGTCACTTTATATTTGTGCAGGACAAATTGAACAGGATCGTCGGCAGCGTGTGGTACTTTGCTAATAGTGCTGTTTCCTCTGATAAATCCATGGTCATTGGTCAACGAAGTCGTCTTTCTCATACTGTGATTATATTAGCTGATGATGGATATTTAGGAGCAGGGAGGATAATATAAGATGAGAAGAGGAAGATATGTATATAAGCGAAAGAGTTTTGTCAACTAGGTACTGCGTCCAACAACGTGTGTAAAGTTTGTCAAGAACCGGCGGAAAGTTTGTGTGCGGTGTATCTAGTACTACAGGTTTAAGTAACAACGTACGTAGAGGGTGGAGCTGGGAGATATAATGCGATTATGCGAGTCGCATTTCGGCGATGACGGGCGGAGAGGAGACAGTGGGTTACAACTCGATCGCGGCGGGCGGGACGTAATTAAATTAACGACACCAAGTCTGATTTGGTTCGCTGTTAGTTGTTGGCTGATCGGCTACCTATAGCTAGTCAAAGAAATGGCTCGCAGACAGAGTTGAGTTGAGACAGATGGGCAGCAGAGCAGATCTTTTGAAACGGTGCTACGTACATGTAAAGTGGGAGTGCAACCATCCATCCACGAATATTAAACAAGTATTACGATCATTTTTATATATGTGCAAGTACATGCGTGATGGAGCCTGACCACTTGACCAACAAGGCTTACCAAGCAGCTTGCTTTTGATGCGAGCACCACTTGCTGACTATTATTAGCAATAGTTAATCCTCGATTAGGCATGGATGGATCGGAAGCATGTGGGCGGTTTGACCGGTGTCCAGCCCCGCCAATGGCGTCGCGGAGAGACGTCGTCCGCCCACGCTGTCCGTCTCAAAAACAAAAGCGCCCTCTGTGTGTGTGCTTATCCGTCCACAGTCCACATCCGCACACACATGCGGCATGTGGTGTGGTGGCTGCTGTTTGCGACCTGGTGACGCCGCGGCGTGCTCCCCGAGAGCGAGAGAGCCACAGACACAGGACACAGCCAGTTAAGTACGCAAGCCGCGGAGGGATTAACTTATTAATCGATCTGGCAGGTGGATGAATAATATCTTCTCCGCGTTGCGTTTGGACGTTTGGTTGCTTCTTGATCCGGAAAGCTACAGACTAGTACTCTAGCACTCACAGCAGTAAATGACAACAGGGCCGCCCAACTTGGTGTTGTCGAATTCACAACAGTACGTGGTGCGGGTGCTTCGGCGGTAAGCTAGCTAGCGATGGACCTGACTCCTGTGGCACAAATCACTCGTTCGTGCAATCTAGCCCTCGAGATCTAACGTAATCTCACGTTTTCATTTTCGCCCCTCGACTTAATAATGTTGTTTTTTCGCGAGCGGGTTTTAGAGCCCGTGTTTCTGATAATGTTGTACTACGCCAGTACTTCTTCCCACACAGCACGACGAGAATCTGCAGTCCTGAAGCTATATCAAGCAGGAGTAGTACGTTAATTGCTGCATTTCACCATTTCAGTCTCATCCATCCATAGAAATGTGACCTGGGCCTTGTTTAGATTGGGGCAAAGTTAAGTTTTTTCACTCTCTCCATCACATCAATTTTTAGCCATTTCATTGCGGAAAGCGTTAAATATAGGTAAAAAAGATAACTAATTACACAAGTTTGGTTGTACATCACGAGACGAATCTTTTGGCTGGTTGGTCACGATTGACAAAAATTTTCAAATAAGGCAAAAAATAAATTACTATTCATCAAGTTCAAATCTTTTGCAATCTAAACAAGGCCCTGGTCCGGAGACCCGTTCTTTCCGGTCAATTTCCGGTGAATCTTTCGAGTACTACCGAATCTTTCACCGTCCCATCGAGCGGTACTAGAGCAGACTTGTTGACTCTGACTGCGTGAAACAAAAATGAAATCGATTACCCTGTCAAGGGCGAAAATGCATATGAGCTGTACTACTTCCTTAACAATGAATCCAGTTTCTACACCACTTGCAGATACAGCTAATCACAGAAGACCAGCTCTACACACGCAGTAGCTACGGAACGCACAGTACATTCAGATTTCAGAGTCCTTGTTCTGTCTTTATACACCAGCCACAGAAAAATACAGAACGCGTAGACTTCGGGAGACCAGAGAACCACAAGGTGTAACGTGCAAAAGATCCATCCGGCAAAAAACTATCACCTCTTGCATGCAACTGGGAGAAAGCAGGACCCGTGGAAAACGACCTAACACAGGAGGACATCAAGATCCGAGCCTTTGGTCAGCAGGTCAGGCTTGTCCCATACAAAAACATACCGTACTCATCCTAAGCATAAGTTTAACTAAACAAAACCCACATAAAACGCAGCGTTGACTCGCTAATAAAGCCCCCACCAGGGCACCATACAAGACCAGCGGCACCTACTCCACATGCGTGGGCTCATTAGTTTAACACCAAATTGGTACTCCCACGCAGAGGCACCTGAATAATCAAGCCCCAACACAACACAAGAAAGATGTGGATGATGACGATAACCTCTCGCCTCCTCCCAAACCGGAGAGATGCGAACGCGACACGGCACAGCAGCCCCTGCTGCATGTGGCCACCCGGCGGCCACACCGCGGCGCCGCTGCCGGAGCAAAGAAAAACAGGGCAGGCAGGCTGCAGCGCAGCGCAGCCTTGGCCGTCGTCGCCACTTGCCAGAAGAGACAGTGAAAAGGGTTGCGCGATCGTTTCCACACGCAGGAGGGCACCATCTCCGCGTCAGCTGCGGCGCGGCTGGCTCTGCCGCCGAGGACGAGGACCCGATGCCCGGTGGGCGATGGTCTCCAAAGTCGCGCTGCCCCTCTGGCGGTTTTGTACCCGGGTGTCCTGTTCCTGCTGTGGTGTCTATCCCCAACCAACCTGGCCCAGCCCCTGGCCCAGCCATGTACGCAGACCTGGTCTGCTGCCTCCTTTGCTGTGCAAGCGCAGCTGTGTGTGCTGTGCACCAGCACCACACCCACACCGTCACCGTACTGCCACGGCAACGGACCGCCGGCCGGCCCTCGCGACTTCGTTCACGTAGGGGTCAGTGAGTCTGGCCAGACGGACGCGGTGACGGTGAGAAACTTCCAGGAACGGAGCGCGGAGCGGTGTGGTGTGGGGGGCGTTGCCTTTGCCTCGGTGCCTGGGTGTGGGGTGGGGTGCTTGACTTTGTGGCGAGAGAGACAAATTAAAAGCGCGGGGGCCTGAGCTGTTTGTGTTTCGACAGCAGTAAAGCTAGCTTCTCGTCTCTCGTCAAAAGGCAGCATCGATTCAGGTTTTCCATGGCGTGACATGCAACAAAAGCTGCCTAGCCTACACTACACTTGCGTCGTTGTCGTTCTTGGAATCTTGGAGACCTCTTTCTCCGTAACTTGCCTGTTCTACACGCTGTTACAGTACTATTAGCCTGGCACAGCCGCACCGCGCAGGCAGTAGTAAGATCTACGGAGTACAGTACTGGTATAGAACCAACACAATTACTGTAGTAGAGTAACTATGGGCGTGTTTGTGAGGGCGGCCCAGGAGCTCGGCTGCGCTCTTGGGCTGCAACTCACCTTGTTTGTGGCACTTGGCCCGCCTGGGAGCCCGGCCCGCACGGTTCTTAAAGCGCGAAAAACCTGGCTCCCTGGATACGCCGAAATCCTGCGTTTCTTAGAGCTGCGGCTTGGCGGCGCACGCTGGCGCATTTCGGCGGCGGCGGGGTGGCTCCGCGGCGCGGGCGGGAAGCCGAAACCCTTTTCGCGCTTCCCGGCCTACCCCGCTTCCCTTCCCTTCGTCGCGCGCGGCGAAGGCGACGTTTTCGCCGGCTTTATATACGGCTCACTCCCACCGCCTTCTTCCCCGCCTCCTCTTGACCTAGCTCGTGAGAGACCGGCGAGCGGTGGTGGTGCGTGTTGACGGCGGCGGCGAGCTCCGGCGGTTCTTGTTTGGGTGACCGGCGCCGAGCTTCTTCGCTTCCCCGCTCCATCTGGCTGCCGGTACTCCGGTGGCGGTGGTCCTCTTCTTCTCCGTCCGCATCCGCTCCGTCTTCTTCCCGATCTGCGTCCCTCTTCGCCCGGATCCGCCTTTGCTCCGTTGTTTGGACCTCGACCCAAGGTGAAATCGACCCCCAATCTTGTTTGTTCGTGACTTGTTGAAGTACCTAGGGTTTGATTAGTCTTGCCGGGTCCCGATCTCGTTAGGGTTTCGTACTTGTTTATCTGTGCTTCATGCCCTGATTAGGGTTACTTGTCCATATGTGTTGCTCATGTATCGGGTTCATGATTTATTCGGTTGATTCCCTGTTGTTTGTCACTTTTACATACATGTTGGTCGATGATGTAGTCCACATCAAGCACTGGGACGCATCACATCCTAGATGCAGTCGTGCTTATGTTCATATTTTTTCATTTCACATTAATGTTGATGCCTAGCAGGGTACTTTAAGCTGAAATCATGTAACATTTTACCTCATTGTAGATGGATTTGGCTTTGACCCGTGAGAGGCCGTGTGTGTCCAGCAGCTAGCTTGATCAAGGTTATGGTTTCCTTTGTATCTACTAGGCTGAAAAGGAAAAACCCTGAACCTGAAACCCCAACTCCTGACCCTATAGCTTTGCGCCTGATTAGGGATGAAAATGAACAGCATAGACTGAGAACACTCCAAATGATTCACAGCTCTACTGATGTAGAGTGTATTTCTATGATTAGGATGAAGAGAGCTGCATTTTTTGGAAATGCCAGGTTTCACTGAAGAAGCACTTATTGTTGCCTACACCTTCCTCCTGGACAACAAAGCCCAAAGCAGGGGCTTTGTGAACATGAGTGATGCCCACAGGAACCTTTGGCTTAGGACCTTCCTAGCCAAGAACTATTATGCACTACACATGATAGTCCTGAATGCCAGGAGGGGGTTGAGTGTTGAGATGTATAGTTCCTCCACCCCCCTCACCCACTCTCTCTTCTTTTGACAACAGGAGCTTTTGTAAAGTCTGCTTGTTCTTTTGACACCTGACCTAGATGGTGTGGTTTACTTAGGAGGTTGGCTAACAATAGGCATGGATGTGGGAGACATTTGAGCCCTTAGCTGTTGGGCTGTACTTGGTATTGTAACAAACTTATTAGTAGCCTCTGTTGGCTACTTTTTATTTGAAAACTAGTTGCATCTGTGCTGTTTTTATGCTCTTGGTGGTATGAGTGGGATTTTAAGGCCAATGATGCAATAAACCAACATGAGGTGGCTCCCTTACTCTTTTTTCTGGGTGTTCTATTTGGCTATTTTGTTGGGTTTTTGGTGAGCTGTATGTGGCAGAACCTCCTAAGTAATGTGGCCCACATGCACTAATCCTTGTCTCAACAGACCTCGGATGATAATGCATGTGTTCCACAAGACTTAATTAGCTCTGTCGGGTTAAACCCGAAACATCCACGATTCTCCGAGCATGGATCAATCATTACAAGAGACATTGCAAAGGTGTACAACAGTTTTACAATAAAATAATATATATCGAGTGAAAAAGCGGAAGTCTTACAAACATAAGTTACAAACCTATAAGTTTTAAAGATTACAAACCCCGAGTTAAGTTATTACAAACCATAAAGTAGTAGATAGCATTACGATAACTTTATACAACACCTCGACGTGATGCTTGCCCAAGGCCAAACACACTATTCGTCGTCACTCTCCGGAACGACCGTCATGCAACAGGTTCGAAGCACACCCGTGCATGAGACTCACCCGCAACAAGGGTTTAACAAACCCCGAGTACAAAAGTACTCAACAAGACTAACCCGACGAAAAAGGTGGTGAAGACTCAGGAATGCAGGCCAGATAGGAATCAAGGTAAGGTCTAAAGCAAGAATCAATTCTTTTGCAGAAAAGCCACTAAGAGTGAGTCCTTAAACTCAAGTTTTATTATCAAGTTAACCTGTGGGGTTATTTATGCTAAACTAACTCCTAGATAAACCAGCAGATCAAGATAATTCATACAACTCTCTTTTATTCCTATCAGAAAGTAGCCACCAGTTTTATCTACGATGTATGGTCGGAGGATCAAGTCTCCATAACCGAGGAGCACGACGATTCGAATCGATTTACTCAGCTGAGGATCCCTAAACACACGATATAAGTGGGACTCTAACCCACAATTATATCAACAATACCGTCGGACATTCTAGAACTAGGCTCAGCTTCCGTGCCATCCGAGAATACTTGTACACCTCCATTCCAGGTTACGTCCCACGAGGGTAACTAGTATCCCCGCCATCTCGCCACTCCCAATGCACGGGCTCACCGTACTAGTCCTTAGATTATCCTAGGGTAAAGCTTTTCCGTAGATATGTGAGTAGTTGCAAAGTCTTGTCCAGCTGGCCAACAACGGCCGGTCCTTAACTGACAAGTCGGAAACACTACATCAACCGTATGATGCAAGTTACCCGACCGATCTTGCTAATCATTTGCTATCAACATTAAGATGCCACATGTGAAACCAATCCTTCAACATTTCTAAAGTAAACTCGGTTGAAAACCTATTTACTAGAGCAAGACTAAGCATACTAAGCATTTTTGAAATAAACCAGGTACCAAGGATGATATACAAGTAACAAGGTAGGTAATGCATCAATTAGGGTTTTAACTCAACTCCTAAAACTTAATGCATCAAAGCAAAAGCACAAATGGTAAAAGCTTTGTAATACAAGGTAGGGTTGAATGAAAACCGGGGCTTGCCTTGGTCGAGGGCGTAGACGAAACCGGACTCGTCAACACTGGAGACACCGAAACCCGACTCCGGAACTGGTTCCTCCTTCGGACCGACGGTACTCTCCTCGTTCACGTGGTCTACACGATAATGACATGATTGAATATAAATATGATGCTTAGCAGAATTAAATGAATTAAATACAAGCGCAAACAATAAATTAAAGTGCCGAAGGTCATTAGGGTTGATGACCTAGGGTCTTCACTCAAATCCAAAGTCAAACAAGTAATTAATTAACTACGGAAATTAAATCCTAAAACAAATGTTGTCAAATTGATTTCAAAAATTAATTTTAAGTAGCTTATATTAAAAACAAGTGACAAATAAATTTTCATGATTTTTGGATAAATAAATAAATTATTAAAAATCGAGAAGACTCACTTTTTAAATAAAAGGACTAATTTTTGAACATATCAAAACTACTTAAATTTGGCATTTTGAATTTTTCCTAGATAGAGGACATCACAAGGAACACACACAAAAATTTTCAGAATTTTTGGAGCTATACACAATTTACTATGAATTTTGAAAGAATAAAACATTTTCTCGTCTAAAAAGAAATGGAAAAAGGATTTATAAATGAAAAAGGCTGATCGGCCGGAAGTGGACAGGCTCGGCCCAGCACTGTGGCCTGATCGGCCCAAACAGTAGCAGGCCGGCCCATCCAACTCGCCCGAGTTGGGCCGGCGGCGGCGAGGGGCTCGCCGGCGATTCCTCGCCGGCGGCGAGGTCCTAGGCGGCGAGGCCTAGCCCTACGTGATCCTGGCAGCAAGGCGCACCTGCTGAGCTAGCTAATGGGGCGGCTAGCGCGGCGGCGCACGCTCGCCGGCGGCCATGGCGGGCGGCGGAGCTGCGGCTCGGCGGAAGAGCTCGCCGGAGCTTCTCCGGTGGCTTTAGCGCGCGCGCGAGGTGCGGTGAGGTGCTACGGGCGTGATGCGCGTGCCAAAGGACGCAGCGCGAGGCCCTATCGGCCTCGGCCTTGGACGCGGCGGCGGCGCATGGCAAACGGCGGCGACGCCACGGCGGCCGGGCGCTACGGTGCCCTAGAGGCCAAACCGAGGGCACGAGCATGACCAAGAGCTCACCCTGAGTACGGCGCGCTTGAAGATGAAGGCTCGGGGTGGCTGGAGGTGGGAGCTCGGCGGCGGCGGAAATGGCGGGGCGGCGCACTCCGATGGCAAGGGCGGCGTTCCGGTGTGACCTGTCCACCATTGACCAAACCAAGGGGAGCATCGTGAGCAGCGCATCAAGGCGAGCACGAAGGCAAAAGGAATCGAGAAAATGGCCAAGGGCGACGACGAACGGCGGTGGCGACTCCGCGGCGGCTCGGCCACCGTCGCGGAGAAGAAGTTAGGCGTACGGCGATTCTAGCGGGCGAGGCGCCTTGGCCTAGCTATCCGGACTCGCGAGCTCAAGGCGGACACGTTGATGTGGTTTTCTTGGGCCGGAGCGAGACGAAGACGACGACGAGCGGAGGCGCGAGCTCGAGCGCGGCAATGGTGATGGCGGCGGCCGAGGCGAGAGGATGGGAGGAGGAGGGGAGTGGTTGGCCGGCCGGCTTAATGGCGCTGGACAAAGGAACGGCGAGGCGACACGGGCGGAGAAGGTTCGCGCGGCCGTGCGCTGGCCACCGGCGGCGACCGGGCGGCATGGCCGCCATGGCCACGGCGACGATGGCGCCAGTGAGGGGAACAGGGAGATGCTGACGTCATCAACAAAGGGCAGCAAAAGTATTTTACAAATTACTCCAAAAATTTGAACTGAAGTTGAAAAATTCCAAAAAGCAACCCCAGCTAATTTTTCATTCTCTACAACTTTCTCAACTGGCACATTTTCAAATTTTGAAAGGAAAATTGAATTTGAATCAAATTTTGAAAAGGGGACAAAAACCCTAGAATGAAATATTTGAAATTACTTTGGATTTTTCTAAAGAACTTGAAAAACTCCAAAACTATAAAAAACTCAACTTTTCAAACTGCACACTTTCTCCAAAAGGAGTTTTTCCAAAATATGCATAGTTTTTGAATTATGGTTTGAAATTGAAAAGGGGACAACTGTCGGGAAAACCGTATTTTCAAATTTGTTTGAAAATCTTTTTGAAAACTTGAAAAACTTTGTTCACCAACATTGTAGGTCTCATCAAGCCCTACAATATTGCTTTTTGGACCAACCCCAAATTCTTTGTAGATTTTGAATTAGAGAAAAGGGGGTAAAACGGAGTTTGTCTAAAACAGGGTTTTCGAAATGAAATCGCGTTTGATCGAGCCGACACACCTCTAGGCTATCAAAAGCAAGAATAAGCATCATCTCAGAGCACAATCAACCTAGAATGTAAACTTATTTTAGTTGATGCACATCGTGGTTGACCTAAGCATGAATGCTTTGCGACTAAACATGATGACATGGCGGATTTTAGTTGATATAACATCGAGATGTTACCCTTCCCTTCCTTAAAGAAATCTCGCCCGAGATTTAAAGCCTTGGGTTAAGTAATGGAAAAGGAAATGTGTCAAGCAACACATCTTTAAACAAGGACATAAGGAAAGCGGTTTTTAAAACTCACACTAGAATAGTTATAACTCATAGAGGGAATTATAACTTAGATAGAAGCATAGAACTCTGGGAAATATTCCGACAGATACTCTTCTGATTCCCAAGTAGCCTCTTCTTCTGAGTGACGTTCCCACTGTATCTTGTACCACCTGGTTGTTTTGCTGCGAGTAACTCGATCTTTCTGATCTAAGACTTTGACAGGATACTGCGAATAGGTTAAATCGGGCTCAAGTTCAATTCCTTCAATATCAACAATTTTGTCAGTGGTTGCGCATTTCTTGAGTTGTGACACATGGAACACATTGTGCACCGCCGACAGATGTTCGGCAACTTCAAACGATATGCTACTTTTCCACAAGCACCCAATAACTTGGAACGGGCCAATGTAGCGAGGTGCTAACTTGCCCTTAACTCCGAATCGAGTAACTCCTTTCATAGGAGATACCTTCAAATACACATAATCTCCGTAGCGAATATCAATGGCCGACGCCTCCTCGCATAACTCTTTTGGCGGGACCGTGCTATCTTCATATTCTTCTCAGTATTTGCCGAACTTTCTCTTCGCTTGCTCTCACAAGATCAACCCCAAACAACCTTCGTTCCCGGCTCGACCGTGTAGTGGAGTTCTCGCATCTTCGACCATACAATGCCTCAAAAGGTGCCATTTTGATAGTTTCTTGATAACTGTTGTTGTATGAGAATTACGCCAATGGTAAACATTCATCCCATTTCTCCGGAAAATTCAACACACAAGATCTCAACATATCTTCTAAGATTTGATTAACCCTTTCTCGTCTCGACCATCGGTTTGCGGATGATAAGATGAACTGTAGCGATCACTACCCATTGATTCATTGAAAGATTTCCGTAAATTTGACAAATTGAGTACCTCTATCGAGACACAATGGTCTTTGGTACACCATGAAGCTTCACAATATTACTCAAATATAACTCCGCATAGGTGGATGCGGGATATATTGTCTTAACAAAGAAGTGAGCTGACTTGGTAAGACGGTCGACAATGACCCGAGATGGAATCATAGCCCTTTGATACCTTGGGCAAACCGACAATAAAATCCATACTAATATCTTCCCACTTTGCCGCAGAATAGGCAATGGTTGTAACTCTCCCGCGACTTCGGATGCACAAATTTCACTTTCGACATGTATCACACCTTGCTACATAACTAGCAATTTCTATTTTCATTTTGGTCCACCAAAATCTCTCGCTTCAAATCATGATACATCTTGTTGCTTCCGGGATGAATATAGAACTTAGTGTTGTGTGCTTCATCAAGGATTTTCTCGACGTAACTCAGAACTTTTGGCACGACCAACCGATTCTTAAACCATACCACACCCTCTCGCATCAACTCTAAAACAAGAATCTTCATGTTTACGGCCTTCTCCTTAATCTTTTCCTTGATACATTTGATTCCCTTATTGCCTTTACGAAAGCAATAATTTGATCTCGATAGTTGTCTCAATACTCGATTAGACAAACCGCCTTGTTGAACAATCTCTATGCCAAGTTTATCAAGTTCATTGCACAATGAAATATCCGAGAGGCTTCACCGTCAAACAGTTACATTGATTCTTTCGACCGAGTGCATCGGCGACTACATTCGCCTTACCAGGATGGTAGTGCACCTCTAGATCATAGTCCTTTATTAACTCTAACCACCTTCTTTGCCGCATATTTAGCTCATCTTGAGTGAAAATATATTTTAGACTCTTGTGATCCGTATAAATGTGACAAGTGCCGCCAGCGTATAATGACGCCATATCTTTAATGCATGAACAACCGCCGCTAACTCAAGATCATGAGTTGGATAATGCTCTTCATGTGGCTTAAGCCGTCTTGAAGCATATGCTATAACTCGGCCTTCTTGCATCAATACACACCCTGCACCGCCCGAAGCATCACAATAAACATCAAACGGCTTGACATCCGGGCCGTGCTAAGATTGGTGCCGTTGTCAACAACTTCTTCAAGGTCGAAAAGCTTTCTCACATTCGTGACCGTGACAAACTTCACTTGATTCTTCAACAATTCAAGATAGGCTTGGACACTTTTGAGAAATCCGGAATAAACCGACGATAATATCCCGCCATTCCCGTAACCGCGAACTTGATGAACTGTTCTTGGAGGTTCCCAATCAAGTACATCTTTTACTTTGCTAGGATCTACGTAAACACCTACGGTGACAAGACATGCCCAAGAAACTGAATTTCCTTCAACCAAAACTCACATTTGCTGAACTTAGCATACAAACGATGTTTCCTTAAACGCTCAAGAACTATGCGTAAATGTTTCGCATGTTCCGCTTCATTCTTGGAGTAAACCAGGATATCATCAATGAATACCACTACAAACTGATCAAGTTCGGCATAAACACCGAGTTCATAAGGTATGAGAAATGAGCCGGTGCATTGGAAAGCCCAAATGACATAACTAAGTATTCATATAATCCATATCTCGGTAGTGAATGCGGTCTTTGGAATATCTTGAGGGCGAATCTTGATGCGATGATACCCGCATCCGAGATCTATTTTAGAAAACACCTTGGCTCCTGCCAACTGATCAAAAAGTAGATCAATACGGGGCAAGGGATATTTGTTCTTGATAGTCACTTCATTCAACGGACGATAATCTACAACCAATCTCAGAGTTTTATCCTTCTTCTTCACAAAGATAGCTCAAGCAACCCCAAGGCGATTTACTATGCCCGATAAATCCCTTGTCCAAAGAACTCTTGCGGTTGTTTCTTCACTACGCTAATTCAGAGGTGCCATCCCGTATGCTCTTCTAGATATAGGAGCGGTACCAGGCTTCAACTCAATCACAAACTCAACATCTCTCGCTCGAGGTAACCCAGTAACTCTTCCGAAACACATCTGGAAACTCTCGGACAATCGGAATATGCTCAATTTTTGTTCTTGATATGGCATTGACTACCTCAACCTTTCTCTTGAGAGTTGGGAAACGGATGAGAAGCTTAGACTTACTATTGGGTATGTTGACTTTGTCACGACCTATTGAAAATATCTATCATCTGCTCCATGCCGATCACAATTCATTCCTATTATGACATCTATTGTCTCGCTTTTCCAGGACTATCATATTGGTGGGAAAGATATGCCCTCCCAAATCTATAGGCACTTCGCGTACCATCTCTCTAGTACACATTCGCCACCAGGCGACGTATAAAGAACTCTTCATTTGTAATTGTTATAGGTATGTCATGCTTCTTAACAAAAGTGCCATTGATGAATGTATGTGATGCACTGAATCAAAAAGTGTAACTGCAGGATGATTGGCAACGTAAAACATACCCGCATGATAGGTTCACCGTCAGGAATTTCTCCCGGCTTGAGTGAGGAAAACCCGACTGTCTTCTTGTCATGCTTGTCCTTCGGCGATCCCGGTTACCACCTCGATTCGATCTCCCGCCGTGTTCTTTGTGGAGCAGGAGCTCTTGGAATACCATAACCATACCGATATCGCTTCGGATACGGGCGGTCCTTGAGAAATGGCCAGGCTTGCCACAATTAAAGCATGGGTAGTTATAGTTTGGTGGGGTTTGGATACGAACACCTGGGGCATTCGGGCGGCGTGGAGCTGGAAAGAGCTGCGCACGGGACGGAAAAATGTCTCGCGCACGGGCTGGAACCGTGGTGGACGATAAGGAAAACGACCATGATTTTGAGGATGGAATACAACTTTCTGGCGCTTTGCATTGCCACCATAGGAACTAGAGAAACCACCCTTCTTCTTTTTCAGCTCTTTATGCTTGCGGTGTTTTTCCTCAAAGGCAATGGCAATGTTCACAGTCTCTTGATAAGTAGCATTTGGAGACCGGTGAGCATCACCTCGAATCTTAGTATTCGGGCCTCGATAAAGCATTCTTTCTTCTTGCGGTCAGTGTTAACATGATCAGGGGCATATTGGGACAGATGATTGAACTTGCCAACATACTGCATAACTGACATATCACCTTGTTGGAGAGCTAGAAACTCATCAAGTTTGATACGCATAATACCCTCGGAATATGATGAGCACGGAAACCCTCACGAAATTCAGCCCAAGTAATACGATGACCTTCGGGTTGTTCGGCAACAAAGTTAGCCCACCAAGTCCCAAAGCGGTGCCTCTCGCGGTTGCCGTCTTTGCAAACAAAGGGCTTCGATATTCGTACACTCAATCAGCCCAAATTTCGCTCCATAGTGCGGAGCCATTCATCTGCCTCCATGGGTTCATCTCGCCTGGAAAAGACTGGAGGACGGGTGTCTGTGAAATCCACATAGGTAGTTTCATCCCTGTTATTGCGGCCATGATTTCCCTGCCTTGCATTCTGAGCCAATATAGTGGTTGCATTAACAAGTGCAGCCAAGGCCTCTGCTAGAGTGGGTGGAACTGGCGGTGGGATAGGAGCACCTTCCGCACGTTGCTCATGTTCAGGTGTGCCAGGCATCTGTTGTATCAACAAACCAGCCTTATTCACAGGATTTATTGAACTTAGAAAATAGTTACATAATACAAGTACACACTCTACTTATAATACATTATTTTTGTTACAACAGTCTGCACCTCTGCAAGACTTCCCATAGCTACTAGGGTTCAAGAACAAAAGAGAAGGGATAGATAGATGGGATCCGAAAGTTAGCATGAATAGGATTGATACTACTTAACCCTGACCACTTTAAGAAGGAAGGTAATTAAAACAAGTTAATTAAGCATGATGCATGAACGAACTTACGATCTAAGCGTAAAGACATAAAATTAAGCACATACTTAAAGTAGACTTTCGTAATTAGGGCAATAATACATGCTATCCACTACTAGGATTTTCAAATATGCCTACAGGGAACTAAAAGAATGGAGTTTAGATAAGAGATAAGCAGTTTGGACTCAAAATAGTCATATTAAGTTTTATAGATCCAAAACCTTTTGAAGTTTTGCAATAGACACTGCAATACTGCGGAATAACGATCCGGCTCGATACAACGGCGAGAACCTCCTAAGTAATGTGGCCCACATGCACTAATCCTTGTCTCAACGAGACCTCGGATGATAATGCATGTGTTCCACAAGACTTAATTAGCTCTGTCGGGTTAAACCCGAAACATCCACGATTCTCCGAGCATGGATCAATCATTACAAGAGACATTGCGTTGTACAACAGATTTTACAATAAAATAATATATATCGAGTGAAAAGCGGAAGTCTTACAAACATAAGTTACAAACCTATAAGTTTTAAAGATTACAAACCCCGAGTTAAGTTATTACAAACCATAAAGTAGTAGATAGCATTACGATAACTTTATACAACACCTCGGACGTGATGCTTGCCCAAGGCCAAACACACTATTCGTCGTCACTCTCCGAACGACCGTCATGCAACGGGTTCGAAGCACACCCGTGCATGAGACTCACCGCAACAAGGGTTTAACAAACCCCGAGTACAAAAGTACTCAACAAGACTAACCCGACGAAAAAGGTGGTGAAGACTCGGAATGCGAGCCCGATAGGAATCAAGGTAAGGTCTAAAGCAAGAATCAATTCTTTTGCGTAAAAGCCACTAAGAGTGAGTCCTTAAACTCAAGTTTTATTATCAAGTTAACCCGTGGGGTTATTTATGCTAAACTAACTCCTAGATAAACCAAATGAGATCAAGATAATTCATACAACTCTCTTTTATTCCTATCGAAAGTAGCCACCAGTTTATCTACGATGTATGGTCGGAGGATCAAGTCTCCATAACCGAGGAGCACGACGATTCGAATCGATTTACTCACTGAGGATCCCTAAACACACGATATAAGTGGGACTCTAACCCACAATTATATCAACAATACCGTCGGACATTCTAGAACTAGGCTCGGCTTAGTGCCATCCGAGAATACTTGTACACCTCCATTCCAGGTTACGTCCCACGAGGGTAACTAGTATCCCCGCCATCTCGCCACTCCCAATGCACGGGCTCACCGTACTAGTCCTTAGATTATCCTAGGGTAAAGCTTTTCCGTAGATATGTGAGTAGTTGCAAAGTCTTGTCCAAACCGGCCAACAACGGCGGTCCTTAACGACAAGTCGGAAACACTACATCAACCGTATGATGCAAGTTACCCGACCGATCTTGCTAATCATTTGCTATCAACATTAAGATGCCACATGTGAAACCAATCCTTCAACATTTCTAAAGTAAACTCGGTTGAAAACCTATTTACTAGAGCAAGACTAAGCATACTAAGCATTTTTGAAATAAACCGGGTACCAAGGATGATATACAAGTAACAAGGTAGGTAATGCATCAATTAGGGTTTTAACTCAACTCCTAAAACTTAATGCATCAAAGCAAAAGCACAAATGGTAAAAGCTTTGTAATACAAGGTAGGGTTGAATGAAAACCGGGGCTTGCCTTGGTCGAGGGCGTAGACGAAACCGGACTCGTCAACACCGGAGACACCGAAACCCGACTCCGAACCGGTTCCTCCTTCGGGACCGACGGTATTCCTCCCTCGTTCACGTGGTCTACACGATAATGACATGATTGAATATAAATATGATGCTTAGCAGAATTAAATGAATTAAATACAAGCGCAAACAATAAATTAAAGTGCCGAAGGTCATTAGGGTTGATGACCTAGGGTCTTCACTCAAATCCAAAGTCAAACAAGTAATTAATTAACTACGGAAATTAAATCCTAAAACAAATGTTGTCAAATTGATTTCAAAAATTAATTTTAAGTAGCTTATATTAAAAACAAGTTGCACAAATAAATTTTCATGATTTTTGGATAAATAAATAAATTATTAAAAATCGGAAGACTCACTTTTTAAATAAAAGGACTAATTTTTGAACATATCAAAACTACTTAAATTTGGCATTTTGAATTTTTCCTAGATAGAGGACATCACAAGGAACACACACAAAAATTTTCAGAATTTTTGGAGCTATACACAATTTACTATGAATTTTGAAAGAATAAAACATTTTCTCGTCTAAAAAGAAATGGAAAAAGGATTTATAAATGAAAAAGGCTGATCAAGCGGAAGTGGACGAGGCTCGGCCCAAGACCGTGGCCCGATCGGCCCAAACGATGTAGCGGCCGGCCCATCCAACTCGCCCGAGTTGGGCCGCGGCGGCGAGGGGCTCGCGGCGATTCCTCGCCGGCGGCGAGGTCCTAGGCGGCGAGGCCTAGCCCTACGTGATCCTCGGCGGCAAAGGCGCACCCGCGAGCTAGCTAATGGGGCGGCTAGCGGGCGGCGCACGCTCGCCGGCGGCCATGGCGGGCGGCGGAGCTGCGGCTCGGCGGAAGAGCTCGCCGGAGCTTCTCCGGTGGCTTTAGCGCGCGAGTGCGGTGAGGTGCTACGGGGGCGTGATGCGCGTGCCAAAGGACGCGGCCAGCGAGGCCCTATCGGCCTCGGCCTTGGACGCGGCGGCGCGCATGGCAACGGCGGCGACGCCACGGCGGCCGGCGCTACGGTGCCCTGAGGCCAAACCGAGGGCACGAGCATGACCAAGAGCTCGCCCCGAGTACGGCGCGCTTGAAGATGAAGGCTCGGGGTGGCCGGAGGTGGGAGCTCGGCGGCGGCGGAAATGGCGGGGCGGGCGCTCCGATGGCAAGGGCGGCGTTCGGTGTGACTGTCCACCATTGACCAAACCAAGGGGAGCATCGTGAGCGCGCATCAAGGCGAGCACGAAGGCAAAAGGAATCGAGAAAATGGCCAAGGGCGACGACGAACGGCGGTGGCGACTCGCGGCGGCTCGGCCACCGTCGCGGGAGAAGAAGTTAGGCGTACGGCGATTCTAGCGGGGCGGCGCGCTTGGCCTAGCTATCCGGACTCGCGAGCTCAAGGCGGACACGTTGATGTGGTTTTCTTGGGCCGGAGCGAGACGAAGACGACGACGAGCGGAGGCGCGAGCGAGCTCGAGCGGCAATGGTGATGGCGGCGGCGAGGCGGATAAGGAGGAGGAGGGGGAGTGGTTGGCCGGCCCGCTTAATGGCGCCGGACAAAGGAACGGCGAGGCGACACGGGGCGGAGAAGGTTCGCGCGGCCGTGCGCTCGCCACCGGCGGCGACCGGGCGGCATGGCCGCCATGGCCACGCGACGATGGCGCCGGGGGGAACAGGGAGATGCCGACGTCATCAACAAGTGGCAGCAAAAGTATTTTACAAATTACTCCAAAAATTTGAACTGAAGTTGAAAAATTCCAAAAAGCAACCCCAGCTAATTTTTCATTCTCTACAACTTTCTCAACTGGCACATTTTCAAATTTTGAAAGGAAAATTGAATTTGAATCAAATTTTTAAAAGGGGACAAAAACCCTAGAATGAAATATTTGAAATTACTTTGGATTTTTCTAAAGAACTTGAAAAACTCCAAAACTATAAAAAACTCAACTTTTCAAACTGCACACTTTCTCCAAAAGGAGTTTTTCCAAAATATGCATAGTTTTTGAATTATGGTTTGAAATTGAAAAGGGGACAACTGTCGGAAAACCGTATTTTCAAATTTGTTTGAAAATCTTTTTGAAAACTTGAAAAACTTTGTTCACCAACATTGTAGGTCTCATCAAGCCCTACAATATTGCTTTTTGGACCAACCCCAAATTCTTTGTAGATT
This sequence comes from Themeda triandra, assembly GCA_018135685.1. NCBI lineage: Eukaryota > Viridiplantae > Streptophyta > Magnoliopsida > Poales > Poaceae > Themeda > Themeda triandra. Next base: position 464,382 of record JAENPR010000425.1, on the reverse strand, counting down.
TTGAATTAGAGAAAAGGGGGTAAACGGAGTTTGTCGGAAACAGGTTTTCGAAATGAAATCGCGTTTGATCGAGCCGACACACCTCTAGGCTATCAAAAGCAGTAACAAGCATCATCTCAGAGCACAATCAACCTAGAATGTAAACTTATTTTAGTTGATGCACATCAGGGTTGACCTAAGCATGAATGCTTTGCGACTAAACATGATGACATGGCAGGTTTTAGTTGATATAACATCAGAGATGTTACACTGTACTCCTTAGCAACAACATCCTTTTGGGATGGCTGATGGCAGTGAGTGCAACTACCTATGTGCTGAATCTTTATTTGCTTGTTTCATTTGTTTGGAGCCACCAATGACTGAAGATGGAAACAAAACCACCATTGTTCTAAGCTGAGGCCAATTGTTTGATCATGTGGTCTATGATGTCAGATTTGCTATTTGCTTATTGATGTTGTTGACCATGGGTGTGGGTTTGAGTTCTTCAAATCCACACTCATATCCACCAACATTTGTAGCTTAATAGTCGATCGAGGCACTTCTTTTACAAAGACTTACAAGTTCTACTATTGATTTCTTTCGAGAATGGCTCCTTGCTATGTGGTATTCAATGGGAAGAAACCTGGGATTTATTTTACATGGTATGAGTGTGCTAAGCTAGTGCTTGGACACAAGGGGGTTATCTATAAGAAATACAACAACTATGATGATGCACTTAGAGATTTCAATGCAAGGGTACCTCAAGAAGAACCCTTGCTATTACCAGTTCATGCCCCTAATGTGAAGCATCAACATCCCATGATGCTTTGCAAATGCTCTTCATCAACCTCTGCCGCATGGGTGTTGCAAAAATCTTGTGATCTTCCTCTTGATCTTGGTTGTACTTGGGCTATCACTGTCGCTCCCTGTGCCGCAAATGTTGTTTTAGTTAGGCCGATGATGACACAATGGGATTGATGCACTAGCTGGCTACTTGTCTTTTTGATTCATGTATTCAACTTTCTGTTATCTCCTTGCTCTTCTTGGGTTCACAAACCGCTGAATTCTGCCACTGTTTATTTTGCAACTGTGATTATGCAATGTAGCCAGCAATGTAAGTGTGGTTAAAATGAAATTAGTCTGAGGCCTAATTGTTTTCCATTGCATTCATCTTCCATTTATTCTTCCATTTCATCTTCTATGCCATTCCTGGTTATATGTGTATGGGCCTGGCTGGCGCTGGCCATGCCACAAACACGATCTCGCTCTGGAAGTTGGAGTTAGTTGGTGGTTTGGCCCGGCTGGGTGGTGGGTGGCAAACACAATCTCGATCTGGCCTGGCCCAATTGGTACAAGGAGGCAAACAACTGGAGTTGCAGCTCTTCGGGCTGGTCATAACAGGCCTGGGCCAATCGGGCAGGCCAGGCTGGTTCCAGCCAGGGTCGCAAACACGCCCTATCTGAATGGCATATTGTACAGGGGTGCTGTAGATGAGCAAGAGCATGGTGGTACTACACTGGTGTGCTGTGTAGCTGTCGTACGTACTTGCAGATGAGGGAATGTAGCAGATGAGAAAAACATGGCGCTGCAATGCAGATGTTCGTTTCTCCGTCGGAAACCTGCAGCACATGTAGGACGTGTCCTGTGCCACATGGTTGTTGCGAGGAGTCACCGAGGACTAGCAATAGCTTAGCAATAACCACAGCAGGCAAATCATGCCACAGCAGGCAAATCATGTGGACTGCACCGTGGTGGCGTGGTCCGTGGTACTGGTACACGTACGCATTTGCTGTGCAATGCTAGTAGCCTAGGACTATTCCAACCGTGAGGCTTTTACTTTACCCAAGGGTAACTCAACAAATGTAATAAGAGACGGTTAGTAATGCCTGCAAGAGCCAGAGCATTGGTGCCATCTGCTGCTGGCGTGCGTGTTCTCCAGAGAGGTGTGGCACAGGATCTTCGCCCTGGCCGGCCTTGGCCACCTCGCGCCGTCGTCGGACGACCGCCTGGAGGATTGGTGGCTAGCTACCAGGGAATCCTTCCACGCCGACCTCCGACGCGGCTTCGATTCCCTAGTGTTGCTAGTCACGTGGATGTTATGGAAGGAGCGAAATAGGAGAACCTTCCAGGGGCAGTCGGCAGCGCCCAGCGTCGTGGTCCAGCTGATAATTGAAGAGGCCGGCAGTTGGGTGGCTGCAGGCTTCAGGGCACTTGCGCCGCTTCTAGCAGCGGCTTTGCTACCGTAGTGCTATCGCTTACGTTTATTCCTGAGCACAATTAGTTTCGCGACTAGTTACACCACTCGAAGCTCCGCCGTTCAGCCGGCGCCTTGTGTTAGTGTGCCTCCGGAATTCGGGGGGCATCTCGCCCTTCGATTTTCCGGATTGTAAAATAAACTCCTTTCTCTACTTAATGAGACACGTGCCAAGAGCACGACTTCGAAAAAAAGAGATGGTTAGTAAGTCGGAATAACATGATAGAGGAGAAGAAAAGAAAAGAGAGGTGGACCGTAAATTTACTGTCAGCTCGAACATTAAAATATTATATAAAAGAAAGTGAACAAGTGAGATGCACATAGATACAATATACACTATACAGCCAGCCAAAGACAACAGTATATTATTAGCTTTGCTCTTGTTGGGTGCAATAAAATGCGATCAGCCTGTGTTATAAATTTTTGGTCTAGACGCATGAGCTGAGAGGCCTTTTGGCTTAACGTGTACAACATATCTAGAATCGTCTTTAGGCTTAACTCAACCTAAAAGACTAGCCTTATATGTTGTACACTCTAAATATCACCTTCTGATGTGGGACTAAACCCAACTGGCTGCTCTAGCCAAAACCTGCGTGCAAGTGGCCATCGGTTGCAAGCTGCTTCGCTCATCCATCCAGTTCCAGCCTCGCTCCACACACACTCGGGTCACTGCTGGCTCTGTGCTCTACAGGCGGCAACGATATTTTAGGCCGGCAAGCCAAGCCAAAAGCGATTAGGCGAGGCCACGCAAGAGAGAGGGGGTTCCGTACCGGCTTTATCTGTGCAACTTGTCCCCCACGGCTGCCGCGTGCAGATTAGTATTTGTTGCAGTTGTATATAGCTAGTTGTACTATACGCCGACGAGGCCTCCTCTGGTGTGTCAAGAGCCGTGCCGCACCGCGCCGCGTCTCTGTCCGTGCGTGCGTGTCGTCCGCATGGAGTCCATCTGTTGGTGACGAGGCACGGAACCGGTGGATCTGCCCTTTGCCGACCCAGTGCCAGGCTTGCTGTTGTTCTCATGCGCGTGCCGAATTGCTCGTCAAATTTGGGTGCATGCATAAACAAATGAGTGCAATCGTTAGTACGAATCTGTCCTGCGCTGCGCTCATCAATTTTGGACGTGATAAGTAGTACTAGTAGTAGCTGGCATAGCAAAGCAGCCCATGCACTGGCACTGATAGAGTGACAAACCGGCTCATGGCTTTTTCCACAAATCAGTGGGCTACGACAGCACTGGTACATCACTACGCTATCTGCACCGTCTATTTGGTTTTGATTTGTTTGCTACTCCGATCCTATATTCCTATACATCTGTTGCCGACGATCGATCTATCCTGCTGACGACGATCGACGAACCGGCGAGCCTCCAATGCAATGCATGGTTCCACCGGCCACCGTCTCGTAGCCGAGAAAACCGGGAGGAACGAGCAACATTCCCTGAATCCTGAGGCGTCCTGAGCCGGGCCGGTGAATTGAGTACTGTACTGCTTCGGGGGCGGGTGCCGACCAGAGAGATTCCGATGGCCGCCTCGCTGAGCTGGACTCACATCGTTGGCTCGCCGAGCAATGGTGTTTTGGTTGGTTTCACGCCAATGTGTTGCACATGCCCGAACTTCACGCGCGCCCTTGTGTGCTGCTGCAAAACCGCAACCAACAGACGGCGATTATATAAATTTATATACCAAATAGATAAACAAACAAGCACAACAGGACAATGTTGTATTCCAGTATATCTGTGTATGTCTATCCGCCATGATAATACATGTATATCTATGTCAGCGTATACTATACCTACTAGCAACCATCTACTTGCGCTGCGTCTTTGTTTTTTTCTCGAATACGCAAAAGATTTGCGCATCATTGTATTTAAAAAGAAGAGAGTTTTACAAGTTTTCTGGGGTGTTATCAAATTTGAAACACAGCCAGCCACCCCAAGACACGTACAACACGGATTACTCACGCACTAACATTCTAGTTTGCCTGACGGGACCGGCGCTCATGCGTGGCCCCCGGCCCCGCGGCGCCTCCGCGGTCGCTGCTGTGGGACCTCGTCGCCAAAGCAACTCCTGCAAGGCCCGGGCGTCCCCAGGTCTTCCTCGAACGTCGCGTCCAAGCATTGCCCACCGTCCCGCCGTCGGTTTGTATTTCGAACCCCATCTTCCGCATTTGCGATGATCTCGCCTCTTTTTGCCACCGGGTACTTGTTGCTTTGGACTTGATGTGTCGAGAAAATTAAGGGAAAGCATGCTGAAAACAACTACTTGTTTAATACGTAAATACATGCTCCTACGTTATTTATAAAATTAATGAAAAATACTCGTAGAAATTAAAGAGAGATAACAGTGCATATAAAATATGCTTCGTTTCCAGATCTGTCCTGTCTTTTGTATCCGATCCAATGGCGAGACCATATCCTCCGTCTCCGTCTGCGTGCGAAAGGCAGGAGGCACTGCTCCTCTTTCCCTGTTGCTGATAAGTTCAGGCCTTGTTTAGATTCCCAATTTGGGAGTGCCAAAGTTGGCAAAATGTCATAAATGTCCACTGTAGCATTTCGTTTGTATTTGGTAAAAATTGTCTAAATATTAATTAATTAAGCTCAAAATGTTCGTCTCGCAAAGTAGAATCAAATTGTGTAATTAGTTTTTGATTTCATCTACATTTAAGATCTCGAATAGTAATGTCGGCGTTTTGATGTGACAGAGAATCTTCTTTTTGCATAGTGAAATTTGGGGTGAATTCTGAAATCTAAACAAGGCCTTAGCATATCTATCTACAGAAGGTAATGTCAGCGAGCATGCATGGCCTCTGCCCATCAGATGCCAGCTACTACGATGGTGCGGGCTGTACCTATGCAGCACAACAAATCACGTCTGCAGCACAACAAATCACGTCATATACATACTCATACTAGTAGACAGTACGGATGTACAGGAGACTACATCTGATCTCAGAAGCTACAAAATCTGAAGACTACTACAAGTATTGTACGTAGTCCATAGAGATACAGCTGCCATCTGTAGATATATACTAGTAGATACTAGATATGGTAGGGACTAAAATTGGAATGGAAATTCGAAATGTAGTAATATCTCTCGATCTGATGCACGAGCAATTGCACGGTAAAACATGATGTTTAGAATGTTTCTGCTTCTTAGTGTCAGATGATCATCATCTACCCTTCTTTCTAGGGCTGTTTTCCTTTCCATTAGTAGTATTATACAGTTGATGAGAAGATTTACATCAAAAGCAAAGCTAAGAAGAGGATGACGAAATGGGAAATAAACAAACGAACGAACTAGGAAGTGAGATTTTTGCCGAGAAGGGACTAAATTCAGCTCGGTGTGGTGAGTAGAGCGATCGAGCAAAAAGACTAGCTAGCTAGGGAAAATAGAAAGATCGATCGCTCGGTAGCATTAGTCCGTCTACACTAGTGCCAGCTCCACGAACTGCTTCTTGAACGCGGCCTGTGGGGGCGAGGCCATCAAGTCCCTGGCTCTCTTGCACCCGGCGGCCATGGTCTCCGCCGCTGGCGCCGCGGCGGCGGCCGGAGCCGTCAGCAGGTCGACGCCGAAGAGACGCACGGCCTTCGTCGCCACCGGCGTCGGAGATGGAGACGATGACTTGACCGCGGGGCCAGCAGTCGTCGAGGCGGTGACGACGCTGTTTGGCCGCAGCTTGCAGTCGATGAAGAGCTTGCTGTCGGCGCTGGCCGCGGAGACGGACGAGCGGTAGAATCCGACGACGTCGCCGGCCTGGAGTCCCTTCTCCTTGACGAAGCGGCTCCAGCCCTTGGTGAGCACGTAGCTCTGGCTGCTGTTCCAGTAGGAGTAGCGGAAGCGCCACACCTTGCCCGCGGCGTCCTCCAGGTTGAGGAGCACGCCCTTGGTCTCGCCGCCCGCGGATGGGAGCTGCAGCGGGAAGTGCTTCTCCGCGTGCTGCTTCGGGATCACCAGCCGGTTCAGCTTGCCCACGTCGCTCGGGGTCACCGTCTTGTCGAACAGGTGCTCCCGCGCGGCGGCCGCGGCGCGGGGGGACGGCGACGCCGACACGAGGGAGGAGGAACGGTTGTTGTCGTTGTTGGCAAGCGACGAGGCGGCGGCGGTGACCGCGGACGCGGCGGCGAAGGCGCGCTTGTTCTGCGCGAGCTCGTCGAAGTAGGTGTGCTTGCGGAGCATGTCGACGACCTCGGCCTTGGACCGCGACGCCAGGAACCGGAGCTCGGCCGCGGCGTCCGGGTCGGCGTCCGCGAGCGGGCGGAAGTTGGTGACGGCGTCGCGGCCCCGGAACCGCTGCGCCGCGACGTCGTAGGCGCGCGCCGCGTCGGCCTCGCCGGGGAACGTCCCGAGCCACACGCGCTGGTGCCGCTCGTAGATCTGCGCGCCCCACCGCCCGTTGGGCTGCGGCACCACGCCCTTGTACCGGGACGACGGCAGCTTCCCGCCCACGCCCACCGCGGCGGCGCCGGAGCCGACACCGCCTGAGTCCGCCTCGGCGCCCGGCTCGGCCGCGTCCACGACCGCGCTGGCGCCGCTGCCCATGCGCTCCAGCGGCGGTCCCGAGGAGGCCGCGGCGGCCACGGCCAGAGCCCGAAGCTTGTCCGTGAACGCGCCGCCGCCGCTGCCGCTGCTGGTGTCGTCCACGAGGCTGCTTGCGCTGTCCATTTCAGTGCACCACTGCTGCTGGCTAGCTATCGCTGGAAGCTGGGCACCGCGTATGCTTCTGTTGCGTGGAGATGTTGTAGTGTTGTAGGATAGGTGGAGGGGAGGGAGCGGGCCGGGGATATATAGCCGTGGCGGTGGGTGGAAACTCACTGGAGACTGGAGAGCGCGCGGCGTATAGCCATACCACTGTGTCTGCGTGGGCAAATGGTTTGCGCCGTTCGCGGCCGTGTTTTTTCGGCTTGTTTTCGTGTGATATTTCCGGTAGTGCTTGGAGATGTTGCCGCGTTGGATTGGATGCCAGTAATCAGTGCAAACCACTGTACTCCTACTATACTGCCGTACCAGTACGACGAGACGTCATGCGCCGTGGGTTGCTACTGTAGTTTTTTTCGCCGAGTGGGTGACTTGGCGTGGGTCAGTCAACTCCCCAATCTCTCACGAGGCATGCGCTGCGATTAGCCTAGGATATTAGCCCATATGGAAAGGAAATAAAGAAAAGATTTTTCTTGTTCTTGTTATTGCTAGTGATGATGCGAGCAAGGCTGGCTGCTGGCAGCCCACAGGTGCTGTCTTTGCCATGTCATCTCCCGGATCCCTTTCTATCTTTGGCCTTTGGCCTTTTGCACTCAAAGATGCGGCATTTTTAAAAATGTCCTGGGTTTTGTGTGTTTCAGATGGGTTGTGTCTCATGTGTGCTGCTGACTTGTACATTGTTGTTGTTAGTTGTGTCAATGGATTTGTATAGTGACCTCTTTAGAAGCTTGTAGATGCTAGAGAAACAGGAGGCCTGGGAAGTGGTATATGTTAAGCATCAACAGGAAAATTCTGTGATGGGAATGGCATGGAATTAGAAACTAGTAGAAAACAACTTGCATTGGTAACTATCTTGTTGCACAAGTGACAGATGCGTGGAGACATGATCAACCTGAGAATAGTCCAAAACACTATAGGCTCCTGCATAGGAACATCACTGTTGCTTCCTGCTAGGAGTATTGAATTGTAGCCTCGACGATGACACTTTATTAGGTTTATTATCACACATTCCTCAGTCATTTCTGAATCAAAGGTGTTCGTGGGACGTGGGATATGATCTAGACATCTAGTTCGCATATATGTGAACTAAGGCCTTGTTTAGTTGCCTCAAAAAGGCTAGAAATATGACTCTCTCTCCATCACATCAATGTTGTGTATCGATGACAAGTTTAAATGTTAGTAACATAAATAACTAATTACATAGATTAGTTGTAAATCACGAGACGAATCTTTTGAGCCTAATTATGTCATGATTGGATAATATTTATCAAATACAAACGAAATGCTACAGTGTTCTTCAGGCTAGAAATATGACCATCTAAACGAGGCCTAAATACAAAAAAAGGGTCATGGTTCAATCTTCCTGATCTGTACAATTCCAAAGTTGTTGCTCCACAACACTGTATATATTATGCTTATTTCAAAGTGTCGTATTTCTCAAGATACGCATCCCAAAGGTCTTCTCCCGTTGCTTTTAACAGAACTATTCAAAGGAAGAATAATAGGTCCCGCAACCTGGGCGCCAATGCTAGAAATCAACCAAGTTGAAATAATACACATCAATTGAGTGTATGAATACATGTTACACATACAGACCAGTCAACACTGAGCGTACTTGTCTATGAAACACAATCTATTACCTTGATGCAGTCCAGGTATATAGAGAAAAACGCAACGTAGAATAATAGAGCAAGAACAAAAATAGCCATTTTTTTTTCTAGAAAGAAATAGTCCATCAAATCCATGTTCTTGCACGTGCTAAGAATATTATTATACATAAGTATTATTAGGCTATGGATGAATTTAGGACAAAGAAATATTCCAAATTGCTTATATTTGCGCTCTCTCATCTTGTAACAATGCCTATGGAAATGCTCTTAAATAGATTATATATCATGCTGGTAGTGGTAGAGGTGTGTAATTTAGATGCAAATTTTGTGGTTAGTTTATGTTTTTCATAATAGCATATCTTGGTAATTCTTTACAAACCAAATATATATCCCGTTGTTATCATTACCATTAATGATTAGGATCTACTAAATCTATGGCCATATCTTTTTGATTTTGTGAAATTTTTTAAAACAATTTTGTTAGCATATCTCATTATGATTTATGAGTGGATGCTCCTCTAGGGAGATTTGAGGAAATAAAATTATTTAAACATTTGTATTTAATAAATATTAATAATCACAAAAGGTTGACCAGTGACTAGATAGATAATTTTAGACTTCACAGGTCCAGTCCTGCTTCTTTTTTGAGTTAGGGATGGCCAACTCTTGCAAAACATGTTGTGCAATGTAACTTAGAAGAGCACTTAGAAATGCAGGATACTATATCGTGAATTTTGTCTCCTTGGTCTATTGTCTAACTGTATCTGACCCCATTTGGTGATAGCTTTTTTTGCTCCATCTGGGTTGGATTCCACCTTACATGTTTGGAAGGAAGTAGCAAAACACACTGTTAACACCAGAATTTGGTCAGGAATATGACAGGTGGACCCGCGGGCGGCAGAGAGAGAGATTCGGCAAATGCATATGCGGTCGGCTAATTTCCATGTGTTCGGCAAATGGCCAAGCGGTCGGCAACCGCTTCGTTTGAAGGCGGAAAAAGGAAAGGGAAGCTGAATCGAAAAGGGAAGGAGTCGTGATGGTTAAGGGCTCCGATTATGGATAGAGTTAGCGTGTTTTTGTCTTTCCAATTTTGTTTAGATAGTTCGTAAGTGCTTAGGACTCATGTTCTGTCCAGGGTATAAATATAAACCCTCGACCATTGTAATAAGGGTTCACAACCAAATCAACACAACCGGCTACGTGCCACCTTTCGAGTCCTTTTAGTCGTGTCGTCGAGTTCTTCGAGAGGGCCAATCGATCCGTCGACCTCCGTAAGTCCCGCAACCTTGCTATCATGTCTAGTATCGTGCGGCGGATTTAGATTATGATGCAAGTAGTCTCATCCGTTTTGCTTAGTATCGTGCGGCGGATTTAAGCTTAATGATGGGAAGTTTTTGCTTGTGCCTTGTATCGTGCGGCGGATTAAGACATGAGTAAAGATAGTTATCGGCTCTTTTAGATTTGGCATGATCTAATAGATTCATTAAGTTATCACGTGTTGCTTGCTTTATTTAATGTTTAATTATTTGCAACACTCTTTTGCCCAATCTAGATTGATGCTCTTTTCGGCTTGTTGATCGTTCCTTTCATGTTTATTCAATATCAAGTAGATCAATTTCATATAGCCGAATTAGATCGATCTAAATTGTCACGTGTTGTGGGTTCATTCACGTTAGATGTAGATAAGCCTTGACAGACCGGGTACCGTGCGGCGATGTGTCTTTGGGTTACTCTAGAGCTAGTCATCCGGTGGACTAGAGATCGGTTTAATCGATAGGTTTCTTTTACATGTTACTTGTTTGTTCCTTCTTCATGGACCCCGATTCGGCAATTTGGCCGATACGGTTATGCTTATACATGTAGCGAGTATTTATAGATCTCATAGGTAATTACGTGCTTTTAGCTCTTTATTGTTAGATTGTATCATGCGGTGGATTGATCTAGTAGTAAGGAGTGGTGTAAATTCATAGTGAGTGGTATCATGCGGTGGATTAACTTGCTTGGGTTTATGCTCGACGGGTTTATGAAGGCTAGACGTGCGGCAGACTAGTTGGAGTAGCCTATGCATGTGTTATTTAGTAGGTTTACATTTATAAGTTACTTATCCTTAGTTATTAGTGCTTGATGATGCTTTAAACCCGAGATATAGTTTGATATGCTTTAATGATTTAATCTTGTTCAAACATGTCTTCATTTACTTGTATTCGGCAAGTTCGTTCGTTTTACATCGCTTATGTTATTTTAGCCGAATGAACTGCAATGCAAGGCGATAGCTTCTATAGCTATGTGTCGTCGTAAGTGGCTTCGGGTAAAGATGGAACTGCCTGTCTCACCCGGACGTTCAGTTTTTGATCTTACCGCTTTATCCCTTGTCGATTTTCAGGTCAAAACCGACGACGCCACCGATTCGCATAACCTCGCAAGACCATCGTTTGAAGCTTTCCGCTTTGCTTGTGTGTGAGACGCAGGACGGTCACATTTTGCGTCAACACACACATGAAAATAGCATGAGAGCTTTGAGAGGTTGGCCGTTGGCTCTATACTCTACTTGAAAGGATGGGAAAGGGCTAGGCGTTTCAGATACCCTTTTGCACCTTGTTGGTTGTTTCAGCTAGCCTATAAATTAACAAAGCTGTTTGAAGGATAACATTTTCCTTGAGGAGCATTGCAGCAGTTGTTGATGATATATACTACTACTTCATAGATGTCGGCGCGTGCAGGCTGCCAATCCCAAGCGGCAACTTGCGTTTAGAATTTGGCAACAACAGATGGGTGCTGTGGGGTGTGGCTGGATGGATAAATGTCGCCAGGGCCGCCCCGGTGCGTAGTACGCGAGCGAAAACAACGTGCGTAGTACGCGAGCGAAAACAACAGGGCGCCCGAGAAATCTGGTCAGATTTGTTGCAACTTGCTGCGTGCCTGCTCGCGAGCTGAACATGAGAGCTTGGCAGGCCCGGATGTGCCGAACGTCAAGTGGATGCCGCCACCAAACGAAACTGTACAGTAATTGCAACGGCGACTCGCTCTCGCTGCAACTTGGCAACTCATCAGTCATCACGCAGGGCCGCAGGGAAACAAATGAATTTCTCACAAAAACACGAGAGGACGACTGTGCCGCTGTGCGCAACAGGGAGGCCAGGGAAGACCAAGACTTGGGTGCCGGTCTAAACCGGCGACCTTTTGTAATTGTACTGCATGGTTTTGGTGGGAGGCAGCTATGATCGCAATGGTCTGCTGGTGTACGTGCATGTGGTGCCAACGTAACCTTGGGGAGCTACTAGAGAGGTAGGCGTAGCTAGGCATATAGAAAGGGTTGCTTGCTAGGAAATGGGAGGAAGTCCTTGCGACTACGAGTGGAAAATTAGGAACATAGAAGGACCTTTATTTGTGATGCCAAAGACTTTAATTTCCTAAAGGATGCCGTCTCATCTATCGTGCCATGTTGAGTTCAGTCTGTCGTTGTCTAGAACTAGAATAAAACTATGGCAGTGGAGAAAGGTTGACTGTGTTTTTCTTTTACATGTTTTCTCTAATTACATTATTCTCTGTTAGACTAGAGATGTGGTATCCATTGACACGCGTATGTCTGACAAAGCGGACACATATACAAGTTTCCTCACATATAACGACAACAACAATAATATAGTATTATCATCAAAAAATCTAGATGTGAACTAGCTCCCTCGGTCCCCAAATAAATATGATTATATCATATTTTGATAAGCCAAGTAATTTTAAAGTTAACTAAACTTAAAAATTATATCAATTTGTATATGTTAGATTAACTATGAAACTATAATAATGCTATTTTTAAGAGTAAATTGCATCTGAGATACAAGAACTATACTTGTGGGTACCTCAGATGTAATTTACTCTATTTTTAATACAAAGATTTGGTTAAATTTGAACTCTTTACACCCTATTCGTTTTGGTGATTTTTGTGGTTGATAAATCAGTTGATGTTGTTTTGTTGTGAGAGAAAAACATTTTACCATAGCTGATAAATTCAAACGAACATGGCGTAGTATGTGAGATTTTCATCTATTTTATTATGAAGGAGGCCTGTTTGCATCTAAAGCAGCACCAAGTCTATAGAATCCATCTCAAAATTTTCTATAGATGAGCCTCCTTTCTCTGGTACTACTAATCTCCCCCTCCCCTCTCCACATCTCATTTTTTTGAAGAAACCAATAAGCCAGCTAGAGAGGAGACAACAATTTTCCACTAGCAGAACACAGTGTCAAGTTTGGCGGGCGCGCTATATATGAGGTCGAGGACCATTTGCATGCTCTCCTATCTGATCTATCACGGACTATTCCTTGCGGTCGTAGATTCTGTGCCATTCGCCAGCTGATGTTTCCTTCATGACCTCCACTCCAAGTCCTCTCTCTCTCAGTCATCGTCGATTCGATCCACTCCACGATTTGCCAAGACTAGATTACCCCACGAGTACTTCACAAAAGTTAGCTACTAGTACGTGCTTCTAGAAAAATGCCCTGATGATGAAAGGGCTGAAACACGTCTGTAGATGATGAAAGGGCTGAAACACGTCTGTACACTACACACACATAAAAAATGTTGTACTACCATCTTTTCTTTTCTTTTTTGTTAAGTGTACTACTCAATCAATCCTAAATATAAAATTTTAACTTTTTCAACCAAAAGTTTGACCACCGTTTTATTAAAAAAAATATATAAAAATAGTAAACTTCAAAGCCGTTTTAAAAAACTTTTATTAATAAAGGAAGTTACGTCAAAGAAGTGATATTTTGGATTTAATATTTTTAATAAAATGAATGATTAAATATGATGTTAAAAAATTAAATGTCTTACAATTTAGGATGGAGGCTACCACTTCTCATGGATGTGTCGGGAAACAAAAGTGTTTTTTTTTTTATATTTTTCTTTTGTTTTTAAGAATTTGCAGGCAGCTTTGCTTCGAATCCATGTTTTTTTTTAAAGTAAAATGGATTGGGGGTACCTAAACTATTCGGCTCTTCCCATGTAGGTATTTGAACTTTCAAAACGACTATTTAGGTACCTGATCTATTATCGATGCACACTAAAGGACCTTAGGCAGACACGTCAGCCACTTAATCTGACGTGGCCCTGCCACCTAGACGCTGGGTCCATGTCAAATTCTCAAAAAACACCATACTCTCTTTCTCTTTCTCGCTCCAAAGTCCATCTTCTCCCTCCCCAATCTCGTCCAGCGCCGCTATCCAGCCGCACGACCGCCGAAGCCCGGAGGTCCGCATCATCGGCGCTGGTGTCTAGCGTGGGGCCGCGGGCGTCTGGCCCAGCGCATGACCAATAGCAAGTTGTGGCAGTGAAGGCACCCTGCGGCTGAAGGATCAGAGCAGGGGTGTCGCCTGCACCGCTACGCGGGCGCCGCCAGCGGGGAGGAGCTGGAGACCGGGAGCTTCGACGCGGGCCTTCACCGTCTGGAGCTTCGAGGACGCCGATGGCCTGCCGGTCAGCGGCGAAGGCACCCTGCAGTTGCTCGCGGCAGCCATGGCACCCTGCAGAAGCTCTGGGGAAGATCTCGGAGGGGAACAGGGGCACGGCTAGAGGGGAAGAGGAGGGGCGGTCGGCCATGGGCGCGAGCCAGCGCATCCACCCTCGCGCGTCCAAGTCCCTGTCCACCACGCGCTCGGTTCCGGGCCGCCGCAGGTAGATGAAGCCGCGCCGCCAAGCGCCTCCGCCGAGCGCCGCTGGTCGACAAGGGCACAGAGCTCGCCGGTGGGGTAGGGGAGGCAGGCCGCCGCAGGGGAACGAATTTGGGGTGACAATGCAGTCGGCCGAAAGCAGAAATGCCGACGCGATGGCATTCGCGCACTGGGCGAGCATGGCGTGGGCACGGGGAGGGAGAGCACGCGCCCTGGCACTGCTCGCCGGAGCTCCAGGCGTGTGAGCACTCCAACGCCGGCGAGGAGGGCCACAACGTCGGGCTCCGGGACGACGACGCGAAGAAGATGAAGGCCGCAACGCACCTCCTAATTGGTGATGCTGCATCGATCTCCTGGAGGGTGCCATACATGGCCACACGCACGTCGAGCTCGCCGTCGGCCGAGCGTGTAACAACTCCAGTTTTAGGGTTAGCAAAATCTTGCATCATGAGCATGATCATCACATAAGCATCATTATGGCATTTTCTTAGCAATTATTTTTGTGCTTGATTTAAAAAGGCAATTAGTGATTTTAAGTGATTTCAAGAAGTCATACTTGTGGTGCTTTTCTCAAAATGGGGCTTTAACAAAGTTTATAGAGAAGAATTTTTGGAGAAACTTTTGTTTTGACCCCAATTTATGAAAATGACTTTTGGTGCTTCAAAAATGGCAAAAACAGTTTCCAAAAATGAGTTTTAAAGGTATTTTTGTGACCCAAATTTTTATTTTCAAATCTAGGCAGAATCTGCAAAAACTTTCTACATGAAAGTTATTCATCTTTTAATTTTGAGTAACTTTCATTTTTGGACCAAATTCAAATTCGCAATATTTTGGAAAATATGGGCAGTCAAAATTTTCGTTCAAAGGACAAGGTGGGACCCACCCGGCCCCACCCGTCATCATCTTCTCCCTCCTTCCCCTTCGCCTTCAGCGCGCAGAGCGCGCAGCCGCGCAGCCCCGCCGCCGCAGCGCTGCCGGCCGCCCTCGCTGCGCGCCCGCCTAAGCCCGGAGTCGCCCGCGTGCGCTCCCGTCTGCCGGGCTTGTCCCCGCCCGCCCTCGTCGCGCCCGCCGCCGCTGCAACCCTCGCCGCCTCGGCCGTCGATGCCGCGGTGCCGCACGCCGCGCCGCCAAGCGAGCCGGCCAAGCGAGCAACGACGACGCAACGGCACGCGCGCCCGCACTCGAGCACCCCGCAGCAGCAACGCCATCGCTTCCCCGTTCCCTCGCTTTCGCGCCGCGCCGCGCGCATCGCGCCATGCCGAGCGCCATGGCCGTCCGCCGGACCGCCCCGCTCGTCCGCCCGTGCCTCCCGGTCCGAAAGTGGACGCGCCAGCGCCCATAAAAGCCCCGCCACACCTCCCGCAACACCACGCCCCCTCCATTTCCTCTCCCCGCGCCACAGCGAGCCACCTCGGAGCTCCGCCATGGCCGCCGCCATGCGCCGCTCCGGCTAGCCGCCCCCGCCCATCCATTTTCTTCCCCGAGAGCGTCACCGAGTCCGCCTCGCATTCCTCCACCATCTCCGCGAATCCGTGCTAAATCATCAAAGGTAGTGGCCAATCGGCCGGTTCCGTTCTCGCCGTCGGCGCCGTGCGCCGGCGAGCTTCGGCGGCGCCCGTACGCACGCGTCCGCCATCATTTTTATCCCCTAGCTCACGCACTAGCTCCGCCTTGTCCCGAGAAGCCCGTAGGCATTCCCTCGCGCCCGCCGTGCCTTGCTCCGCAACCCGCCGTCGAGCCGCGCCGCCCCGCCGCCGTTCGACGCGCTCGCCGATTTAGGGCACTAGCGCTCCATCTTCACCACCACCGTGTCCGCCTCATCGTCACGAGCACGATGGTGCTACTCCGCGGCCGGAGACTCCGCCGTCGGCGAGCTCCGCCGGCCGGAGCCGGCATCCCGTTTCCGTGTGGCCGACCAGTGGGCCCGCCGACGGGTCCCACCCGTCGCCGCCGCGCGCAAAGGCGCGCCGTGTGCGCCACGCGGGGTACGCTGTGCCGTAGGCCCGGCCCGCGCGTCGCCGCAGCGGGAAACACCCCGGGTGCGCGTAGCGTTTTAGGGTATTTCCGGTTTTTGAAAATGAATTTCAGAAAAGATGATTTAATCTTTCAAAAATCATATCTCCCTCATTTTAAGTCCTTTTTGGGTGATTCAAATTTCTATATTTTTCTTATGAGGAGCTTTATGCATGTAGGGTATTGGTTTATTTTTATGAAATACTTTTATGTACTGTATTACTTAATGTCTTTAAATGCTTATATCTTGTTAAATGCATAATAAATTGTAGGTTCATCGAAAAATGTGGTTCTTATTTTGTTGCTCTAGTTATGAGATTCTTTATCTAGGAAAAATATTATTTATATATGTCATGTGTAGAAAATGCCCTGTTTATTTATTGTGCTTGCTTTGCTTAGAGTTTAGGAAATTCATAATTAATTATTTATGCAAGGAAAATGCTTGATAATTTTTATAGGGTGTTTTTATGCCTATAAGTAGCTGTTAATCACATGAGATCTGTTGTTTGACACTTCTCATAATGCAAAGAATTTTTAGGCCTTGGTTTGATGCTGTGTTGTCCTTTTTGTATAGAATAATTGGTTCACTGTTTTGACCTGCAAATTTTATGGTAGGCTTGTTGTTACCTAGCTTAGCTACTGTAATTTTTGTAGATTTTTCTGAGCAGTATAGCTATAGGTTGCTGTTATGCCCTGTTGTAATCATATTCGGTTAATCGTCGAAGTCTAGGTTAGCTAGTGTCCTTACTATGTTTAAATTAGGGTTATAAAAGGTGTAACATGTTAGGATGATGTTGACTACCTTGTAACTTTATGATTGGTTCGTCATTATCATCATACGCTTTGATTTCGTAATTGCATTTCCGATATTCATACGCACGATGCATCATACAGGATTGCCTGAAGGAGTGACGCCTAGTTCCCGAGGAGCCGCAAGGAGAGGAGCAGCAGGGAGCAATCTTTGCAGGAGGCAAAGACAGGGACGAGGACCAGGACGCCGACTTGCCCGAGTGCCCTAACCATCACCCTAGCTCCTTTGAGAAAGGCAAGCCCCTGAGCATTACTCCTACGGTTTTCAAAATGTTTTACTTGAGTCGTTTATTTATTATGATGCATTAAGTTAATAGGCGTTTACTTGGAACCGTTACGCATTATGAGTACCTTGATCCACTAATACTTTACCCTAATTAAGTTCGGGATCACGCTTATGCTTAGCACTGCTTAATTAGATCGGTAGAAGACGGGTGATTGACCCTCATCCGCGAGGTAGGTGGTTACTACCCTGTGGTTGATACTATGAAGGTTGGTTAGAGAACATAACCATGTGGCCTTGTTAAATCACGACTAGTCGGAGTTGGTGGTGTGTTAGACCACGGAAACTTCGGCGATGTCACTTAATGGGACTATGGCTTTGTACGTCCTCGGATCATGTTGAACAATGCTTCACAGATAGCTGGAAGGATGCGGACATCCGACCGCGAAGCCTTGAGGATGTTTGGGCCGGCATTTCAATGGAGTTGAGTGTGTTGCCCACAGGCGCGGTATTAAAGCCAAAGGGCCGGCCGCGCGGAGGTACTGGTAGCCGGCATGCCCCGGTGCAACCGTATTCGTTGAAATCCGTGCCTCCACCGAATAGACCAAGGTGACCGTCACTCGTTCTGGCCGGCGAGTGTGGTTTGTGTGAGGAATACTCGCCAGCTGGTTTGCAATCGATTATAATCGCCATCGTTCTGGACAAGAACACTTGACCGAGCAAAGCCGGCACCGTCGCAAATCATTGTGAAAAATAGGATGGTTATGGTTCTATGTGTTGATGCTGGTATGCTCAACCTGAAGGATAGGATAGCATTGTTTGCTCATTCCCTGGAGATGAAGTAGTATAGGTGCTAACCTAGTGATGTCAGGATCCTACTTAAAAAGATGTTAAGCTAGAGAGTCCTTTATCACTAAATGATTATTTAATAAGCTCATCTTTTTATCGCAAGTTTAAATGAGTCGGCTACCCCACTTATAAAGCCTGGCATACTCCTTGGTGTCACTTTATTTTTATTTATGACGGGTAAGTCTAGCCGAGTACCTTCTTGTACTCGTGGTTTTATTCCCTTGTTGTTGCGAGATGGTGAGATATTCTATGGGTATTGCCCAACTTGCTTCTACCCTGCGTATGGGGATGAGTAGATCGTGGGCACGATCAATCTATCTATCGTACCTCTATGCTGTTGTCGGATGTGATGTTGGACCAGGCACTATGTTTCAACTAAGTGTGCGTTTGTGAACCAAAACTTTATTTGCTTCCGCAATTTGGATTTGAACTCGGTATTGTAATATTTATTTCGTACTCCGATGTAATCTATTATTTGTGAACCTATGTATCATTATGAACTCGTTGTATGTTGAACTCAATTCGGTCCGGGTCAGATATTGTTGAAAGTTTGAAATCCTTCGAGATTTCACGGACTACCGGGTTGATATAGCCACAAGTGTGCTAATTAAGTTGCCTTGGCGACTCATAAGTATATTGTGTTTATATTAATTGGTCGGTTACATGTACCGGCATCGGAGCAGTTCAACGTATTACTCGTTCATAAGTATACTTAAAACAAAATGATCTTGTTTTACAAACACTAATTACGAACTTATAGCCACTTAATCTCATATATAGGTTTTTCAAAGGTGTGTGGTTTTCAAAAACTTATATATGTGCCTTGGACCAGTCATATCCTTTATGCCCAATTAAGGACTTTAGGTGGCTTATATAAGTACTAACTTGGGGATCATTGCATCATATTTTTATTTGTCGCGCTCATACACGACGGTTTTGTATGAGGGCCATTCACTTGAATGGTTGTGTATGGTTCGATTTGCCTCTACGCCAAGGTAAGTGTGAGTTGTGAGAGCATGATCGGACGCAATGCCGATCTAGGGGAGTGCTTATTGGTGCCGGATTATATACATGTTCACACATGTTTATAAGAAGGTACCCCATGTGAGGGTGTCGTCTTCTGATGACTTATTGGGTAGTATGCACTTGGGAATGAGTGCAAGTAATCGGAGATTTCATCTTGTTCGGAAGGTGTCCGGATTTTTACGTCGCTTGCATTCATTGGGACTTGGGCTGAAATGAATCTTCTCAGTACACTAACTTCGTAAAACGTGTAGCCCGACTAGTTATCGATATATGAGAGCACGTTTTGTATGCCACCGCCTAGACGTATTAGATAATAATTTTAGGCGGAGGACGTATGGAACGTGCATGCATCATGGTTCACATATATGCTCATGTCATTCATTACATTCTCCTCTTCCCTTACAATTAAATTGTCTCGATTCCGCATCTCCATGCTTTAATTATTAAAATTGTTGCTCATTGAAAATAAAACTCCTTTTCGATGGCTCGGACCAAGCGCACCGCTCGCAAGAGTTCGCGTCCACCCCGCCACCACAAGCTTGCTTCCCGTGGGAGTACTTCTCTTGTGGTGCGTCGGGTGCCGTCCCACCAGCGGCTCGGGGGGCGGGTACCTTTCTCGAAGAAGAGTGGCTTGCCCACTCTCCTTTGGAGGCTTCTGCACGGTGCTGGTTACCCTCTCAATACGAGCCACGGTACTCTTTGGGACGTTGGTGACCGGAAGAGCTATGGCTTTGTTTCTGTGGTGGTTGTGGTGCCATCCTTGGGCCATAGTGAGACTTGGACTGGATGGACGGCCAAGGGTGAGGGTATCACCGTTTTCGATGGTGCTCGGATGCCGCTTTCGTAATACTTGAGAAGATGGTGACAGCTGCCGCCTAATGAGGTTCGTAGGCTCATTCCTAGTGTTTTTCCTTTGGCTAGCCCCCGCATTGACACGTGGAGGCGGGCTCCGGGAATGGCACTAGTGGCTGGACCTCGGGAGGCGGCGGTCAGCGACCGTGCGCTGCTCTTGCACGGGTGTTGTGTTCGCCTTGATGAAGGCGTATGCAAGACAGGAGGAGCTTGCTCTCTTTAGGCACGACCAGCTGGAGCGTGTCGAGAGAGAGAAGGAGGAGCTACAGGAGATGTACGAGGAGAAGCTCGAGGAGCTCAGAGAGGAGATGGCACTGATGACTGAGCAGAGAGACCAGGCTGATCGTGAGAGAGAAGTTGGCCTTGCAAAGAGTCCGGGAGCTTCGTGCTAGAGTTGGCGGTGCGTGACGCCACTATCAAGAAGCTTGGAGACACTTTGGCCCGTATAGTTGGAGAGCGGGATGCAGCCCGACCGAGGCTCGTGGTTTGAGGGCTGCTCGGCCGCACTCTCCGGAGGACTTGCACGAGAAGGAGGTCTACATCGACGCCTGCGTGAAGAGCTCTACGCGAGACAAAGACGGAGAGTGGGTTGAGTCTCCGCTTGAGGGTGCTGCTAGCCAGGAGAGTGTCAGCCTTATGCGCCTAGACTAGTGTGTTGGTTAGTGTTAGCTGGACTGCTGTCCTCAGTGGTCCGTTGCGACTCTTTTGTTCATGTATGTGTCTATAGTTGGTACGCTAGTAAGTGATGGATGTGACCTTGGATCACGTTGTTGTAATGCTATGTCATCGCTATGCCTAAAAAGTCCAGTGTTCGTATGTGCTGGCAACCATGGATATTGTAAGACTTTATGTGATGTTTCGACATAATATTATTAGTGCAAATTGATGTGGAAAAATGAATTATTGTGCCATGTGTGGTTAATGGTATGAATTAATTTTCCTTCAATTAATTTCGCAAGGCATGATCTATTTATTCGTTTACCCTCAGAGATTCAGCTCCTAATAGTGGATCAATATTATGGTTGAAACATGCAGATGGCGCCGATCACCCGCAATGGTCGTGGCCGTGATGAGGAAGAAGGGCATGGTGGTCGTGATGAGGAAGAAGCACATGGTGCACCACCCCTCCTCCCCTCACCGCCGAGCGCTTGTTTGCGCAGCTTCGGGAAGTCGCGCAACATAGAGCAACTTCGCGTGTCAACTTTGAAGCAAACAACAAACACCGTGAGGATCGTCGCCTAATCGGTTCGGTGAATTCAAGGATTTCATGGACACCAAGCCTCCAGTGTTCGGGATGCCCCCGATCCATTCATGGCCGATGCTTGGATCAACACTATGGAAGAAAGGTTTTCTTTGCTTTGAGGTTATCTCGAGGAAATGAAGGCTACCTATGCCGCACACATGTTTGAAGGTGACGCTAGGTTGTGGTGGAATTCCCATCGCCACACCTTTCCCCGAGGGTCACCTATCACTTGGGATCGCTTGTTCGTGACTTCCGTGCAACTTATGTTCCACCCAGTCCTTATGGCAATGAAGAAGACAGAGTTCCATAACTTGACCATGGGGAATCGTTCGTGAAGGATTATCATCATGCATTCCATAACCTATCCCGTTATGCACCCGAGTTTGTGAGTACCGAAGCCAATAAGATTGCCGCTTTCAAGAAGGGTCTCGCACAAAGCCGATGAAGACCATGGGTACCTCTACCCGTGTGACTTTCAACGACTTCTACAATGACCGTCTCACTCGGAGAATCGTAACAACCCGCATGCCGCCGCTAAGAACCGTAAGAGGACTAATGAAGGTGGTTCCTCCCGGCCGGGGCTCCACCCGCATATCGTCCTCCATTTCGCAACCATGGTTCGGGGTCTAAGTTTAGGCCTCCACGTAAGAAGAATGTTCCCGCCGAATCGCAGAGGTTCTCTAGGCCATTCGGATGCCTATGCCTCGGGGAAAACCAGGTCGTGCCAATGTCATTTGGTGCCAAGCCGGCGGTGATGGGTCCTTGCTTCAACCGTGGTCGGGCCCGGACACCTCTACAGCAATGCCCTCATCCAAAGAAGCAATGCCTCGCTCGTGTGCATCACACGTCTTTGGAGGAGATTCTTTCTCGAGAACCCGTGATGCCGGGTATGTTCCCCGTGGAACCGATTCCCGCCGTTTTGTTTGATATTGGATCATCGCATTCCTTTATGAGTCAAGCATTTGCACAAAAGCATAGTCAAGTCATAAAGGAGTTGAATTTAGAGTTTCGGGTGAGTGCAGTGGGCCGACATCACCACGAGACAAATGGTACTTGATGCAGCCTTGGAGTTAGATCGGTGGAGATTCGGATGAACTTGATCGTTCTCGCCGGACTAGGTGTGGATGTTATCATAGGAATGAGTTGGATGCATCATTGGGTTGTAGTATTGGATACCACCAATCGGATGGTGTCTATACGGAATCCTATGGGGGAGGGCACTTTCCAGATACCCTTACCTCGGAAGATTCCGTTAGAAACTGTGGTTTATGCTACTAAAGTGACCCCTCTACATGAGATTCCGGTAGTATGTGAGTATCCGGATGTCTTTCCTGATGAGCTTCCAGGTCTTCCACCGGATCGAGAGATTGAATTCCGCATTGAGTTGTTGCCTGGAACAGCCCAATATCTAAGAGACCTTACCGTATGTCCTCTGATGAGTTGAAGGAACTTAAGAAGCAGTTGCAAGAGTTAGCAGATAAGGGTCTCATTCGACCCAGTGCATCGGAATGGGGTAGTCCCGCCATGTTCGTGAAGAAGAAGGATCAATCTTTGCGAATGGTCGTGGATTACCGCCTACTTAACTCAGTCACAGTCAAGAACATGTATCCTCTACCTCGTATTGATATCCTGTTTGATCAGTTGTCGAAGGCTAAGGTGTTCTCGAAGATTGACCATAGATCAGGTTACCATCAGATTAAGATCCGACCAGAAGATGTTCCTAAGACCGCTTTCTCTACAAGATATGGGTTGTATGAGTACTTGGTTATGTCCTTTGGATTAACCAATGCTCCTGCATACTTTATGTATCTTATGAATTCGGTCTTCATGCCTGAGCTTGATAAGTTTGTGGTGGTATTTATTGATGATATCCTGATATATTCGGAGAATAAGGAAGATCATGCTGTGCATCTAAGGATTGTGCTGGATAGATTGAGGAAGCATAAGTTGTATGCCAAGTTTAGCAAATGTGAGTTCTGGCTTCGGAAGGTTCAATTTCTTGGACATGTCCTCTCTGATGAAGGAATAACTGTGGATCCTAGCAACATAGAGAAAGTAGTGAATTGGAAGACATCCAAATCAGTTCATGAAGTAAGAGGTTTCCTTGGTTTAGCAGGGTATTATCGCCGATTCATTCCCAACTTTTCAAAGATTGCCAAGCCAATGACAAAATTATTGCGTAAAGAGCACAAGTTCGCTTGGACAAGAGTGCGAAATAGACTTTCCGCACTCGGGAAATGTTGACCACCGCTCCCGTTCCGCGCAACCGGATATTGAGAAGCCGTTTGATGTATATTGTGACGCATCCAAGATAGGGTTGGGATGTGTGCTTATGCAAGAAGGAAGAGTTATAGCTTATGCCTCTCGGCAGCTTGAAGAAACATGAAGTAAATTATCCTACTCATGATTTAGAGCTTGCCGCCGTAGTGCATGCATTAAAGATCTCGGAGACATTACCTCCTTGGTAACCCCTGCAATGTGTATACGGATCATAAGAGCCTGAAGTACATCTTTACTCAAGATGACTTGAACATGAGGCAACGCAGATGGTTGGAATTGATCAAGGATTACAATTTGCAGTTGCAGTACCACCCTGGTAAGGCCAATGTAGTGGCCGATGCTTTGAGTCGGAAATCTCGAGTGATGCTCTTTCGTCGAGTTGGTAGAAGGCCATAATCTTATGCATTCAGTGATCTTGAACAATATTCGCATCAGTTGTGAACTGGAGGATAAGGTTAAGGAAGGTCAAAAGTCAGACAATGCAATCTCAGAGATCAAGCAAAGAATCAAAAGCATGCCATCTCAGTTCTTCGAGGAAGACGATCAAGGAGTCTTGTGGTACGATAAACGTCTAGTTGTACCACAGGACAAGGAACTTAGAAAGCAGATCATGGATGAAGCTCACTTGTCCAAGTTATCTATGCACCCTGGTAGCAGTAAGATGTTTCATGATCTAAAACGTCGGTATTGGTGGTCTCACATGAAAAGAGATGTGGCGAGTATGTAGCGAGTGTGATACCCGTTGTCGGGTGAAGGCCGTTCACTTGAAGACAGTGGTTTACTTCAGCCATTGCCAATTCCAGTTGGAAGTGGGAATGTATCGCATGGATTTCATTACCGGATTACCCACTACACCAAAGGGTCATGATTCTATTTGGGTCATAGTGGATCGTCTAACCAAGTCTCGCACACTTCATACCTGTCCATACAACATATCGTCCACCTCAGTATGCTGATATCTATGTCCAACAGATTGTCAGATTGCATGGTGTACCTAAAGAGATAGTGTCTCGATAGAGGACCGCAGCTTTATGGCTCACTTTTGGGAACAGCTTGCGTAAGGGTTTGAATACTCAAGTATTGCATAGTACGCTTATCATCCTCAGACTTCAGGCCAGACTGAAAGAGTGAATCAGATTTTGGAAGATCTGTTGCGTGCTTGTGTTTTGTCATGGAAGGGTTCATGGGAAAAGTGGTTGCCATTAGCAGAGTTCTCGTATAACAACAGCTATCAAGAGAGCATAAAGATGTCGCCTTTTGAGGCTTTGTATGGTAGGAGTTGTAGAACCCCTGCCAGTTGGGTTGAGACGGGAGATAGACGATACTATGGCATTGACTTTATTAAGGAAGCGAGAAGAGCAAGTCAAGCTTATCCGACAAAGATATTGCAGCCGCACAATCCCGACAAAAGTTATGCCGACAAGAAAAGACGGCTGTAACATTCCAAGTTGGAGACCATGTGTATCTGAAGGTGTCCCCTATGAAAAGAGTGCAACGTTTTGGTGTGAAGCGGAAATTAGCACCTCGGTATGTAGGACCTTTCAAAATCATAGAACAGAAAGGACCTGTGGCCTTCAAGCTAGAATTACCGGATGATATGAGTGCTGTTTTCCCTGTATTCCATGTATCTCAACTCAAGAGGTGTGTGCGACTCCCTAAGGAAAAGATCAAGATGTCAGATATCAAACTGCAGCCAGATTTGACCTATGAGGAGAAGCCAGTAAAATTGTTGGATGTCAAGGAGAGAGTGACACGGAATGTAAGTCAAAACATACAAGGTGTGTTGGAGTCATCATGATGATCTCGGATGCTACTTGGGAGACCGAGAACTACCTTAAAGATGCATACCCGAGTTTCCATAATCAATGGTTAGTTCGCTCAAATCTCGGGCGAGATTTCTTTAAGGGGGTAGGTCAGTAACAACTCCGCTTTTAGGGTTAGCAAAATCTTGCATCATGAGCATGATCATCACATAAGCATCATTATGGCATTTTCTTAGCAATTATTTTTGTGCTTGATTTAAAAAGGCAATTAGTGATTTTAAGTGATTTCAAGAAGTCATACTTGTGGTGCTTTTCACAAAATGGGGCTTTAACAAAGTTTATAGAGAAGAATTTTTGGAGAAACTTTTGTTTTGACCCCAATTTATGAAAATGACTTTTGGTGCTTCAAAAATGGCAAAAACAGTTTCCAAAAATGATTTTTAAAGGTATTTTTGTGACCCAAATTTTTATTTTCAAATCTAGGCAGAATCTGCAAAAACTTTCTACATGAAAGTTATTCATCTTTTAATTTTGAGTAACTTTCATTTTTGGACCAAATTCAAATTCGCAATATTTTGGAAAATATGGGCAAATCAAAATTTTCGTTCAAAGTGGACAAGGTGGGACCCACCCGGCCCCACCCGTCATCATCTTCTCCCTCCTTCCCCTCTCGCCTGGGCCGCGCGCAGAGCGCGCAGCGCGCAGGCCGCCGCAGCCGCTCGCCCGCGCCCCCCGCCGCGCCGCGCCCGTCTGCCGTCTTGTCGCCCCGCGTGCGCCTCCGTCTCCGCGGGCTTTGTCCCCGCCGCTTCCCTCGCCGCAGCCGCGCGCCGCTGCAACCTGCGCCGCCTCGGCCGTCGATGCCGCGGTGCCGCACGCCGCCTCCGGCCTAAGCGAGCCGGCCAAGCGAGCAACGACGACGCAACGGCACGCGCGCCCACACTCGAGCACCCCGCAGAACGCCATCGCTTCCCCGCTTCCTCGCTTCGCCGCCCTGCGCCACGCGCATCGCGCCATGCCGAGCGCCATGGCCGTCCGCCGGACCGCCCCGCGCGTCCGCCCGTGCCTCCCGGTCCGAAAGTGGACGCGCCAGCGCCCATAAAAGCCCCGCCACACCTCCCGCAACACCACGCCCCCTCCATTTCCTCTCCCCGCGCCACAGCGAGCCACCTCGGAGCTCCGCCATGGCCGCCGCCATGCGCCGCTCCGGCTAGCCGCCTCCTCGCCCATCCATTTTCTTCCCTGAGAGCGTCACCGAGTCCGCCTCGCATTCCTCCACCATCTCCGCGAATCCGTGCTTCGAATCATCCAAAGGTAGTGGCCAATCGGCCGGTTCCGTTCTCGCCGTCGGGCGCCATGCGCCGGCGAGCTTCCCCGGCGTCGCCGTACGCACGCGTCCGCCATCATTTTTATCCCCTAGCTCACGCACTAGCTCCGCCTTGTCCCGGAGAAGCCCGTAGGCATTCCCTCGCGCGCCGCCGTGCCTTGCTCCGGCAACCCGCCGTAGAGCCGCGCCGCTCCTCGCCGCCGTTCGACGCGCTCGTCGATTTAGGGCACTAGCGCCTCCATCTTCACCACCACTGTGTCCGCCTCATCGTCACGAGCACGATGGTGCTACTCTCGCGGCCGGAGACCTCGCCGTCGGCGAGCTCTCGCCGGCCGGAGCCGGCATCCTGTTTCCGTGTGGCCGACAGGTGGGCCCGCTGATCGGGTCCCACCCGTCAGCGCCCCTGGCGCAGTGCGCGCCCGTGTGCGCCACGCGGGGTACGCGTAGCAGCGCGGCCCGCGCGTCAGCCGCAGCGGGGAAACACCCCGGGTGCGCGTAGCGTTTTAGGGTATTTCCGGTTTTTGAAAATGAATTTCAGAAAAGATGATTTAATCTTTCAAAAATCATATCTCCCTCATTTTAAGTCCTTTTTGGGTGATTCAAATTTCTATATTTTTCTTATGAGGAGCTTTATGCATGTAGGGTATTGGTTTATTTTTATGAAATACTTTTCTGTACTGTATTACTTAATGTCTTTAAATGCTTATATCTTGTTAAATGCATAATAAATTGTAGGTTCATCAGAAAAATGTGGTTCTTATTTTGTTGCTCTAGTTATGAGATTCTGTATCTAGGAAAAATATTATTTATATATGTCATGTGTAGAAAATGCCCTGTTTATTTATTGTGCTTGCTTTGCTTAGAGTTTAGGAAATTCATAATTAATTATTTATGCAAGGAAAATGCTTGATAATTTTTATAGGGTGTTTTTATGCCTATAAGTAGCTGTTAATCACATGAGATCTGTTGTTTGACACTTCTCATAATGCAAAGAATTTTTAGGCCTTGGTTTGATCTTTGTGTTGTCCTTTTTGTATAGAATAATTGGTTCACTGTTTTGACCTGCAAATTTTATGGTAGGCTTGTTGTTACCTAGCTTAGCTACTATAATTTTTGTAGATTTTTCTGAGCAGTATAGCTATAGGTTGCTGTTATGCCCTGTTGTAATCATATTCGGTTAATCGTCGAAGTCTAGGTTAGCTAGTGTCCTTACTATGTTTAAATTAGGGTTATAAAAGGTGTAACATGTTAGGATGATGTTGACTACCTTGTAACTTTATGATTGGTTCGTCATTATCATCATACGCTTTGATTTCGTAATTGCATTTCCGATATTCATACGCACGATGCATCATACAGGATTGCTGGAAGGAGTGACGCCAGTAGTTCCCGAGGAGCCGCAAGGAGAGGAGCAGCGAGGGGAGCAGTCTTTGCAGAGGCAAAGCACAGACGAGGACCAGGACGCTGACTTGCCTGAGTGCCCTAACCATCACCCTAGCTCCTTTGAGAAAGGCAAGCCCCGGAGCATTACTCCTACAGTTTTCAAAATGTTTTACTTGAGTCGTTTATTTATTATGATGCATTAAGTTAATAGGCGTTTACTTGGAACCGTTACTGCATTATGAGTACCTTGATCCACCTGAATACTTTAAACTAATTAAGTTCAGGATCACGCTTATGCTTAGCACTGCTTAATTAGATCGGTAGAAGACGGGTGATTGACCCTCATCCGCGAGGTAGGTGGTTACTACCCTGTGGTTGATACTATGAAGGTTGGTTAGAGAACATAACCATGTGGCCTTGTTAAATCACGACTAGTCGGAGTTGGTGGTGTGTTAGACCACGGAAACTCCGGCGATGTCGATTAATGGGACTATGGCTTTGTACGTCCTCGGATCATGTTGAACAATGCCTCACGATATAGCGGAAGGATGCGGACATCCGACCGCGAAGCCTTGAGGATGTTTGGGCCGGCATTTCAATGGAGTTGAGTGTGTTGCCCACAGCGCGGTATTAAAGCCGGTGGCCGGTCGCGCCGGAGGTACTCGATAGCCGGCATGCCCCGGTGCAACCGTATTCGTTGAAATCCGTGCCTCCACCCGAATAGACCAAGGTGACCGTCACTCGTTCGGCCGGCGAGTGTGGTTTGTGTGAGGAATACTCGCCGGTTTGCAATCGATTATAATCGCCATCGTTCCCGGACAAGTGAACACTTGACCGAGCAAAATGGCACTGCCGCAAATCATTGTGAAAAATAGGATGGTTATGGTTCTATGTGTTGATGCTTTGGTATGCTCAACCCGAAGGATAGGATAGCATTGTTTGCTCATTCCCTGGAGATGAAGTAGTACAAAGTGCTAACCTAGTGATGTCAGGATCCTACTTAAAAGATGTTAAGCTAGAGAGTCCTTTATCACTAAATGATTATTTAATAAGCTCATCTTTTTATCGCAAGTTTAAATGAGTCAGCTACCCCACTTATAAAGCCTGGCATACTCCTTGGTGTCACTTTATTTTTATTTATGACGGGTAAGTCTAGCCGAGTACCTTCTTGTAC
The DNA here is from genome assembly GCA_018135685.1 of Themeda triandra. Taxonomy (NCBI): domain Eukaryota; kingdom Viridiplantae; phylum Streptophyta; class Magnoliopsida; order Poales; family Poaceae; genus Themeda; species Themeda triandra. The sequence continues at coordinate 435,236 of JAENPR010000425.1, read as the reverse complement.
TCGTGGTTTTATTCCCTTGTTGTTGCGTATGGTGAGATATTCTATGGGTATTGCCCAACTTGCTTCTACCCCGCGTATGGGGATGAGTAGATCGTGGGCACGATCAATCTATCTATCGTACCTCTATGCTGTTGTCGGATGTGATGTTGGACCAGGCACTATGTTTCAACTAAGTGTGCGTTTGTGAACCAAAACTTTATTTGCTTCCGCAATTTGGATTTGAACTCGGTATTGTAATATTTATTTCGTACTCCAATGTAATCTATTATTTGTGAACCTATGTATCATTATGAACTGTTGTATGTTGATGGGCTGTATTGTTGAAAGTTTGAAATCCTTCGAGATTTCACGGACTACCGGGTTGATATAGCCACAGTGTGCTAATTAAGTTGCCTTGGCGACTCATAAGTACATTGTGTTTATATTAATTGGTCGGTTCTGTTACGAGCGCGTGGCACCGACGAGGCCGGCGGGAGCGCCTCCTCCGGGCCGCCATGGACATGAGCTCCACGGGAGCTGGGAGTGAGGATGAAAGCAAGGCAAGGGGTTTTTTAATAAATGGACACGGGCTCAGCTTTCATTGGCCACGGTGGCAGGGTCACGTCGGATTAAGTGGCCGGCGTGTCTGGCTAAAGATCTTTAGTGTGCATCGACAATAGATCAGATACTCAGAAAGCCGTTTTGAAAGTTCGAGTACCTATATGGGAAGAGTCGAATAGTTTAGGTACCCCGGTGCATTTTACTCTTAGGGCCCCTTTGGTTTGCGGGTGAAACATAGGTGAAATGGAGGAATCGATCCTATAGGAAATGCTTACGTCATCGTCCCTTTGGCACCGCGTAGGAAAAATGCAGGATTCCATTCCGGAGGAATCGATCTGTAACGACTCCAGTTTTAGGCTTAGTAAATCTTGCATCTCATGAGCATGATCATCTGATAAGCATCACATCTACATTTGTGGTAGCATTGTTTGAGTGCTTGCATGTTAAATGCAAATAGGGTTTGTCATTGGTTTTCGATGGACTTATCTGCGTTGCTTTTCTCAAAAAGAGGTTTTAATAAAGTTTATAGAGAAAATTATTTGGAGAAAACTTTATTTTATCATCAAGTCTTGAAAATGAGTTTTAGGGCATCAAAAAGGGCAAAAACAGTTTTCCCTCTCTTTAAAAATCGATTTTTATATGTATTATTTTGACCCAAAATCTCACTTTCAAATGTAAGCCGAATTAGCAAAAACTTTCTACATGAAAAGTATTCTACTCATCAAATGGAGAAACTTTCATGTTTTGAGTTTTTCCAAATTCGCAATATTTTTCAAACTACAGGCAGTCAAAGTTTTCAGATCATTTTGACCAGGGTGGGACCCACCCGGCCCCACCTGTCATCATCTTTCCCCTCCCTCTCTATGCTTCGCGAGCAGGCCGGCAGGCCGCCGCAGCGCTGTCCTGCCGCCCTCACTGCGCCCCGCCTAAGTCGAGGAGCGAATCCCGCGTGCGCACTCAAGTGCCGTCCTGTCCCCCTCGCCTGCCCCTGCCGCCCTGCTGCCATCCTGCCGCCTTGCTGCATTGCCTCGGTCGCCGTCGCTGGCCGCACGCCGCGCGCTGCCAAGCGGAGCAGCCAAACGCTCCGCGACGAGGCAACGGTCGCGCCCGCGAGGCACTTGAGCACCCCGCGCGCACGCTGCCTGCCGTCGCCTCGCTTCCCCGCTGTCTCGCTGAGACACCGCAGAGCTGAGCCGAGTGCCATTGCCGCCGTCCAGCTCCGCTCGCACGCCAGTGACCCCTCGGCCAAATTGGACAGGCCAACCGGCTTTAAAACATGCGCCTCGCTCCCTCACGCACTCGCCCCACTCCAATTTCCCTCACTCGCCTCAGAAACACCGCCGCGGAGCCCGTCATGGCCGCCGCCGCGAGCCTCGCCGGCTAGCCGCCACACCGCCCCGCCATTTTCTCCCCTAAGCACGTCACCGTGTTCGCCTCACTCCACTCCACCCGCTAAGACCTTCAATCGACAAGAATCGAGCCAAGGTAGGGCCAATCGGCCGTCTTCTTCTCCGCCGCCGGGAGCCGTGCTCCGGCGAGCTTCTTCGGCACCGCCATTAGCTCGCCCGGCCATCATCTTCATCTCCTAGCACGTGCGCTAGCTCCGCCTAGGCATAGCGCATCCCGTAGGCATCACGGAGTGCCCTGCCGTGGCTTGCTCCGGCGAGCCACCGTCGAACCGCGCCGCCGCTCGCCGCCGTTCGTTGCGCCCGCCGTTCTAGTGCGCGATAGTCTTCATCTTCACCACCGTTGGGTTCGCGCCGTCGTCCTGAGCACGATGGTGCCGACCCCATCGCCGGAGACGCCGCCGTCGGCGAGCTCTTGCCGGTCAGCGGCGGCGTACTGTTCCCGTCCGGCTGACCGGTGGGGCCGTTGACCGGGCCCACGTGTCAGCGGCGCTGGCGCGTGTGCGCCCGTGTGTGCGCAGCGGTGCCGTAGCAGCGCGGCCGCATGTCGGCCCGCAGCGGGGATAGCCCCGGTGCGCGTAGCATTTTAGATGCTTTTTCATTTTCGAAAATGATTTCCAGAAAATGATGTTTATCTTCCAAAAATCATAACTCACTCATTTTGAGTCCATTTTGGGTGATTCAAATTGCAGTATTTTTGTTATGAAGTGCTTTATGCATGTAGGGTATTAGTTTACCATTTTGGTATACTTTTATGTACAGTTTTATTTAATGTCTGTAAAGGTTTATAACTTGATAAATGCATATCTAATTCTAGGTTTATCTGAAAAATATGGTTCTTGTTTTGTTCTCTAGTTAGGAGTTTCTTTAGCTATGAAAAATGTTAGTTTTCCATGTCATGTGAAAAAAATGCCCTGTTTAATTATTGTGCTTGCTTTGCTTAGAAGTTAGGAAATTCATGGTTAATTATTTATGCAAGGTTGAGGCTTGATAATTTTTCTAGGGTGTTTTGTTGCCTTTAAGTAGCTGTTAAGCCTCTGGTATCTGTTGTTTGGCACTTTTCATAGTACAAAGTATTTTAGGTCCTTTTGTCGCTGCTGTCTTGTCTTTTTTGCATAGGTTAATGTACCCACTGTTTTGACTTGAAAATTTTATGGTAGGCTTTTTGTTACCTAGCTAAGCCACTGTAATTTTTGTAGATTTTTCTGGACAGTTTAGCTATAGGTTGTTGTTGTACCCCTTGGTAATCGTAATCGTTTTTCGTCGAAGTCTAGATAAGTAGTGTCTTGGCGATGCTTATTTAGGCTCTAAAAGGTACAACCTGTTTAGGATGATGTTGACTACCTTGTAACATCATGATTGTTTCATCCTCATCATCGTCGTACTCTATAACCCTATAATGCATCCACGATACTCATATGCACCTATGCATCATACAGGATTGCCGGAAGAAGTGACGCCGGTAGTTCCCGAGGAGCCGGAAGGAGAAGTGCAGCAGGGAGCAGTGCTGCAGGAGGCAGCAAGGGACGAGGACTCGGACGTTGACTTGCCTGAGTGCCCTGACCACCAGCCTAGTTCCTTTGTCAAAGGCAAGCCCCGGAGCATTTCTGTTTCAAAATGTTTTACTTGAGTCATTTATTTATTATGATGCATTAAGTTATTAGGCGTTGCTTGGAACCGTTAATGCATTATGAGTACCTTGATCCACCTGAATACTTTTACCCTATTAAGTTCAGGATCATGCTTATGCTTAGCACTGCTTAATTAGATCGGTAGAAGACGGGTGAGTGACCCTCATCCGCGAGATAGGTGGTTACTACCCCATGGTTGATAGTAAGGAGGTTGGGTTAGAGAACATAACCCTGTGGCCATGTTAAATCACGACTAGTCGGGGTTTGTGGTGTGTTAGACCATGGCAACTCCGTCTATGTCACTTAAACAAATATGGCTTTGTACGTCCTCGGATCATGTTGAACAATGCCTCACAGATAGCTGGAAGGATGCGATTATCCGACCACGAAGCCTTGAGGATGTTTGGGCCAGAATTTTAGCAGAGTTGTGTGTATTACCCAAAGGCATGGAGAGTAAAGCCAAAGGGCCTGTCATTCCGGAGGAAACTTGGTAGCCGGGCAGGCCCTGATGCAATCGTATTTGCTGAAATTCATGATTCCACCCGAACAGACCAAGGTGACCTAATCGACTCCGACGGGGGACGTGTGGTTTGTGTGAGGAATACCCGCCAGCTGGTTTGCAATCGATTATAATCACCATCGTTCTTGGATAGTGAACACATGACCGAGCAGTGGCATTGTCGCCAATCTGTGTGAAAAGTAGATGGTTATGTTGCTAGAGAAGTTGATGCTAGCATGCTCAACCGAAAGGATACTATAAGGATGATTGCTTCTACCTAAAATGTGAGTAGTTACAGGTGCTAATATTGTGATGGCAGGATCCAACTTAAAAGGTGATAAGCTAGAGAGTCCTTTATCACTAAATGACTATTTAATAAGCTCATTCTTATCGCAAAGAAAAGAGTCGGCTACCCCACTTATAAGGCCTTGCATACTCCTTGGTGTCGCCTTATTTTTAGTTACGGCGAGTAAGTCTAGCTGAGTACCTTCTTGTACTCAGGGTTTTGTTTCCCTTGTTGTTGCAGATGGTGAGATGTTCTATGGCTATTGCCAGACATGCTTCTTCCCTGCTCTTGGTGATGAGTTGATCGCGGGCACGATCAATCTATCTACCATACCTCTATGCTTTTACCGGATTTGATGTTGGACCAGGCACTATGTTTTCAACTAAGTGTGCGTTTGTGAACAAAAACTTTATTTGCTTCCGCAATTTGAATTTGAACTTGGTATTGTAATAACAATTTCGTAACTCCGATGTATTCGACTATTTGTGAACTTATGTATTACTATGAACTGTTGTATGTTGAACTCAATTCGGTCTGGGCTGTATTGTGGAAAGTTTGAAATCCTTCATGATTTCACGGACTACCGGGTTGATATGGGCGCCATGTGCTAATTAAGTTGCTTCGGCGACTCATTAGTACATTGTGTTTATATTAATTGGTCGGTTCTGTTAGAGCTGGCATCGGAGCAGGTTCAACGTATTACTGTTCATAAGTATATTTAAAACAAAAGGAATTTGTTTATCAACATTAATTACGAACTTATAGCCACTTAATCACATATGTAGGTTTTTCAAAAGTGTGTGGTTTTCAAAACTTATATATGTGCCTTGGACCAGTCATATCCTTTATGCCCAGTTAGGACTTCAGGTGGCTTATATAAGTACTGACTCGGGAGATTATTGCATCATATTTTCTTATTGTCGCGCTCATACACGACGGATATGTATGGGGGCATTCGCTTGAATGGCTATGTATGGATCAGATTTGCCTCTACGCTCTGGTAAGTGTGAGATGTGAGAGCATGATCGGACGCAATGCCAATCTAGGGGAGTGCTTATTGGTGCTGGATTATATACATGTTCACACATGTTTATAAGAAGGTACCCCATGTGAGGGTGTCGTCTTCTGATGACTTGTTGGGTAGTATGCACTCGGGAATGGGTGTCTTCTTTTCAAATTTTGTAATCGGAGATTTCACCTTGTTCGGAAGGTGCGTGGATTTTTACGTCGCTTGCATTCATTGGGATATTGGGCTGAAATGAATCTTTCCGCCGTCGACTATCGTCCAAATCCATTTGTTCCATCGTGTTCTACATCATCTTGGGCTCACGTACACTAACCGCGTATCACGTGTATTTAATTATTGGTAGCTCCAAAAATTATGAAAATTTTTGTGTAGGTACTTCTTGATGAGCTTGATTTATTGAGTATATTTTTGCACTATGTTAATCATGTTTGATTAGAGTAAAAATTAGGCCTTTTAATTGATAAATGCCTCTTGTTTTAATTTTATAAAATTATTTCTTTATCCAAAAATTCTGAAAATTGTTTTACCTACTGTTTATGATGTAAGCTACTTAAAATAAATTTTTGGAATAAAATTGACAACTTTTATTTTATGTCATAATTTCTCTTAATTATTTTTAAGTAGTTAATTAGTGTTGGATTAGCCTTAATTATAGGGCCTTGATGTGATTTTGGGATTGATTGATGACCTTAGGTTATTAACCTTAATGACCTTTGGCACTTAATTAATTGCTTGTGCTTATTCCTTAATGATGTCATTAGGGCTTAATTAATATTTATTTATTTGTTTAAATCACTTCCACTAACGATGTAGTTAACCTTAGTTAACCTAGGGTTAGTCTGGTTAATATTGTTTAATTCTGTTAAGCATCCTTGAGCATCATGTTTAGCATTCCATCATAGTAAGACAAGTCGATTATCATGTAGACCACGTGAACGAGGAGGGTTCGGGTAATCCAGTTGCTAAGGAGGAACCTTCTCAGGAGTTGGGGTTTGATTTTGGTAGTGCTGATCTCGAGTCGGAGTCGTCCGTCTACGCTCTTGAAGGCAAGCCCCGGTTCCGCTAACCCATTCCTTGTTTTTACAAAGTTTTATCACTCATGCTCTGAAATGATGCATTAGGTGATAGGAGTTGTGTGATATCCTAATTGATGCATTACCTGCCTTGTTACTTGAATATCATCCTTGATACCTGTTTTATTCCGAAAATGCATAGTATGCTTAGCCTTGCTAATTTAGTTTGATTTTCAAAAATGTTTTCAAAAGGAAGTGCTTACCCTGTCGGTAAGGTTAAAGTTACTAGAAATGCTATCCTGGATCGGACGGTAGGGCTCGACTAGTTATTGATATATGAGAGCACGTTTTGTATGCCACCGCCTAGACGTTATTATATATTAATTTTTTTAGGCAGTGAGGACGTATGGAACGTGCATGCATCATGATTTAAATATATGCTCATGTCATTCATTACATTCTCCTCTTCCCTTATCACTAAATTGTTTCAGTTCCGTATCTCCTGCTGTAATTATTAAAATTTATGCTCACTGGATTAAAAAATCTTTACAGATGGCTCGAACCAAGCAGACGGCTCGCAAGTGTACGCGTCCACCCCGTCGCCGCAAGCTTGCTTCCCATGGGGATGCTCCTCTTGTGGTGCGTCATTTGCCGTCCCACCGGCTCAGGGAGGCTGGCACTTTTCTGGAGAAGGGTGGCTTGCCCACTCTCCTCTGGAGGCTTCTGCACGGTGCTGGTTACCCTCTGGGCACAGAGCCACAGTACTACTGGGACACTAGTGACCGGAAGAACTATGGCTTTCTTTCTGTGGTGGTTGTGGTGCCACCCTTGGGCCTTGATGAGAACTGGACTGGATGTACAGCTAAGGGTGAGGGCATCACTGTTTTCGACGGAGCTCAAGATGCTGCTTTCCTGTTACTTGAGAGGATGGTTGTAGAGCTGCCTAACAAGCTGGAGAGGCTCATCCCTAGTGTCTTTCCCTTGGCTAGCCCCCGCGATGACACGTGGAGGCAGGCTCCAGGGTTAACGCTAGTGGCTGGACCTCAGGAGGCTGACAGTGGCAGTGCCCCTGCGCAGAGTGTTGTGTTTGCCTTGATGAAGGCGTATGCAGCACATGAGGACCTTGCTCTCTTTAGGCACGACAGGCTGGAGCGTGTTGAGAGAGAGAAGGAGGAGCAACAGGAGATGTACGAGAAGAAGCTCGAGGAGCTCAGAGAGGAGTTGGCACTTGTGACTGAGCAGAGGGACCAGGCAGTTCAGAGAGATGAGTTGGCTATGCAGCAGGTCCAGGAGCTTCAGGCTAGAGTTGGTAGACGTGATGCTACTATTTAGAAGTATGGAGACACTCTGACCCATACAGTTTGGAGAGCGGGATGCAGCCCGGACTGAGGCACGTGGTTTGAGGGCTGCTCAGCACACTCTCAGAGAGGACTTGCACGAGAAGGAGGTGTACATCGATGCCCTACGCGAGGAGCTCTACGCGAGATAGTACGGAGAGCGAGTGGAGTCTCCACACAGTGACGCCACTAGCCAGGAGTGCGTTAGCCGTATGCGCCTAGACTACAGTGTCGATGGGAGTTAGATTGGTTGTGTACTTAGCGATCCGTTGTGACTCTTTTGTTTTTGAAGGTCGATGATTAGAGTACGCTAGTAAGAGTTGGATGTGACCTTGGATCGCGTTGTTGTAATGCTATGATGACGTAAAAGTCCAGTGTACGTGTGTGCTGGCAACCATGGATATTGTAAGACTCTATGCGATGTTTCAACGTAATATTATTAGTGCAGCTGTGATGTGGCTTAAATGAATTATTGTGCCATGTGTGGTTAATTGTATGAATTTATTTTCCTCCAATTAATTTCGCAAGGCATGATCTATTTATTCATTTGCCCTCATAAATTCAGCTCCTAATAGTGGGACAATATTATGGTTGAAACATGCAGATGGCGAACACACGTCGTACTAATGGTGCCGATGGTAGTCGTGGTGGTGGTCGTGGTGAGGAAGCAGAAGAAGAAGAAGCACGTGGTGCACCACCTCCTCCTCCCCTACCGCTGAGGAGTTGTTTGCACAGTTTCTGGGAAGCCAGCGCAACATTGAGCAACTTCTGCATGCCAACTTTGAAGCAAACAACAATAACAATCGCCGACAGGGTCATCAGCCTAACCAGTACAGTGAATTCAAGGATTTCATGGACACCAAGCCGCCAGTGTTCAGCGATGCCCCTGATCCACTCATGGCTGATGCTTGGATCAACACTATGGAAGAAAGGTTTCGCTTATTGAGGTTATCTGAGGATCTGAAGGCTACCTATGCCGCACACATGTTTGAAGGTGATGCCAGGTTGTGGTGGAGCTCACATCGCCACACCTTTCCTGAGGGTCAGCCTATTACCTGGGATCAGTTTGTTCATGCATTCCATGCAGCTTACGTTCCACCAAGTCTGATGGCAATGAAGAAGGCAGAGTTCCATGCTTTAACCATGGGGACTCGTACTGTGAAGGAGTATCACCATGCATTCCATAACTTGTCCCGCTATGCACCTGAGTTTGTGAGTACTGAAGCAAATAAGATTGCTGCTTTCAAGAAGGGTCTCAGTACAAAGCTGATGAAGACCATGGGTACTTCTACCCGTGTAACTTTCAATGACTTCTACAATGACTGTCTTACCCAGGAGAACCAGAATAACCTACACACTGCTGCTAAGAATCGGAAGAGCGCTCATGAGGGTGGTTCCTCCCAGCCGAGGGCTCCACCTGCATATCACCCTCCCTATCGCGTCCATGGTTCGGGGTCTAAGTTTAGGCCTCCACAGAAGAAGAATGTTCCTGCTCAGAATCAGCAGAGGTTTCCTAGGCCTTTCCGGATGCCTGTTTCTCAGGGAAGACCAGGACAGACCAATACTGCGGTGCCAAGACTGGAACAATTGGCCCTTGCTACAATTGTGGCCAGAGTGGACACTTCATCAAGCATTGTCCTTATCCTAAGAAGCAACAGCCCGCTCATGTGCACCAAACCTCTTTGGAGGAGATTCTTACTGGAGAACCCGTGACAGCTGGTATGTTTCCTGTGAATCAGATTCCTGCTGCTATTTTGTTTGATACTGGATCGTCGCATTCCTTCATGAGTCAAGCATTTGCACTGAAGCATAGTCAAACTATAAAAGAGTTGAGTTTAGAGTTTCATGTGAGTTCAGCTGGGGCTGATGTCAACATGAGACAAATGGTACAAGGTGCAACTTTGGATTTAGATAAGTGGAGATTCCGGTTGAACCTGATTGTTCTTCCCGGACTAGGTGTGGATGTTATCATAGGAATGAGTTGGATGAACCATTGGGGCGTAGTTTTGGATACCACCAATAGAGTCGTGTGTATCCGGAACCCTCTAGGTGAAGGAACTTTCCAGGTACCCTTACCTCGGAAGTTCAAGATGGAGAGTGTAGTGTATGCTACTAAAGTAACCCCTCTACATGAGATTCCAGTAGTATGCGAGTTTCCGGATGTCTTTCCTGATGAGCTTCCAGGCCTTCCACCGGACCGGGATGTTGAGTTCCGCATTGAGCTATTGCCTGGAACAGCCCCAATTTCTAAGAGACATTATCGTATGCCCCCTGACGAGCTGAGAGAACTCAAGAAGCAGTTGAAAGAGTTAGCAGATAAGGGTCTCATTCGTCCTAGTGCATCAGAATGGGGTAGTCCCGCTATATTCGTGAAGAAGAAGGATCAATCTTTGCGAATGTGCGTGGATTATCGTCTACTTAATGCAGCCACGGTCAAGAACAAGTATCCACTACCTCATATAGATATTCTGTTTGATCAGTTATCCAAGGCTAAGGTGTTCTCTAAGATTGATCTGAGATCGGGTTACCATCAGATTAAGATCAGACCAGAAGATATTCCTAAGACCGCTTTCTCAACAAGATATGGGTTGTATGAGTATTTGGTGATGTCCTTTGGATTAACCAATGATCCTACATACATTATGTATCTTATGAATTCGGTCTTCATGCCCGAGCTTGATAAATTTGTGGTGGTGTTTATTGATGACATCCTGGTGTACTCAGAGAATAAGGAAGACCATGCTGTGCATTTGAGGACTGTACTGGAGAGACTTAGGAAGCATAAGTTGTATGCAAAGTTTAGCAAGTGCGAGTTCTGGCTTAGGAAAGTTCACTTCCTTGGTCATGTTCTCTCCAACGAAGGAATAACTGTGGACCCTAGTAACATAGATAAGGTATTGAAATGGAAGACACCAACTTCAGTTCACGAAGTACGAGGTTTCCTTGGTTTAGCAGGTTATTATCGTCGATTCATTCCAGACTTTTCTAAGATTGCCAAGCCAATGACCAATTTGCTGCAGAAGGAGCATAAGTTCACGTGGACAGAAGAGTGTGGAACAGCTTTCCGCACTCTGCGGGAGATGTTGACCACTGCTCCTGTTCTAGCGCAACCGGATATCGAGAAGCCATTTGATGTATATTGTGATGCTTCCAAGATTGGTTTGGGATGTGTACTTATGCAAGAGGGAAGAGTCATAGCGTATGCCTCTCGACAGTTGAAGAAACATGAAGTGAATTACCCTACTCATGATTTAGAACTTGCTGCAATAGTGCATGCATTGAAGATCTGGAGACATTACCTCCTTGGTAACCTATGCAATGTGTTTACTGATCATAAGAGCCTGAAATACATCTTTACCCAGGAAGACCTGAACATGAGGCAGCGCAGATGGTTGGAATTGATCAAGGATTACAATTTGCAGTTGCAGTACCACCCTGGTAAGGCCAATGTAGTGGCCGATGCCTTGAGTCAGAAATCACAGTGTGATGCCCATCATTCAGTGCTTATAGAAGGTCATAACCTTATGCATCCTGTGATCTTGAACAATATTCAGATCAGTTGTGAACTGGAGGGTAAGATTAAGAAAGGTCAAAAGTCAGACAGTGTAATCACAGAGATTAAGAAAAGGATCAAAAGCATGCCATCTCAGTTCTTTAAGGAAGATGATCAAGGGATTTTGTGGTTCGATAAACGTCTAGTCGTACCACAGAACAGGGAACTCAAAGAGCAAATCATGGATGAGGCTCATTTGTCCAAGTTATCGATGCATCCTGGCAGCAATAAGATGTTTCATGATCTAAAACAACATTTTTGGTGGTCTCAAATGAAAAGGGATGTGGCCGAGTATGTGGCCAAGTGTGATACCTGTTGTAGGGTGAAGGCTGTTCACTTGAAGTCTGGTGGTTTACTTCAGCCTTTGTCCATTCCTGGATGGAAGTGGGAGTGTATCAGTATGGATTTCATCACTGGATTACCCACTACACCCAAGGGTCATGATTCTATTTGGGTCATAGTGGATGGGCTAACCAAATCAGCACACTTCATACCTGTTCATACAACATATCGTCCACATCAGTATGCTGATATATACGTTCAACAAATTGTCAGATTACATGGTGTACCTAAAGAGATAGTGTCTGACAGGGGACCGCAGTTTGTGGCTCACTTTTGGGACCAGTTACAAAAGGGTTTAGATACAAAGTTATTGCACAGTACTGCTTATCATCCTCAAACTTCAGGCCAGACAAAAAGGGTGAATCAAATTTTAGAAGACCTATTGCGTGCCTTTGTTCTGTCTTGGAAGGGTTCTTGGGAAAAATGGTTGCCGTTAGCAGAGTTCTCCTATAACAATAGCTATCAAGAGAGTTTTAAAATGTCTCCTTTTGAGGCCTTGTACGGCAGGAGTTGTAGGACGCCTGCTAGTTGGGTTGAGACGGGAGACAGACGATACTATGGTGTTGACCTAATTAAAGAAGAAGAAGAGCAAGTCAAGCTTATCCGACAGCATATTGTAGCCGCACAGTCCCGATAGAAAAGTTATGCTGACAAGAGAAGACGAACTATAGCATTCCATGTAGGTGACCATGTTTATTTGAAGGTGTCCCCTATGAAGAGAGTACAACGCTTTGGCGTGAAAAGGAAATTAGCACCTCGGTATGTAGGACCTTTCAAAATCATAGAACAGAAAGGGCATGTGGCCTACAAACTGGAATTACCTGAAGATATGAGTGCTGTTTTTCCTATGTTCCATGTATCTCAACTCAAGAAGTGTGTGCGACTCCCAAAAGAAAAGATTAAGATGACGGATATCAAACTGCAGCCAGATTTGACCTATGAGGAGAAGCCGGTAAAGCTGTTGGATGTTAAGGAGAGGGTGACACGGAATCGAACAGTCACAACTTACAAGGTGTGTTGGAGTCATCATGATGATCTGGATGCTACTTGGGAGACTGAGGCCTATCTCAAAGACGCATACCCCAGTTTTCATAAGGAATGGTTAGTCCACTCAAATCTCGGGACGAGATTTCTTTAAGGGGGGTAGGCTGTAACAACTCCAGTTTTTGGCTTACTAAATCTTGCATCTCATGAGCATGATCATCTCATAAGCATCATATTTACATTTGTGGTAGCATTGTTTGAGTGCTTGTGTGTTAAAATGCAAATAGGGTTTATCATTGGTTTTCTATGGACATATATCTGCGTTTGCTTTTCTCAAAAGAGGTTTTAATAAAGTTTATGGAGAAAATTATTTGGAGAAAACTTTATTTTATCATTCAAGTCATGAAAATGAGTTTAAGGGCATCAAAAAGGGCAAAAACAGTTTTCCTCTTTTTTTAAAAATCAATTTTTATATGTATTTATTTTGACCCAAATTCTCACTTTCAAATCTAAGCCGAATTAGCAAAAACTTTCTACATGAAAAATATTCTTCTCTTCAAATGGAGAAACTTTCATGTTTTGAGTTTTTTCAAATTCGCAATGTTTTTGAATCTACAGTCAAAATTTTCAGTCATTTTGACCAAGGTGGGACCCACCCGGACCCCACCCGTCATCATCCTCCCCTCTCCCCTCTCGCTTCGCGCGCGCCGCGCGCCGCCGCCGCAATGCCGCATCGCTGCCCGCGCCCCTCACCGCGCCCGCCCGAGTCGTGCGCTCATCCCGCGTGCACACTCGAGTGCCGCCCCGTCCCCGCGCCGCCCTCGCCGCCCGCCGCTACCATCCCCGCCTTGCCGCGCGCACCACCATTTTTGCCGCCGTCCCGGCCGCACGCCGCGTGCTACCAAGCGGAGCCGCCAAATGCCGCGAGGCAACGCAACGCGCCCGCGCGCACTTGAGCACCCGCGCGCACGCGCCGCGCCGCCGTCGCCTCGCTTCCCGCTGTCCCGCGAGACGCGAGCGCCGACCGAAACGCCATTGCCGCCGTCCGGCTCCGCTCACGCGCCAGTGACCCCTCGGCCAAATTGGACGCGCCTACCGTGCATTTAAAACATGCGCCTCGCTCCTCACGCACTCGCCCGCTCCATTTCCCTCACTCGCCTCGAAACGCCGCCGCGGAGCCGCCATGGCCGCCGCCGCGAGCCTCTCCCGGCTAGCCGCCACACCGCCCCGCCATTTTCACCCCGGCATGTCACCGTGTTCGCCATCACCCACTCCACCCGCTAAGACCTTCAATCGACAAGAATCGAGCCAAGGTAGGGCCAATCGGCCGTCTCTTCTCCGCCGCCGGAGCCGTGCCGGCCGAGCTTCTTCGGCTCCGCCCGCCGCAGCCGCCCGTCATCTTCATCTCCTAGCACATGCGCTAGCTCCGCCTAGGCATAGCGCATCCCGTAGGCATCACGGAGTGCCCCCGTGGTGGCTTGCTCCGGCGAGCCGCCGTCGAACCGCGCCGCCGCCGCCGTCGTTCGTTGCGCCCACCATTCTAGTGCGCGATAGTCTTCATTTTCACCACCGTTGGGTTCGCGCCGTCGTCCTGAGCACGATGGTGCCGACCCCGTCGCCGGAGACGCCGCCGTCGGCGAGCTCTTGCCGGTCAGCGGCGGCGTACTGTTCCCGTCCGGCTGACCGGTGGGGCCGTTGACCGGGCCCACGTGTCAGCGGCGCTGGCGCGTGTGCGCCCGTGTGCGCAGCGCCGGGTGCGCGTAGCAGTGCCCGGCCGCGTGTCAGCCGCAGCGGGGGATAGCCCCTGGTGCGCGTAGCATTTTAGATGCTTTTTCATTTTCGAAAATGATTTCCAGAAAATGATGTTTATCTTCCAAAAATCATAACTCACTCATTTTGAGTCCATTTTGGGTGATTCAAATTGCAGTATTTTTGTTATGAAGTGCTTTATGCATGTAGGGTATTAGTTTACCATTTTGGTATACTTTTATGTACAGTTTTATTTAATATCCATAAAGGCTTATAACTTGATAAATGCATATCTAATTCTAGGTTTATCAGAAAAATATGGTTCTTGTTTTGTTGCTCTAGTTAGGAGATTCTTTATCTGTGAAAAATACTAGTTTTTCATGTCATGTGAAAAAAATGCCCTATTTAATTATTGTGCTTGCTTTGCTTAGAAGTTAGGAAATTCATAGTTAATTATTTATGCAAGGTTGAGGCTTGATAATTTTTCTAGGGTGTTTTTATGCCTTTAAGTAGCTGTTAATCCTCTCGTATATGTTGTTTGGCACTTTTCATAGTACAAAGTATTTTAGGTCCTTTAATATTGCTACCTTGTCTTTTTGCAAGATAAAATACTTGCTGTTTTGACTTGAAAAATTTTATGGTAGGCTTTTTGAATCTAGCTAAGCCACTGTAATTTTTGTAGAATTTTCTGGATAGTTTAGCTATAGGTTGCAGTTGTACCCCTTGATAATCGCAATCGTTTTTCGTCGAAGTCTAGATAAATTAGTGTCTTGGCGATGCTTATTTAGGCTCTAATAGGTACAACCTGTTTAGGATGATGTTGACTACCTTGTAACATCATGATTGATTCATCATCATCATTATCATACTCTATAACCCTATAATGCATCCACGATACTCATATGCACCTATGCATCATACAGGATTGCCGGAAGAAGTGACGCCGGTAGTTCTCGAGGAGCCGGAAGGAGAAGTGCAGCAGGGAGCAGTGCTGCAGGAGGCAGCAAGGGACGAGGACTCGGACGTTGACTTGCCTGAGTGCCCTGACCACCAGCCTAGTTCCTTTGTCAAAGGCAAGCCCCGGAGCATTTCTCCTACAGTTTCAAAATGTTTTACTTGAGTCATTTATTTATTATGATGCATTAAGTTGTTAGGCGTTGCTTGGAACCGTTAATGCATTATGAGTACCTTGACCACCTGAAATACTTTTACCCTATTAAGTCAGGATCACGCTTATGCTTAGCACTGCTTAATTAGATCGGTAGAAGACGGGTGATTGACCCTCATCCGCGAGATAGGTGGTTACTACCCTATGGTTGATAGTAAGGAGGTTGGGTTAGAGAACATAACCCTGTGGCCATGTTAAATCATGACTAGTCGGGGTTTGTGGTGTGTTAGACCATGGCAACTCCGTCTATGTCACTTAAAGAAATATGGCTTTGTACGTCCTCGGATCATGTTGAACAATGCCTCACAGATAGCTGGAAGGATGCGATCATCCGACCGCGAAGCCTTGAGGATGTTTGGGCCAGAATTTCAGCAGAGTTGAGTGTATTGCCCAAAGGCGCGGAGAGTAAAGCCAAAGGGCCGGTCATTCCGGAGAAACTTGGTAGCCGGGCAGGCCCTGGTGCAATCGTATTTGCTGAAATCCGTGATTCCACCCGAACAGACCAAGGTGACCTAATCGACTCCGACGGGGGACGTGTGGTTTGTGTGAGGAATACCCGCCAGCTGGTTTGCAATCGATTATAATCGCCATCGTTCCTGGATAGTGAACACTTGACCGAGCAGCGGCATTGTCGCCAATCTGTGTGAAAAGTAGATGGTTATGTTGCTAGAGAAGTTGATGCTAGCATGCTCAACCGAAAGGATACTATAAGGATGATTGCTTCTACCTAAAATGTGAGTAGTTACAGGTGCTAATATAGTGATGGCAGGATCCAACTTAAAAGGTGATAAGCTAGAGAGTCCTTTATCACTAAATGACTATTTAATAAGCTCATTCTTATGGCAAAGAAAAGAGTCGGCTACCCCACTTATAAGGCCTTGCATACTCCTTGGTGTCGCCTTGTTTTTAGTTACGACGGGTAAGTCTAGCTGAGTACCTTCTTGTACTCAGGGTTTTGTTTCCCTTGTTGTTACAGATGGTGAGATGTTCTATGGCTATTGCCAGACATGCTTCTTCCCTGCTCTTGGTGATGAGTAGATCGCGGGCACGATCAATCTATCTACCGTACCTCTATGCTTTTGCCGGATTTGATGTTGGACCAGGCACTATGTTTTCAACTAAGTGTGCGTTTGTGAACCAAAACTTTATTTGCTTCCGCAATTTGAATTTGAACTTGGTATTGTAATAACTATTTCGTAACTCCGATGTATTCGATTATTTGTGAACTTATGTATTACTATGAACTGTTGTATGTTGAATTCAATTCGGTCTCGGGTCAGTATAGTGGAAAGTTTGAAATCCTTCGTGATTTCACGGACTACCGGTTGATATGGGCGCCATGTGCTAATTAAGTTGCTTCGGCGACTCATTAGTACATTGTGTTTATATTAATTGGTCGGTTACGTTACACGATCTCTCACAAAGAACACAAGAAAACGCAGAATCGAAGAATGAGGTGCGACCTCTCGGAAAAATTCCCGGCGCCAAAGAAATCCCGCGCGCGCCTTCGTCTCCGCCTCGTACCTTCTCTCGAGCTCGCCGCTTCGCGTGGCCCTAGCGCCGCCGCACGCATCCCCGTGCCCTCCGGGACGCGAGCATGATCCCGCGTCCCCGCGCCAAGCCGACATCGGATCTAGCGTTCCGTGCCGCGCCACAGCCGGAGGGAGGAGGGAGCAGACTGGACCCGCGCGCCACCGCCGGCACCAGTTGAGGGAGTGGTCCCGTCTCGCCCGGCCCGCACTCGCCCGGCTCACACTCGCCGGCGTCCCGCTCCGCGCCTCTAGGCTGCCGAGACGAGGAGCTCGCCCGCGCCGCCGCCTCGGTCAGGCCCACGCCGCTGCCGCCAGGCCACCGCGTGGCGGAGAGGAAAGGGGAGGGGGCGCGGTGGGAGGGAGAGAGGGGCCTGGGATCCGGTGGCCTGGGAGGGGAGAGCCGCCGCGTGTGAAAGCGGCGCCGGTGCTGTGGAGAGAGAGACGCGAGGGGCGCGCCGTTTTTTTATTTGGAATTCTCACCAGCCTGTTCCTTTGTTTCGCCAGCATTCCTTTGATTCACTGTTCCGTAGGATTGGCGAAGGACGTGATTCCTTGATTCACCTTTTCCTTTCCTTTATTTCACCTGCCATCCAAAGGGGGTCTTATTTTTTTCACATGTAGCAGCTAGCCAACACCATGGGCTGGACCATGACGCTTCCAATCCATGCATGGCAGCGAGGGTGGGACTGTGGGAGCCAGGGCGCCAGGTCCCCGGTATGGGGCTTGAGGTTGAGGGGTGGGGCCAGACGAGATAAGGGCAGGTGGATGAGGGAGGAGCGTGGCATTCACATGAAGTGTGGACCCAACCGAGCCCAGGTGCATCCCCCCGGAAACAATTTGCAGCTGTTGGACGCGGGGGCAAACAATTTGCAGCTGTTGGACGCGGGTGCTGACCGCGGACATTGCCATCCATGGCTACCATTGCTACTACTGGCCTCTCCTCTTTCTGTTTCTATCTCCTGTGTCCAGCCATTTGTTTTTTGTCTTTCCTCTAAATAATGCAGCAGAGAGAGAGGGAGATACGATGCGATATTCTATCTGTTGATTTGGCTAGCTGCAGATAAGGTCGAAAGAGACGACGAGAAGACAAACTATACATGTCCGTTCCACGGCCACTTGTTTAGCAGTAGTAGTATCTCGGATCGGCCGGAACAAGACAATGCACTGCTGTCCGTCCCAGCTGGGATGGTGGTTCTGGTGTTTTCTTGTTTCTCGACCTCCCCTCCTCTTGTTCGGCGGCTTCGATGGCATAAACCACTTACCAATCTTGCAGTAATTCCTAACTTTTAGCCGGTACGTGGCTGTCGTTTTCCATCCATTTTAATTTCGGCACGACAGAAGCTGGTTTGGAGTAGGAATTATCGGAGCAGAAAAAGACAACGGACGATTATATTTATGTACACGTATCTCATTCTCGTTCCTTATCTGAAAGTCCACGTGAAAACATCTGCGCTTGTTGCGTATTTATGTGTACACGTATCTCATTCTTCCCCCCTTTGCCGGCTTGCAATGCTGCTCACGGATCCATCCATCTCATCTCTTGCATAGAAAGCGACGGTGCCATGCCACGACAAAGTCAAGTGCTAACCTGCCTTTTCAGCTGGCCTGTGTATGTTTTGCTACCATTCGGCGATGAGCTAGCTCGGTGTTTAACTTGGGGGCAGGAGTCTACTGGATTTTGCTTCGTCATCGTTTGGTACTGTGTCTTCTGGTTGCGTCTTGCGTCGTCGTAGTTTGCTCCCGTACATGCAGCCCGCTGGGACCCAGACGTCAGGCTGCTTGGTTTGCACTAACGGCCGTCACCGTCAGTGCCCCTGACGGCCTGACATCATCTTCCACATTCTTTGACATGAAAAAGAGGCGGGGAGCCGAAAAGGAAAAGGTAACAGGTGGACCGGAAAAAAGAACAACAAACTACTCACAGAAACAGATATAAAAGGATTTAGAAAAGCAACAATAAAGCATGGCTATGCTCTAAACAGTTGTGAATCAAAAGGTTAAAGCAGGGGATAAAAAGAACACCATATGATCGTTTGCTTGTTCCCGGGCTAGCCTTCACGTGTTCCATTCCCACTTGCCGGCTAGTCGGCCACACCCGTGTAAAGCCCGTTTTCCGTCCATGCCTCACTTACGGCTACCCTACACAGCACCAAGTGTCCAGTTGCCGAGTTTTCATGTGCCCCATTGGCTCAAACAAGCTTACCTACCGGCCATTACAAAAACAGGAGTTCACTGAATGAGGCATCGGTGATCCTTATCCCGACCGCGGCAGCTGCCGCCCATGCCCGTATCTCCATGCGATCCTTGTGCTGCACAGGGGGGCATCTGCGCCTGCTGTTCTCTGTCATCATTCACCTCATCTCATCTCATCCCGGGCGACCCGCGCGTGACTCGTCCAGCTCGGAGGATGCAGATCGGCCCAACACGCCGCAAAATTATGTTATTAATATATATACAAGTACTCACCTGACACTTGCAACAATACAATGGATGGACTGGATGGATAGGTACCGGCAGATAGATGCATGAATCAAAACGTTTTGCTCATCTGCACTCATGACGGCCGCGCCCATGTGTTCCATATCAAACCCAATGCTGAAAAGTGCACCAGGTTTTTATTTGCCTATATATTTATTTATCCAGCCTACGTATGTCACAGCTTGCGTAAGCCTGTTAGTTACACATCACATGCACGTTCATGCTAGTTGGTTTCTATTCTAACCACCACTTTGTTTATTCTGATTCTGGTTCCAGTTCCAGGTGTGCTCCGTGAACGTTGCGCCGGCTAGAAAATCCTCGGGTTTATCCGACGACGACGGGCCCGGCGATGTGATTCGCGAATGGCCGCCGCCCGCCGGGGAAGATCGCTCGCCGCCTCGCCCTCTGTCCGTCATTATCGGCAGATCGACGATGATGCTGTCGCTAAATTAGCCGCGTGTTTAAATGGCCGCGATTTGGATGGTTTGGTTGTTTAAGACAAAGTTTGGAGTTCTGACCAACGGGGCTGCTCGTAGGTGGCATCCGATCCTCTCCTCGCGCCCATTTCTTTCGCTTTATTTGAAGCCGGCCCATGTGAAGATTGTTTTGCACGTACTACGGCCGTTCCCTGAATATTTGATTTGAGATGCGGATCGACAAGCAAGGTCTCATACATTTTGTTGGTAGCAGGTATATCATCATGAGCAGCAGCCACTAAATAAGGTTCGTGACTTTTGCGTCAGCATGTGGGATTATGAATGACTGGTACGTGTGCGACGTGTCGCCTGCAGAATTTTCCGGTACCGCGCCTGTGGGCCGGGAGCATGTTAACGGGCTGCAATAATGGAACAGATTGGAGTGAAGTGCTAGTTTTATGTTCAATTTAACACACGCAAAAAAAAAAAAAGACTAGCCAGATTTCCTCTGGAGTGTTCTTTCCCCACGCTACAGTAAATCGCGAGCGACTCGAAGGCGACTTCATCCCGTCGCCGGATTCGCCGATTTCCTCTCACCGTCGGTGTCCTTCACGGCGCCGATGTGTAGGGGAGATGCGGATCTGGCGGCCGGTGCCTATTTCCCTTCCTATTAGGTCAGTTTTTTTTTGTTGGTTTAGGGTTGGATTTCATCATGGTGAGGAAATCGCTGGTTCTCTTTTGCTTCCTTCCGACCTTCTCTGGCTTCTGCTTCGTCGGTGGTGTACTGGTTCTGGAGGTGTTCGCTATGCGTGTGGATCTTGCTGATGGTGTCATATGCAGGGATTTGAAAACCGATGATGATTTTCTTGGTGTATTTCTCTGCGTCGGTTTTCGAATTTTCTGTGAATCTATTTGTGCTATTAGCATCCACGCGGTTTGCGTCACCGCCAGCATCGTCACCCATGACTTGGTAGCTACTGCTCGGAGGAGCCTCGGTGCTTGTATCGGTGGTGGCGGCAAGCTGTTCATCGGTGTTTTGATCCACCTTCTCATCTTTCCGAGTTGGTGTACTTTGACCCCTCTTGTGGGTTTGGGCCTTGTTTAGTTCCCCCAATTTGGGGCTTGCCAATTTGGTAGTGGGTCTGTAATAAGACTGTAAGATTTCGTTTGTATTTGTGAAATATTATCCAAACATTGATTAATTAGGCTCAAAAGATTCGTCTCGTAAAGTACAACTAAACTGTGTAATTAGTTTTAATTTCATCTAAATTTAAGTACTAACGACCATTTTGATGTGATGGAGAATATTTTACTGTGCCAAATTGGCAACCACCAATTTGGTGGAACTAAACAAGGCCTTGCTTTACGTCGTCTGGGGTTGGCCGGTGAGGCGGCTGGTGTCTGATTCCAGCGATGATGAAGAGACGGCATGTTGCCGATGGCTTGAGCATTCAATGGATCAAAAGCACACTTTGTGTGTGTTACTGATGGGCCTTTTAAAATTTCAAAACTCTTCGTCGATTTGGGTATCGGCCGTGAGCTTCATCCTGGGTCGTCTTCATTGCGGGAGACGGAGAAGGACCGGGTTGCGGCAACGTTGGTCGACGACGGCGAAGCCCATTGGGTACTCCAAAGGAATTATGTGTAATCTTTCTTGCATTGAGGGGTGCCCTTTCGGAGGGCTGGATGTAAATGCACTCTTAACCTATTAATGAAATCCAACCCTTTTCTAAAAAAAAAAAGTTTTATGTTCAATTTTCTTTTTTACCAACGTTCGAAAACTGGACTGCTAACGTGCAACATGCTTGTAATCGTCGGACAGCAGATTAGTACTGCCTCGCCCAACCCAAAGTAGGACACGCAGTAATAATAATCTAGGACGACAGCACGGTCGTAAGGTCCATTACGATTTACTCAGTACCGGTGGCAATTTGACTCTTAACATTAATTCGGCCAGCCTTGACATTAATCAATTACCTGTAATCCTCCAAAAAAAAAACTTACATGAGAAATTCGAGAAATGATAAGACATATTAATGATTAAATGTTAACTTTAAACTCATACGAGAAAACCTTTCTAGGAAAAAGTGTAAACTCATATGAGAAAACCTTTCTAGGAAAAAGTTATAAGTGAGTTTAGAGAATGGATAGTATTTCATACCCGGCTTAATCTACCAATAGGTAGAATCTAACCAATTATTACAGAGTTGAGTCCGTAGGCCAGAAAAACAAAAGTGAATACCCTCAAGGAGCTCTACAAGTCATCCACGACATTCCAGTTTACTATAAGATGAGAATACACCACATAATGCACGGCAACAACACTAAGAAAGTTGGGAGATAACTGTGCTGGCACCAACGCTAACAACCAATGAGAAATCTTTCAAAAGCGATGTCTTCAACAAGAGCATGACATATGAAGATGTCGCCCGACCCAGAAGACCGGTACTGGATTTTCACCCCAAAAGATCTCTATGGCGTCCTGTGTTGGAGAAAAGTGACAACGCCTCCAACGAGAAAGTGGCACCCGTAAGTGTCATCGCCATCTAAACACAACAACTATCCCACCGGAATCCATTGAGAAAATAAGAGGATGAAATCTAGGGATCATATCGGGAATAAGTTCCTCCAAAACCTCATGGGAAATTAAGAGGAGGAATAATGCCTTAGATATCTTTTCAAAACCTCCATGAGCGTTTGGATATTAGCAAGTTTCTGACTCTTAGTCATATGAAGTAAAATACATCTCTGGTTGAATTTGGATTTGGTTGGAGCCAGCGTGCATTAATTATTCCTACTATGCATGTAGCCGTAGAGATTTGCATGGTATTACAGTACAAGTAGCATGCCTGGGCTAGCACAGGCCGCTTTCAATTCACTGTACTCTACCCTGATTGTACTACTTCCAGGAATATGCGCACATATGGCTTCCGTTCCCACTGCCCACGGGAGGGACTGCCGAGTGCCGAGGGGTGGCCGGGTGCTGTACGTGATGGACATCGATCCATCCTGTACTCCTGTGTCCAGGCGAGGCCTGAGCAACATACGGAGTACAGTACTATACTACCCCCATACGGCATGCAGATCTGGCCGCCTGCAATTTCCGCAGCATTCATTGACCAGCGAAAAATGCAACTTGAGTACTAGCTAGCAGTAGCACTGCCCAAAATTTACGACGAGAAGGAAACAACGACCCTCTCGTGCTTGGACCTTGGAGTACTTATCACGGACTCTTATTTACCAAGTACTCCGTATCACTACACCATACTGTCGGTCATCGATCGTACGCAACCAAATTGATGTACAGCACATACGTGTACGTGGCAGTGGCACGTTCAGACTTCAGACACGCAGCTGCTTGGAGTTGCAGTTGTTCGAGGGGGCCGTTGCCCGTTGGAGTGGAAACTGGGAGGAAGAAGAAAATGCAGAAGAAGCGCGTCGACCTGCTAGCTGTGCTGCTACTTTGCGCTCGACGTAATTACCCCACCTGAAGCAGCGAGACTCGAAACGAACTTTTTGACAAGGTCAGTCGTCGTTGCACTGTGCCTGTGCTGTGCGGAGCGGGGTACTCCTGAGCTGCTGTGTGGAAAACACGGCTCCACCGGCAGGATGGCGGGAGGCCAGCAAGGCAAAACAGTGACAAACAAAGGAAAGGCAAAGGCAAGTGGCCGAGTGAGATCGTGGCCGTATTTGACTTGACTCGCTCGCACAGGGGCACGCAGGAATGTAGGACAGCACTGCACTGTGCATACGTACGATGTGTCGCTGCAATGCAACGGGACGGACGTGAGATCGAGAGCTGAAGGCCTCTCGCGGGGGCGGCTGTCAGTATTTTTTTTAGCAACTTGTTGTTAACTGTACTTGCGTAAAACATGCGCAGGGAGAATTCACTGAGCGATCTCTAGCACGTATTCGTCGTGTAGTCCCGTTACGCCTTCTTCATGCGCCGCACCGATGACGAGTCACATTTCTTAGTGCCAAAGCAGCAGGGCCAACAGATGATAGGCACCCGCGTGTGAAAGCTCCGCATTGCATGCATGAGAGGCATCAGCAGCCACGGCCCACGAACATGAAAGCGAAGTTGCGGCGATCCATGGCTAGCTCTCCTATCTCAATGTTGGTGGCCCAGTTAAGCGAGCGTTCAGCTAGCGCCGCTAATGGTAGCGCGCGGGTAACGCCTAATTGACACGTCTCGTATCTCAATCTCCGATCCCTGGTCAAGAGGTTCTCCCACGGTTCTGTCGCTATCATCGCGCGCGTCGTCCTCGTCCAAGCTATTAGCTGAAAGAGATAGATCACGTTGTGTAGCTTTTCGGATTTTTTTACTGCCTACAGTGCACGTACCCAGTCGAATTGAAGAAGATGCCATAGCCATCATGGGTAGGGGACCTGCAGTCCGGCCGGCCTGTTGCTTCCTCGATTCTTCCTTCCTGATAAGCTCGGAACTCCGATCGATGACGTGTCAAAATACATACGGTATAATCTCGACTCCTCCCTTCAACTAGACCAACATTAATGTTGGCAGTTGGCTACACACTTTGGTTGATGGTAGGTACAGTACTAAGCAGGGGAACAAAAATCAATATATAGGTTATGCCACCACGAGGGTGCACGTCGCAATACGTGATTCATACTGCAGTCTGCAGGGATACAGAAATGCACATGCTTTCTTTCTGAATCTCGAGAAATGCCGCACATGTTATTATCTTCCATGGTGATGGAACAATTACCTCCCTACCTTTTTCGAGCGGGCCTGGCTGAATATCGAAATGAATGCTGTGATGGTTATTAGGCCGGCCCAATGATGATGCTCCGAGCGGCTGAGCTTGATGATCAATTTCAGCCCAATAAACAGGCGCCGCCTCGATCGGCCATCGGTCCTAGTACTAGTTGCATTGCATCGTTCTTGGGCTCTCTCTCTACCGGGCCTATAACATAAATAAATGAATCGACCAAGGCCCATTTGTTTCTTAAAAAAAACCCAAGGCACGATTGAAAAGGCATCCTGATTCACGGAATCAGCTTGGAATCAGCTTCTAGGGTTATCCTCGCAATTCCATGATTCGACGCCGCTTGCAAAGCCGCTAAGCATGCATGCCTGAGCTTCGGCACAGTCCGTGTCATGCACAGCTTTCGCTTGCAAAGCCGCTAAGCATGCATGCCTGAGCCGGCACAGTCCGTGTCATGCACAGCTTTCGGAGAACCACATCTCGCCAAGATAGCATGGCCATTATGATCACGTATTACAAATCCCCAAGCACCAGTTTTTGTTTTTGGCAAAGAAAGCTCCATCGAAATTTACCTTAGAGTACCCACATCTTTTCTTTGTGTTAACGAAGCTGATGATGATGACGAACTTGGCCTCCTAGTTTTTGAACCATATTATGACACTTTTCCTATAGTCATGCCTGAAATCAAGGACCAAGAGAGACCAAGAGGAAGAAAAACAAGATGTATAGTGTTGGCTTCCTAGATGGTTATATTAAGATCTAATGGATATTATTATTCATTGCCTAAAAACTTAAATTTTAGCCGCCTGAGAAATAGCATCCCCTATTTGTGTTGGTATACTAGAGGGATTTGTCCAATGGAGTTAGCATGGATTTACATATCTTAAGTTGTATCCGACGCAAATAATAGAAGTTCCAAGATGAAAGAAAAACACTTAAGCTTATTAAAGTACATAGATACACACTCTCATATACTGATAAATGATGTGCGGTCCTTTAGCGCCCAACTAGAGTATATAACAACCCTATCCTATGAGCTTCTTCGAAAATCAAGCCAGTAAACCCTCGAGAGTAGATTGGAGAAATCACCACAGGTGAGTACATACAACCCTACCCCTATGACCTTATTCGAATACTAAGGCAGTAAGTCTTTGAGATTAAATTGATAAATTCACCGCAGACGCCTTGTCATCGACGGGAACTTTGCCTACCTTTGAATGCATAATGTTGATAAACCCGTGAAATTTGCTCCCATATGAAGTTGAACTCCTAGAAACTGAGATGCTACTGGAGTAATCACAAGGAAGCTTGCCTTTCATATTTCTATAAAGTTGTTTGGTGCTTTCTTGTGAGGATATCATGTCCAAAACATTGGTGGTACCAAGCAAATTCATATGTTTGTTTTGGATTGTGGAAATGTATTTTTTTAGTTATATAGCAAAACAAGTTAACACTAGTATCAAGCTGCGCAATGGTGTGGACAATTAAGCTAGTCATATGGTTTCTTAATAATCATTGACCTTTGTTTAGGTGTCTACAAGAACATCAAATGAGTATACCCACAATGGTGTGAACAATGCATGGCCCTTATTACATGCAACATTAGTTGACTTTGACTGTGACCCATCGTTGTTCCGAAAGTGTAGCTGCTGAGGTAGGCTGAAGCAATAACTGAATATTGGCTAATAGAGATACAACGTCGTCAATTAACAGTACTTGTGAGCGACGTCGGTGAGGCAGCGCACCAGCTCGTCGGGCCTGGAGAGCATCACGACGTGGTACGCCGCGATCTCCTTCACCTCGTCCACGGGGTTGTTCTCCACCATCCAGCGCTGGAACGGCTCCACGATGGCATGGTCCTCCGTGCACACGATGTACACCTTGCGCACTGATCCGTACCTTTCCTGCGTGTAGGGTTGCTGGAGCACCAGGTCCTCCACAAACATCGAGCTCACCCTCATCAGAGACGCCGCGAGTGTGATGTCCTGCAGATAAGATGACGACACATCAGCACGCACGTCGCGTGTGCTTGAAGAGATGCACAAGTGATTTGCACCAGATAATAAAAAAGGTTATGTGACACATCAGCACGCTGCGTGTGGAAGGTAGCGCTGATCAGTAGTTGTGGTCACCTGTTGCTGGGTCAGAGATAGCCTAGCCTTGTAGCTCGACTTGTCTGCATTTCGTGCTAGCTCTGGAGATTTTTCTAGTGTTAATCATTTTTTGAGAAATTGTTTTAATTATTGTTATTCAATATTTTAATAATAACCACTCGAAAAAAAGTTTACAGATCTAACAGTTGGCGCGATCAAATAATGAAGCCGCACCACTATATGTGGCATGGCGACAACATCATTTGATCATGCCAGTGGCATTGACACGACCAAAAGAGTTAGGTCCATAAATTGTTTTGGGGAAACAATTATTATTGAAATATTAAACAGAAAACATTAAAATAAGAAACTAGCTCTGGTGTGTGTTGAGCATGTGCAATCTGAAAAAACAGGAATGATACGGTGTTCTCAAATGAAATAGCAAAATTAACTAAACATATTACTACAAGGCTTTTGTTTTGTTTACACAGTGTGGAATATCATAGCGATTAGCGAGGAAGGAGATAATACATCACCTTGAGAAGATGAAGACTTGAAGACGTGGACTGAAGAGCTACTGTTTGTGATTTGACATGTGTTTTTTAACTGTTTTCACCACTTTTTTTTGCGTTTAATAGACCTTTTTATGTGGCACGGCCAAAACGTGTTGACATATTTTGGTCCACACCGGCCATAGATGGGGCGAGTGTTGACCGATAGCTACATCCAGATGGTCCTTATAAAAAAACTACGAAGTATGGCTGAACGTGGATAGGTGCTGTCCGTCAATAAGGTCTACAGTATGGTAGTTGGCATGCACAGCAATACTCCCTCCATTCCAAATTATAATTTACTTTGACTTTTTTGTTTAAATGAACTAAAAAAGTTAAATTAAACTATAATTTGAAAAGGAGGAAGTATAAATCTCTAGTTTTCTTAGTCTAAAACCCATTCTTGAGTGAAAAAATAGCCCTTCTCCAACCGTTTACTATTTTAGGCTTGGCAAATTGAAAATTAGTGGTCCACATGTCTTAATTTTTTGTGGGGACGCATGCACCTGGGTGATTCCTCTTCCTCTCGTGTGAAGGAGATGGCTCATGCACCATTTGCCAAGCGCTCCCATGCGCGCATATTTGCGCCGCGAATGCCTCTTTTTGCCAAACTTGTCAATTTGCCAAGTGCTTTTGCCAAGGAGATGTTTTACAATGGTTGGAAAAGTACCATGGTATTTTCAGGTACTTTCATCATTTTCTATTTTCTAAGCAATTAATGAGGAAAAAAATATTGTTATGGGTATTTTAGTAATTGAGGTGTGCCCTTCTGGAATTGTACCCGATCACCCTAAGCCCAATACACCGGCAAGTACAGCTCACCTATGGATCCCTTCGGATTCTAAAAAAAAACTATCGATCCCTTCGTCTGTACATCGTGCGCCGCCGCCGGACATGTTCGTGACTTGGAGCCGAAGAGCGACACCGAGCGCTGCGCCGTCGCCGCTGGCCTGCCCCCAGACGCCGTGTTGCCGGCCGCCAGTTCCCACCGCCATCTCGCCCCCCTCGGCCGGTCTAGGTGACGACGGACTGGAGCGACGCCACTACTGGTCCCCTGCCCCCGTCACTGCCGGCGAGCGCCCCGTGGCTCTGTCCCCCAACCTCGCTGCCTCTTGCGGCCTTGCTGTAGATGTTGAGCGCCCCGTGGCAATGCCGCGTCCGCGCCCGAGCTGGCCGAGGCTACGCCCACCGACAGGTCGCGAGCTTACCGATGCTGCTCCGTGGCCGTGCCGCATCCTGGCCACGCCGCTCTCCGACACCCGCTCCGCCGGCTGTCCGCAAGCGTGCAGCCATGGCGGCCTCTCCCGCAGCGGCAGTCCGTCGCCGCGGCCGTCATCGTCGAAGTGGTCGGGCAGCTTCTCGAGGAGCAGCGCGAGTAGGCCCTGCTGGAGCGCGAGTTCGGAGAGGACCCCCTGCGCGAGGCTCGGCGCGTGCGGCGCCATCACGAAGAATCCATCCATCGATCCTAATCCTAAACCAACGCCCAGACAACAGTGATGTAAAAAAAAAAAAGCCCAGCCCAACAGGCCTTCACCAAAAAAAAAAGACATAAAAATCTCAATTTTGCCCCTACATGACAGAAGTAGAATGACTGATTTACACTTACTTGAAAATAAAATAAAAGATAAAAAATAGATATATCCCATCTATTTTGTTACTTGGTCTCACCTAATCTGGTACTGTTCCCGCCTATTTGGTACCACCAAGTACCTCCACTTTGGTACTTCCTATTTTTTCACCGTCCGATCTAGCCCAATGGATGGTCCATCTTTTTTCCAACCATTGTAAAATTTCTCGTTAGTTATTTATTTTTTCTTTTTTTTTGGGCGAGAACTGAACAGACCGCGTGCAAATAGGCAAAAATAGCCGTCCTTTTATTCGAGCCTTCAAGGATGACGCTGACGCGTCCGGGTGGAATGGGGGAATGGACATAGTGTCCTCTTTGCTGCACACTAGCTAATCCAGTGATCGACGAACGTTTCCCTTCAACTCGATTCGCACGAGCGGAGAAATTTTTTTGCAACCTGACTAAATTCAGACGAAAGACAATACGTACCTCGGGCGGGCAGAGCCGGAAGAACTTTTCTCGGATGATCCGGGGCCCGAGCAACATAGAGGTGGGGAGCTTGCCCTCGGCGTCCTGGGGCTTCATCTCCGTGTCCATCCAGTCCAGCCAATTTCCCTCCACGAACTTCATTCATTCGTTTCAGAAACCAAAAGGCGAGAGACATAGACAATGATCAATTCCTCTACTTTTTTTTTGTGAAGAAATCCAGTAAAATTCATGCTTGAAAAAGCACTGTTCAATACGAACAAGAAGCAAGCATTGTTCATCAAGTCGTCATCGTAGCAACTGGAGTACTGGACCGGTCGCTTTACTCTATTTCTACGAGGAAAAAAGACATCTTGTATAATCGATGTTCTCGATGGCCAAAATCAAGAAAATGACACACCAATACCACGAGGCACGAGGGAACATCTCAAATCTAAAAGAGAGCAGCTGGCCGATCGCGGCTCGGCTCTCACCTTTTCCATCACGTGCGACGGCCGGGCCGTGCAGTCGGGCATGAAGGCGCAGAGGAACACCACGGCGGCGATCTTGTCCGGGAACGTCTCGGCGGCGAGGGCCACGTTCACGCCGCCGAGGCTGTGGCCGACGAGCACCACGCGTTCCCCGTCGGGAAGCGACGCGAGGAGGTCCAGCAGCGGCTGGGTGTAGTCCCGGAACGTGGGCACCTCCCGCAGCAGCCGCGGGTCCACGCCCGACGCCGCCATGTCCGGCGTGTCCACGCGGTACCCCGCCGCGCGGAGCGGGGTGGCCACCTTGAACCAGAACCAGCCGCCCACGCTCGCGCCGTGGACCAGCACAATGTGCTTGCCGGCGCCGCTGCCCACGGCCGCTGCGGGAGCGTCCATATTTGTGGAAGAACACTGGCTAGCTAGCTAGACACCTGACAACCCCAGCGTCTCTCTTGTAGCTGTTAGCTAGCGGCGAGACGTGGCTCGTTCTAATAGCTAGGAGGCGACAGGGTTTATGTAGACTGTGCAGCAATTTAGGGAGGGGGAGGATAGTAGATAGCCTCCTCGTGTAATTAAAACAGCTTCTAACAAAGTCAACTTTGGAAGGCCGGTGGGAAGACACGGGGGAAAAAACGATGTGCGCGCTCCCGTAGAAACAAAATACTCCGTTCTAGCGCATCGCATGCAATGATATACTGAAATAAAATAAAATAGGGGGCACTAATGTTAGGATGATCTCAATCCCGAGTTGGGCCCAACGGGCCCCTTGTGAACCTCGCGCCCTGATCGGGGGCGCCCAGCCCATCTATTGGCTGGAGGGCTCCTGTCACCCTGCGCTATATAAAGAGGTGGGCGCCGGCGGCTCTCAGTACGAGGTTCACCGTGAGCCGCCACACCCACCGACAACCCTAACCCGATCCTAGGGGCGCAGCCAGTGACGGGAAACACCTCCGCCCGCCGTCACATGCACTGCGCCATCGACGACTACATGCCAGTCGCTTCACCAGCCTCTGCCTCGACGACATGGCCGAAGGCAGCAGCAGCGCCGCCGCCGGAGCTTCCTCCAATGCCCCTGTGAAGCCCTCCGGTAAAACCTACCCATCTTCTCCTCTCTCTCTCTCTCTTTCTCCTACTCACTGTCTACCTATTGTATAAGCACTTGTACCCGCTAGATCTCACTGCTAGTGATCCTATGGAACTTACAATGGTATCAGTGGCCTGTCTAGTACGTGGATCTAGAGTTTGGGTAGCAAAAGAAGTTGATCCGATTGGATCAAGAAAGGAAAACCGATCTCAGATCGGCAAAGAACCCTAACCCTAACCCTAGTTTTTGGATCGGGGAAGGGAAAAGAAAAGGGGGCGGTGCTGCCTACCTGGGCCCGTCCGTCATGTCCTCTCCTCAGGGCCGGACCTCAAGGGCAACGCCGAGAGGCCACTGGACGGCGGCGCGCTCACCGCAAGGGGAGCGCGCACACCGGCCAAGGGCTCCACGGCGGCGCCGCGTCCTTCCTCCGACCTGCTGCTTCTCTGATGTGGCACTGGTGAGGACGGGAGTGAAGATAGAGGAGGAGGCCGGCTGGGGAGCCGGTGGGGCGGTGCCATCGCCGCCGCCGGCGTCCACCCAACCTGCTGCTGCTCTTGCGCGGTGCAGGAAAAGAAAGAAGAGGGGGAGGACGGGGACCGACCGGATCTGAGCTGGGCTCGACCGGATCCGCCGTCGGCGAGAGGAAAGGAGGCGCCGGAGCTCCGGCGGGCCGCCAGCGAGCTGCTCGACAGCGCCGCGCTCTGCCAAGGGCGAGCGCGGGCCGGAGCTTCCCGCCGGGAGCCTTGAGACTGGCCGCGAGGGAGGTAGCGTGGCGGCAGGGAGCCGACCGGCTCTGCCCGGCGGCGCTCGGTGGAGCTCGGCGGCTGCGGCTAAGGAGTGATGGAGGAGGAAGAAAGTGACCTAGGGTTGGAGGGGTGGTGTCGGCCTGGGGGTTTTGTTGCGCCGAAATGGCCGCTCCACCGTCGGATGGGGACGGACGACGGAGATTGCCTGGAGCCCAATAGCCTCCCCTTTGAGCCCAGGCGGGTGGGCGAAATCCCGGCCCAGGCCTTCGTTAAGGCCTGGGGCGCGGGGCGCCACCTCCTCGTCTCTGGGCCGGACCGCAAGGCCGAGCTGGGCCGGTGTTTGTGCTGTTGGGCCGGCGCTTTCAGCAGTAAATAAATAAATAAAAAAAAAAGAGGATGACGCTGGCCGGGCCGCCTAGCTGGGCCGGGCCGCCAGTCGGCTGGCAGCGCGCGCGCGCACGCCCGTGCAGTGGGCCGCGCGGCTGG
This sequence comes from Themeda triandra, assembly GCA_018135685.1. NCBI lineage: Eukaryota > Viridiplantae > Streptophyta > Magnoliopsida > Poales > Poaceae > Themeda > Themeda triandra. The sequence continues at coordinate 403,065 of JAENPR010000425.1, read as the reverse complement.
TTTGGGCCAAATTGGCCAAAAAGAATAGTAAAAGATACACAATTGATTTTTTATTTTCCAGAAAGAGTTTTGAGTATAGTTTGCTCAATTTAAATAGAATTTTGATGATTATTTCTGTCCAAATTTTGTCCAACGATAATTTTGGTTCAGAGTACAGTAAAGTTCATTTATGTTTCTGGAAAATTGATTATGCAAAGTTATAGTTTCCGCTGCGTATTTAAAGTTGTTATCATTTTCATTATTAAATTCGAACCAACGGGAGAGTTTAATATTTGAAAATGGATAATATTTACTGTGATTATAATGTTGTTATTATTCGACCAACGTTGATTAATAGCAATATTATGATGTGGATTAATAGTTGTTGCCTACATTAATTCTATTTCTGCCCAACGGTGATTTAGAATTATTGCAAAGTAAATTTTATATTATATTCTCACCTCATATGAATTGTAATTTCAGGTAGTTCCTCCCGATGTACCGCCCCGAGAGAGATTCCACCACCGAGGGGAGACAACTACCTTGAGTGGAAGAGGAAGATTGACTTCACTTTCACTATAGCCGAGGTTATTTGGGTGCTCACCGAACCGTGTCCCACAAAGCTGTGGAACCGGTGCGGGAGACCGATGAAAGTGATGAAGCATGGGACAAAAGGGTGAAAGATTTTGGCCCTATAAAGATGGCTTATGACATAAAGCATACTCGATGGGTCGGTGACAACAAGAAATGTTGTCTTTGTCATTGAGAATACAATTGACCCGACTCTTACAAGGTCAATTGAAAAGTGTGACACTTCTTTGTTGCTTACTTTGAGAGGATCAAGAACCGTTCACTGGTTCCTCCAAAGTGTATGCTACCCATTTGTTCAAGCAATTGACAAATGAAAGGTACAAGGAGATAGCATACGTGACCATATTTTGAAAATGAGTCACTTGGCAAATAAGCCGAAAGGATTGGATGCGGAGATACAACCACGGCTCCTTATCCATTTCGTTTTAGCTTCCTTGCCTAGAGAGTATGAGAATTTTGTCATAAGCTACAACATGCGGCTGAGAAATGGGACTTAGACAAGCTCATTGCTCGGTGTGTTGATGAGGAGCTCGGGATCAATGGCCAACATGGTGGCCAAGCGAACTGGTCAAAGGGAAGGGCAAAAGGCCCTTCAATCCCGGCTCCCCGGCAAAGAAAGGTCCTATGCAACGAAACCACGGTTTCGGCAATGGGGCAAGCCACGGGCGGTGACAACTTGTCTTGGCACCGTGGTAAGGAGGGGCACAAGAAGACTGACTGCCCTGATTGGTTAAGAGAACTCATGAAGAAAAAGGGTGAGAATGTTATTTCATTAGTAAATGAATCTCTGTATGCAAAGTTTTCAAAGTCAACATGGTTTATTGACTCTGGTGCAACTATTCATGTTGCAAATTCCTTACAGGGATTCACTTCGACGAGAACTACGCTAAAAAGAGAAGAGGCCATTAGCGTTGCGAATGGCGTACGGTACGGTGGAGACAATTGGAGATGTAGCATTAGATTTACCTAATGGCCATAGTCTTACTTTGAGAGATGTTTTTTATGTTCCTACACTACGGCGCAATTTGATAAGTGTAATAAAGTTGGATGATTCGGGTTTTACCCGTAATTTTGGACATGGCAAATGTGTCATTTGGTTTAATGATATTTGTGTTGGTCTTGCCTTCCGACAAGACGAATTATATATGTTATCGCTATGTGAAAGTGTGAATTCCATATGTAATGTGAATGATAGCGTTTCCTCGTCTACAAATGAGAAAAGAAAAAGAAAGCGAACTACAAACGCAACGGCGAAATTATGAAAGACTAGTAAAGAATGAAATTCTTCCTCCTTTGTCGTTTAGGCCATATTTCGATTGGGGGAGAATAGAAAGACTAGTAAAGAATGAAATTCTTCAATTTAAAATATTTAAGGCTGAAGTGGAAAATCAACATAGTTTAAAGATTAAGCTAGTCCGGTCCGACCGTGGGGGGGAGTACTATGGTCGGCATACCCCATATGGTCAAGTTTCTGGACCTTTCGCAAGGTTCCTACAGGAAAACGGTATAGTTGCCCAGTATTCCATGCCAGGTGAACCTCAGCAAAATGGAGTAGCTGAAAGGCGTAACCGTACCCTGATGGATATGGTGCGCAGTATGATGAGTTACTCTAATTTACCATTGAGTTTATGGATAGAGGCATTAAAAATCTCCATTCACATTCTCAATAGAGTGCCAAGTAAATCGGTGCCCAAAACACCGTATGAATTATGGACGGGGAAGGGTACCTTCACTAGATCACTTGCGTGTGTGGGGGTGTCCTGCGAGGCTAAAGTGTTTAACCCAAATATTGGGAAACTTGATCCCAAAACAGTGAGTTGCCATTTTATTGGCTATCCCGAAAGATCAAAAGGTTATCGTTTCTACTTGTCGATAGACTCACAAAGTTTGTGGAAACGAGACACGCTATTTTTCTAGAGGATGAAATGATGAGGGGGAGTATGGCTGCTCGTAAAATTGATCTTGAAGAGAAGCGGGTGTACGCACCCAATCCTGTGATTCAGGAGCCATTTTTCGAGCTACCTATTGTTCCTGCACCAATAGTGCAAGACACTGTGGAGCAAGAACTTGTTGTTGTTCCTCCTGTGGTAACAACAGAGGAAAATGAGGAACCTGTTCAGCAGGAACCCATTGAAAATGTTGCCACAAATGAGGGGGAACAATCTCAGTCTCCAACAGTAGATGTGCCAAATGTAGAGGCCCCTAGAAGGTCTCAAAGAGAAAGAAGGCCAGCTATCTCCAGTGATATATATGAGTTAAATAATATCACTGAAGAGTATCAAATGGAGGGTGATCCCACCTCATTTGAACAAGCCATGAGAAGCGATCATTCATCCAAGTGGTTTGAAGCCATGGAAGATGAAATGAGATCGATGAGTGCCAACGATGTTTGGGACTTAGAAGAAATTCCCAAAGGAGCCAAAACAGTAGGCTGTAAATGGGTCTACAAAATAAAATATGACTCCCAAGGGAATATAGAGAGATTTAAGGCGCGACTTGTGGCTAAAGGTTTCACACAAAGGGAGGGAATTGATTACACTGAGACCTTTTCTCCAGTCTCATGCAAAGATTCTCTCAGAATAATAATGGCATTGGTGGCACACTATGATTTAGAGTTGCATCAGATGGATGTGAAGACGGCATTCCTAAATGGGGATTTAGAGGAAAATGTCTACATGGCACAACCGAAAGGTTTTGTCGTGGAAGGCAAAGAAAAGATGGGATGTCGCCTAAAGAAATCGATTTATGGATTAAAGCAAGCTTCAAGGCAGTGGAACTTGAAGTTTGATAAAACTATAAAGAACTTTGGGTTTAAAGCAAATCTCGAGGACAATTGTGTCTATACAAAGTTTAAGAATGGGAAATACATTTTCCTAGTCTTGTATGAAAGATCTTGGTGAAGCTTCTTATGTTTTGGGCATAGAAATTCGCCGAGATAGAAGAAAGGGGGTATTAGGATTGTCTCAAAAGGCATACATTGAAAGAGTCTTGGAGAAATTCCAGATGCATAAATGTAGTCCTTCACCTGCACCTATAGTCAAGGGCGATAAGTATGGGGATTTTCAGTGTCCCAAGAATGAGTATGAGCTCAACCAAATGAAAAGTGTGCCATATGCTTCTGCAGTTGGACATTTACAGTATGCTCAAGTATGCACACGCCCGACTTGGCTTATGTAACCGGGCCGCTTGGCGAGATTCCAAAGTAATCCGGTGTTGAACACTGGAAATTGGTAAAGAAAGTTTTGCGATATTTACAAGGTACAAAAGACCCGATGCTAACGTACAAAAGATCGACTCCCTAAAGATCTTAGGATACTCGGTTCGATTATGCGGGAGATGACGGAAAGTCCACATCGGATATGTGTTCACTCTCGCAAAAGGAGCTATATCATGGAAAAGCTCAAAACAAACAGTTACTACAAACTCTACTATGTATGCCGAGTTTGTAGCATGCTATGAGGCATCGGGGCGGTGAATTGGCTAAAGAAATTCATACCCGGTTTAAAAGTGGTCGATGACATCAATGGACCAATGACTCTATCTTGTGATAATAATCCGGCTATAGAGTATGCTCACAACAATAGGTCAAGTGGTGCTGCCAAACACATTGACATAAAGTACTATGTTGTGAAAGAGAAAATTCAGGATCGTGTTATAAATCTTGAGCACATAAGCACTGAAAAGATGCTCGCGGATCCGCTTACAAAAGGCTTACCACCCAAAGTGTTCGTTGAACACGTAGCCGGCATGGGTTTAAGGAGAAGCCTATGATTCCTGGATAATAATAAGGGCCCAAAGATAAAGTATTTATTTATTTCAAACCGAGAGATGTGTATTGTAGGCATGTGAAATCCAACGGCAATAGACCGTGACGATGAAACATGTTCTATGCACAAATGCGAGATGGAATAAGTAAAATGAAAAGGTTAAAGTGAAAGAGTAAAGTTAAAGATAAAGTTAAAGATGAGATCAAGGGGGAGAATGTTAGGATGATCTCAATCCCGAGTTGGGCCCAACGTCCCAACTCGGGCCCCTTGTGAACCTCGCGCCCTGATCGGGGGCGCCCAGCCCATCTATTGGCTGGAGGGCCCCTGTCACCCTGCGCTATATAAAGAGGTGGGCGCCGGCGGCTCTCAGTACGAGGTTCACCGTGAGCCGCCACACCCACCGACAACCCTAACCCGATCCTAGGGGCGCAGCCAGTGACGGGAAACACCTCCGCCCGCCGTCACATGCACTGCGCCATCGATGACTACATCGCCAGTCGCTTCACCAGCCTCTGCCTCGACGACATGGCCGAAGGCAGCAGCAGCGCCGCCGCCGGAGCTTCCTCCAATGCCCCTGTGAAGCCCTCCGGTAAAACCTACCCATCTTCTCCTCTCTCTCTTTCTCCTACTCACTGTCTACCTATTGTATAAGCACTTGTACCCGCTAGATCTCACTGCTAGTGATCCTATAAAACTTACAACTGAATGTGCGCCAGGGACAACTACCATACGATGACGAAGGGCAATATTTTTTTTAAAATAAAATGCACGAACTGGTCAATGCTAATCGAACAGCGCAGCGCAGTGCTCGTGACGTGTTGAATCTGGCAAGTCATTCTCCAAGCAGGCAAACACCATCGCCGTTCGCTGCAGACGGACAACGACCTCGTTAGTCATCGTCTGGGTGTCATGCACCGCGCGCGCACCATCGTTAGAAACGAAACAGGAGTTAAGTTACCTAGGGTGCGGGGTGCCAATGCAAGCGGCCAGGCCAGCAAATGGAGTATTGTATTAGGAAGGTTCCGGCGGTCTAATCTATCTAATCGCTACAGGCCGACAGATAAGCAGAAAACTAGGCGTCAACGGTGCACTGCACTTGCACTGTGGAGTTGCCGCCATGCAGACAATAAAAATAGAGCACTCATCATAAGGGCATGTACAACCCATAGACAGCGAGCTGTCTTTAAGTTTTTGGAATTTGAACACAGACAGCTAAATAGACAGCTTGTACAATGGGCTGTCCTTTTGGCTGTCTGTAAGTTATTTAATGCTTTGCATATAACAATGATCAATTTTTATTACTACTTTGTATACCATCGTGTTGTTATTTGAGAGAAAACTGCTCAAGTATAAATAAGATGATGAATATGTTACAATATCCATAGATCACACCCAAGATCAATCCTTTTATGCTGAACTACACTGCTAGGCTTGATCCATGTATAGAAAATCTTCCGCATACGAAAACCAACTCTTCTGCATCTAGATAATATGACGAACAAATAAGATTAAGAGATCATGCTTCTCTACACTAGCATATCCATGCACAATCGTTGCCTAACTGAAAATGCAGGTAACTGAAAATGAGTGTGATGACAAGTATTCAGTTATCGTAACTGACCACAATCAAAATGAAATGAGAATGCAAGCAGGTGACGGTATGGGAACCTGCATTCAGTTAGAAGGCAAGGCTTCAGTTAGAACCTGCATTGAGCGTATGCCTTCTTCCCCATAAATCAACTATCGTCACACTTCAAATCCAAGCATAACACAAGCTTGGCACATTTAATTAGTTCACATCCAAAAGGTAACTGACCAGAACCAAAATCAAGCGAACATGCAGGTAACAACTAATAGAATGTGTGCATTCAGTTATCAGTTTGCAGAAGCTGAACTAAAACATTCACTTTATAGCTGCTCTTCTCGATAGCTTCAGAACTGATATCTTGCAGGTACAAGGAGATAATAGGGAATGGCGTTGCTCGATGGTGAAACCACTACAGTGGAAGAACAGCTACTCAGTTGAGGGGCGGATGCGTCGGAAGTTGAGGCACCTGTAGCGACAACGAACCTGCAGAGAACAAATCCATGACCTGAACCTGCAAAGAACAAATCCATGCCTTCCATCTCCGGCGCCCCGTCCGTATGGCGTGCCGCTGCCGCGTCATTGCCGCGACCAACGGGGATGGCCACCGCCACGCCATTGGGCTTCACCGGTGCCGCCGCGCTCGGCATCTGCCACACAGGCCGGGAAGGACAAAGGACTATGGGGGAGAAAGAAAGCATGCGAGGACGGATTTGGCGCGTTTCTCTTCCTGCTCGTGCCACAGATCGATCCCAGCGCAATATCGGAGAAGACGGCACCGTACAGCGGTGCTCCAGCCGGCGACTCCGCCTGGGAGCACGAGCTGTTGCTGTCGTCTCATGAGACGACGGCGCTGCCCTCTCACCTCGCGAGCAGGGGCGTTTTTGCAAAACTGGCAGCGCGAGACGACGGCCAGCACCAGCGTTGTACGTGCCCACTCACGTCACATTGAGCGCGCGTCGAGTAAACAACACCATCCTCCAGCTAACAACTAGCATTGGTAACCAATTCTGCTGCAGCTGGGAGGTTCAGACTTCAGAGTTCAGACATATGTTGCTTACTACAGAGGGTTAAGTCACAGGTCAGATGTCACTACATCCAGTGGCGGATCCAGAAAAGGACTAAGGGAGGGGCTAAAACAATACTATAAGATCAAAAATCATGCTAACTATATACTAATAATAGAACAAATATAAAAATTACACTAGTTATATACTAATAATAGGCAAAAAAACATAAAAATACTACTCGCAAAAAAAAAATACATTAATTGTGTACTAAAAATAGGAAAATAAGAAGAGTTGTTGCCGAGTTTGTGGCTCACGGGAGCCCCTCCCGTGGATCCGCCACTGACTACATCAGAAAGCTTCCTAAACGCAAAATACTTCTGCGGCGCCGGATAATCCTGCTCGGGGCAAGTTTTACCTTTACCTGTCGAGAATTTGTTTCCAACTCCTGACGTGGCGGCGGCATGCGTGCATCTCACTTACTTCCTCAGAAACAAATTTACCCATGAGGTACACGCACCTGAAGTACCGCCCAAAAAGAGCACTTTGTTGACGAACTATGGACATGCTACCGTATTCAAAGATCAAATCAATTTGGGCACTTCAACTTTTGTTTTCCAGGTCCCATGCCACTCCAGCAGACTTCGTTTTATTCTGAGGATTGACGAGGTTGCCATTTAGATTAATCAAAACATATTTTACCCATACGTTTGTCCAAAAGTAAGCACTCAAAATGATCTATCGCCAGAGAGTTCATGTGAACACTGTTCAGATATCTAAAATGTCCAACCGTTGCCCACGAAAAAGGATATTTGCCTTTGTAATTTTTGGCTGAGATCATGGTCCGAATCCGTTGAGCCCGAAGATCAATTTAAGCCCAATAAACAGGCGTCGTCTCGGCCTTCAGTCCCAGTCCCAGTTGCATTGCACTGTTGTTGGGCTATTTCTCTACCAGGCCTAGGCCCAGCTTGATAACATAAATGAATCGACCAAGTTACCGATTGAAAGGTATCCGGAGTAAATGCATTGTTGTTGGGTATATGTTTGTTATGGATTGTGGAAATTTTTATAGCATAAGAAACATGTACAGTATCTAGCCGCGCAATGGTGTGGACAATTCAGCTAGTCATATGGTTCCTTAATAATTATTGACCTTTGTTTAGGTGTCTACAAGAATATCAAATGAGCTGTGAAAAAAATTATAACAACGTCAAATGAGAACGCCTACCCACTAAATGCATGCCGCTTGTTACATGTAGTGATTTTTTTGTGACCTTTATTACATGTAGTAACTTTGACTTTGACCGTGACCAATCGTTGCTCTGAAAGTGTAGCTGCATGTAGGCAGTGGCATATTTTTAAAATAACAATGCTATCTACCTCGTATTATTTATACCTACCAATAACAAAGGAGTTTACAATTTATATATGGCTCTATATCCCCTCGGTCGCCGGTCGGCCCGGTCGGTCGTCTTAGGCCTCATTTAGTTCCCCTGAATCGGGGGGAACAAAGTTTGCACAGTGCTCTCCGAGCACTGTAGAACTTTTCGTTGTTTTGTGGTAATATTTGTCAAATCTTGATTAATTAGTCCGAAAATGTTAGATCCATGAAAGACAATAAAACTGTGCAATTAGTTTTTGATTTAATCTACATTTAGTCTCCATGCGTATGTAAATATTTTGATGTGATGGGGAATAGGAATTCTGCATAGTGGAATTTGGGAGTAAAATTTGGAATCTAAACAAGGCCTTAGTATACATGTGACGAGGCTTCGGAGTTTTGGTACTAATCACGTTCGGTACAGTACGTACTTAACCGGGGAGACTTGGACGAAATGTTGTCACCTGCCAATGGGAAAGGTTGGGAATTCTCCCAAGTCATTTACTCATGGTTCCATCACATTCGGTCCTGGATATCTACTCCCATCACAATCACATATTCACATGCCCTTGTTGACACGACTATGTTGTCAACCTTTCACTAGCTGGGGCCTCACCGTGATAGCCCTCGTGCAGCTAATTGCACCGCAACAACAGGGAATTGATGATGAGGCTGAGAGGCCGAGACCATAGAACCAAACACTGCATTATGCTCACAAGGACACGCGGGACCTATGAAAATAGCAAGTCAATAGTCGAGTCAAGCCGAGGAGGCAAGGACGGTTTTAGAACTGTAGCCCGGCCAAACCACTCCCCGTTTGCCCGTTGTGCTCACTGCCATCTCGATTTCAGAGGGAGAAAGACGAGCGCTTCGAACACGACGATGATCGCGCCACCCAGCTCTGCTCCATGTTTCTCCGTGCTGTTGTTTCTCCTCGTGGTCTCATCATGCTCGGCCGACGACGTCGACTTCATCTACCAAGGTTTCCAGCACGCGAACCTGACCCTGGAGGGCTCCGCGTCGGTGCTGCACGGGGGCGCGCTCCAGCTCACCAACGACAGCAATCGCCTCGTCGGCCACGCGTTCCACGGCTCTCCCGTGCGATTCCTCAACGGTGGCGGCGGGGGGCCACCGTCGTCGTTCAGCACGGCCTTCGTCCTCGACATCGTCACCGTCGGGAGCGGCGGCGGGCACGGCCTGGCCTTCGTGATGGCCCCGTCCACCGTGCTCCCCGGAGCGTCCCCTGAGGTGTACCTCGGCGTCCTCGGCCCGGCCACCAACGGCAACCCTGCTAACCATGTCTTCGCCGTGGAGTTCGACACCGTGCTGGACCTGGAGATGAACGACATCAACGGCAACCACGTTGGTGTCGACGTCAACAGCCTCGTATCCAACGTGTCGGAGCCTGTCGCGTACTACCCCGGCGGTAGCGATGGCGATGGCGGCGGAAACACCAAGGCGGCGGCGGTGCCCGTGATGCTGGAGAGCGCGCAGCCAATCCAGGCGTGGATAGACTACGACGGCGACAGCGGCGTCCTCAACGTGACTGTGGCCCCAGTGTCCGTGGCAGACCGACCTCGCCGGCCGCTGATCTCGACAAAACTCGACCTGCGACCGATCTTCAAGGAGGAGATGTACGTCGGCTTCTCCTCGGCGACCGGGAAGCTGGCGAGCTCGCACTACATCTTGGCGTGGAGCTTCCGGACCAATGGGCTCGCGCAATCCATCAATCTCCGGCACCTGCCCAAAGTTCCGACGACGAGCACGGCGCTTTCCAAGCTCGTCATCATCAAGTTTGCCGCCGTGGCATGTGCGGGGACACTCGCTCTGATCGCCGCGGCCATGGTCGTCGTGCTCTGGCTTCGGAAGAGGGCGAAGCTCGCTGACAAGCTGGACGACTGGGAGCTGGAGCTCCCTCACAGGTTCCCGTACAAGGACCTCTACAGGGCCACCAAGGGGTTCAAGGAAACCGAGCTTCTTGGCGCGGGCGGTTTTGGCCAGGTGTACAAAGGAGTGCTCCGGCAGCGCTCCGGCGGCGGCGAGGTGGCCATCAAGCGGATCTCCGCCGGCACGAGGCAGGGGATGAAGGAGTTCGTGGCCGAGATCGCGAGCCTCGGGCGCATGCGCCACCGCAACCTGGTGGAGCTGCGCGGGTGGTGCAAGCACGGCGAGGACCTGTTCCTCGTCTACGAGTTCATGCCCAACGGCAGCCTCGACGCGCACCTGTTCGGCGTCGGCGCAGACCGCAAGGCGCCGCTGCTGCCGTGGGCGCAGCGGTTCGCCGTTCTCGGCGGCGTCGCCCGCGGCCTGCTCTACCTGCACGAGGAGTGGGAGCACGTGGTGGTGCACCGCGACGTCAAGGCCAACAACGTGCTCCTTGGCGCCGACATGGGCGCGCGGCTCGGCGACTTCGGTCTCGCGCGCCTCTACGAGCACGGTGCGAACCCGGCGACGACGCGCGTGGCGGGCACCCTCGGGTACATGGCCCCCGAGCTCACGGTCACCAGCCGTGCCACCACGGCCACCGATGTCTTCTCCTTCGGCGCTCTGCTCCTCGAGGTCGCGTGCGGGCGCCGGCCGGTGGAGCCGCCGAGTGAGGCGACGGACGACGACTCGGACGTGATCCTGGTTAGGTGGGTACGCGACTGCGGGCTCGACGGCGACCTGCTGCGAGCCGTGGACCCGAGGCTGGAGGGGTGCTACGACGAGGGGGAGGCGAAGCTGGTGCTGTGGCTCGGCCTGATGTGCAGCCAGGCTCGCCCAGAGGCGAGGCCAAGCATGCGGCAGGTTTGCCGGTATCTGAGCGGCGAGGAGACATTGCGGGAGGATGCAGCGGTGCGCGTTTTCACCGGCGTCGACCCGGTCGAGTTTATCGGCTCGTCGCTGTCCGTAACGTGGTCCTCCTCCGGCGGTACCATGTCGGTCACCTCTCTGCACGGTGGTCGGTGAACTACTACTATCGTATAGAAAGCCGTTAAGATGCAGTCGTGCACAGTTCACATCTCGGTGTTTCTGTGTGTATAAGATGTACAGATAGGCAGGTGTGGATGTTGTTTGTGTACACAAGTTTTTGTCCCCTAGGCTAGGCCTTAGTGAAGGTGTTCGGTGTAACGGTGTTCCAGGATCAGAACTGCCTAGAGTATGACTACTGAACATACATAGTACTATCAACAGTTGTTGAAGAAAGAGTATATCGACAGTTTCCACTAGATGGGAACAGATAATGTGCAGCACTCACAGTTTTATGTGAAAATGAACTGATACTGAATGAAGCTGACTGCTCTATGGCATCGGATAACTTTGATTTGTGTTGGTCAATTACCCTGCAACATATGACATCAGAGATTATGCAACTGTAAATTTGTGTTTATGGCTTTATGCTCCCTCCGTGAAGTAGAATAATTTGCCAGGGTGAAATCTCCATTTGGATTCAGAAACCAAATGAACCACCAGTTCAATGTGAAAAAGAATAAGCTGTTACACAAGTCGATTCATCTGAACCACCACTTCAGCATGAAGCAAATACTGAAACGCGAGATGGTGCAGTCAAGAAAAAAGAAGGGAAATTACAGCATCTGATCTGAACCATGACTTCAGCAAGAAGGAAAAACTGAAGCGTGCCATATGTGCTACAGTCATGGCAAAAGAAAAGAAAGAGATAACAATAACCACAAAAAAGAAAGAAACCTCCAGGTTGATGCAAAGAGCGGTTGCATTTTAGGCTTACGCCCAGTGCTTCAAGAAGAGAGGCTTCAGTTTTCTCAACACCCTATACTATCATAATCACTTGACGACCAAATTTCTTAGCTAAAGCAAACTGCTAAATGACAAATCAACGTGCAGTCCAATGCTACAGGCTCAATGGACAGGCCACGTGAAACGACTCCAGCAAATCACTGCAGAATAAACTTCTAAAACAATCTCCCGCAAAGCAGGCAACTGTTCGTTGGGACATTAGGATTTTGGTATTTGACGATGGTCTATAAGAATAGCATGAACTAGCAGTCAGAAGTATTTGTTATAAAAAAAAGGTAGATAAGAGCACGATGAACTGCTACTACTACGGATTTAAACCCTGATTCTCTTGTGACTGCCTAATGAAACAACAGAACAGATAATGATACTGCACTAAATCCCATCTGTTAGTTCAAATCTTGACAATATGGATGGCACAAGTTCAGTGAAAACTACACCAAGTTGCAAAACAGCAAAATCCCATTGGGTCATTCCAAACGAGAAACTAATATTGTTTCAAACACTTAGAGCATGATTTTTTATTCATATTACATGATATAGATAAAGTACAACGAATGGGTCTATCCACTTCGACCTACAATCAGAAGAGCCTCCTGACCTAAGTACTACAGTCTACAAGGTTTGGATATTTGCATGGCTGTGGCTATGGTGGGCGGGGTTGCAGCCGTGGCAATGGTGGAAGAAGTTATGGCCACTGGAACTGCTACAACTGTTGTGCTCATGTACAGAAGTGTGGCTCCAAAACTTTGTGTCCCCCCGGAGTACTGACTACTGAATACATAGAACTATCGATAGTTGTCAAAGAAAGAGTGAATCGATATTTTCAGCCATTAAATAGGAACTGGTACCGAATGAGTGTGCAGTATTTGCAGTTTTTTTGAGCTTGCTACTCTATGGCATTGGATAAGGTCGATTTGTGTTAACCACTTACCCTAAACACATGGCATCAGGTATTATGAAACCGTAAGGTTGTGTATATGGCTTATGCTCCCTCTGTGAAATAGACTCATTTTCCACGATGAAAATACTCCATTGGATTTAGTCATAATTTCAAGGCATTACCGGAGTGGATCCAGCTGAACTCTGAACCATGACTTCAGCAAGAAGGAAAAACTGAACCGTAACAGTTGTGCTACAGTCATGGCTGAAGAGAGGTTACAGCAACAATCAGAAAAAAAAGAAACCTCCAGATACAGAGACGTGTGAGATCAGGTCAAAGGAAGAAGAGGTTTCAGCTTTCTCAACACAGTATATTATCAATTTATTATCATAATCACTCAAAGGCCAATTCCGTTAACTAAAGCAAATTGCACAGCAAGTAGCCCAGTCCCATGCTATGGACTAAATTGAAAGGTTATATTACACTATCATAATCACTCAAAGGCTAATTCCATTAACTAAAGCAAATTGCACAGGGAGTAAATCTAACACCGAGTTCAATGCTATATTGCTATGGACTAAATGGAAAGGCTCCAGTAAACAACTCCAGAAGATCACTACAGAATAGGCTTCTAAGACGAACTAGCAAAGCAAGAAAAGGCAGAATTGGCTTCTAAGACGAACTAGCAAAGCAAGAAAAGGTCATCAGGAACACTAGGATTTTTGGTATTTGGCTATGATAGCGTGTACAACTAACAGTCGGAACTATTTCATTACAAAAATATCAGGTAGGTTTAGAGCTGTGATGGATTTAGACCATAATTAGTTTGTGATTCCTAAAAGCAGCAAAACATATAATGATACTGCATGTTAAATTCCATCTTTAGTTCAAGTATTGGTAGTATGGATCGACTAAGAAAACTATACAGAAGAGAACACCAAGTTGCAAAGCAGCACCATCCTGTATGGGTCATTCCAAACGATTTTTTTATTCAAACATTTAGACCATAATTTATTACTCACATTACATGATACAGATAAAGTACAAGGAATAGCTCTATCCACTTCAACCTACACTTAAAAGAGCCTCCAGACCTAGTACTACAAGGCATTAGGCATAGATCTTTGCGCCATATCATGTTCACCAACCATAGATGAAAAAGATTCAGGTTTTCAAAACAAAAAAGCAGTTTGGAGGGTTAATTAAACATGTAACCCTATATCTTACCATTGAGATTTTTCTGGAGAACATCCATCACAGAACCAAAGTCAGCCTTCACACTGATCGGTGGATTAGCGTACTGGCAAACCATGTCCTTGATGTTTTTGTCATGGTAGTCGATCTTTGACTGCGTGAACTTGAGCCCATGAGCTGTGCTAACAACCACAGTGCGGTCGTTAGGCCCAATTATACGCTGATCCCGGAGCTTAAACAGAGCAGCAAGTGCAACCCCAGTATGTGGGCAGGCAAACATGCCAGTGCGATCAGCAAGCGCCGTGGCATCCATTAGCTCCTCCTCTGTAGCCTCCTCCACAATACCATCAGTAGCCTTGAGCGCGACCACCGCACGGCCAACAGAAACAGGATCACCAATCTGTATCGCAGATGCATATGTAGTTTCAGCAACCTGTGGCTGAAACTCAGTCCAGCCTGACTTGTAGTACCGGTACAGCGGATTTGCATTCGCAGCCTGTGCACAGACAAGCCGTGGCACGCGATCCACAAGCCCAAGAACGCGGCACATCTCAAACCCCTTGTAGAACGCATAGATATTCCCAAGATTGCCTCCTGGAACAATGACCCAATCCGGCACCTGCCAGTTGAACTGCTGCAGTATCTCGATGGCCGCCGTCTTCTGCCCCTCAAGGCGGAGCGAGTTGAGCGAATTGGCAAGGTAGATTGGCAGCTCCGCAGTGACCTCGCGAATGAGCCGCATGCAGCCATCGAAGTCGGTGTCCAGAGAGAGCACGGTGGCGCCGTTGGCGATGGGCTGGATGAGCTGCTGCAGCGAGATGCGGTCCGCCGGCAGGAAGACGATGGCGGGGATCCCCGCGGCGGCGCAGTAGGCGGAGAGCGCGGCGGAGGTGTCCCCCGTGGACGCGCAGCCGACGCCGTTGATGGGGCGCGAGAGCGGCGCGCGGCGGAGGCGGTTGACCTGGCTGACGAGCACGGTCATGCCGAGGTCCTTGAAGGATCCCGTGTGGGAGATGCCGCAGTGCTTGACCCAGAGGTCGGTCATCCCGCCGAGGTGCTCGCGGCCGAGGCGCTCGGCCCAGAAGAGGTTGGAGTTGCCCTCGAAGAGGGAGACGATGTGGTCGGAGTCGATCTCCGGGAGCACGAACTCCTTCTTGGACCACACCCCGGAGCCGTAGGGCCAGGCGGTGCGGCCGACGCGGGAGTCGAAGAGGTCGCGCCAGTAGGAGCCCGGGTAGCGGGACAGCGCCGCCATGTCGTGGCGCACGTCCAGGAGGCCCCCCGAGCTGGAGCGGTAGACGACCTCGTCCAGCGAGTAGCGCTCGTTCGGGTCCCCGCCGGGGGATGGAGGGAAGGGCTCGTACCACGCCGAGAAGCCCTGGGTGGGACCGCGCAGCCGCGCCGCCTCCTCGCGGATGTTCTCCTCCGCCGGGCGCCGGTGCTTCGTGGCCGTCGCGTCGGAGGAGGCGGAGCGCGCGCGCGCGCGCCTGGCGCTGGGGAGGGAGGCGGAGGTGGGAGCCCGCGGCGGCGGGCGCCCGGACGGATGGCTGGCGGGAGCGGGGGAGTTGGGGTGGGAGAAGAGGAGGGACAGGGAGGAGGCCGCGGCGGAGGTCGCCATGGTGAGGTGCGGTGAGGCTTGGCGGCGCGGCGGCGAGGATTGCAGAGGGTGGGGAAGAAGGGGAGCGATTAGGGGGGAGCGGACGACGCTGGTGACGTGGACGAGGGTTTAGGCTTTTTGGAAGTCAGTCGTGTCGGTCGGCCGGTCTGGACTTAATTGGCGGTAAATTGTCGAGGGCCGACTATGCGTTCGGCCCAGTTCCCATTTTTGTTCCACTTATGGTTCGCTGAGCTGCTATGATACGCTCTCGTTACGAGTATCTCACGCATCAAAAAAAAAAAAAAGTATCTCACGCTGAGCTGAACGCACGTCGTGTCACGATGGAGCTTGAACCTCTAGGCTCAGTGCTCAGTGCTCAACGCTGTCAAATGATGAACACCTAGGCCTTGTTTAGTTCGCGTCAAAGTTCCAAGTTTTTACACTCTCTCTCCATCATATCAATTTTTACACTCTTTGCATGGAGCACTAAATATAGGTAAAAAAATTAACTAATTACACAGTTTAGTTTAAAATCACGAGATGAATCTTTTGGCTGGTTGGTTGCGATTGAAATATTTGTCACAAATAAGGCAAAGAGTTCTTATTTATCATATTGAAATTTTTTGCAATCTAAACAAGGCACTATTTTAGCGAGCAAATTACTTTTATTTTGGCGTGCTTTTCAAGGAGTAAGGATCAGCCTATCCTTTATGGAAGGGAAAGCATCCATCGCATCGCATGTTGAGAACGTGGAGAATCGAGGGCGAGAGGGACGAGCGCCGCCCATGGATTTTGGATGCGCATGGGCCCGATCAACCATCGATACCACCACAAAGGTTCACATCAGACATTAGAGGATGTGATAACATTCTGATCGGCTCCCTTCATCTGGACGCAGGATGCAAATATCCCGTGCTCTATAAAGGGGAGGGGCTCAAGTATCACGTGGTCTGAATGGAAGGAGACTGCCACCAACTGCCAACCCAGCATGAGCAAAGAATGCAATACTGCTGAAGAAAGTAAACAATATAGAATCAATATTGATGGATCAAAAGGAGAAATGACTTATTCTCTCTTACAAAATTGTCAGTGACCCTCATCCTGGTGATCCATCAGCATTGCGGCCCAGGTCCACCAGGAAGCGCTCCAAGAGTTCCCGCGTGCATGGGCCGGATTGGGCCTGCTCGGCCTGTGAAGTGAAGATGACGGACGAGAAGCGTGACTCCAAGTGATAAAGGCGAGGCCGATCCAGGGAGGCGGACAAGTTGAACCAACTCTGCTTTTACTCTGTAATTTCCTTTCGTGTTGTAGAAGTAGCCGAACGTCGCGCCGTTCCGGCCCGGCGAACTTGTATCGTCTCCGGCGAACTTGTCGATTCCGAGTTAGTTGAGTGCTAACGGTGGTATCGGCTCCTACGATTCCACCCTTCCCGCTCCGGATTCCGCCCGGCCGCCCACCCCCACTTCACCGCCGCTGCCGCCGTGGTGCCATGGATCCGGTGGTGAACTCGAAGTTCGACGAGCTCCTTCGCAAGCCGGATGATCTACGGGGTGATTTCCGGTCCTCGACGGAGCGGATCGAGCGCCGCGTCGCCGAGGCGGAGGAGACTCGCCGGAGCGGGACACGGCGGTCGACGCGTCTCTTCGGGCTGGAGGCGTCGCCGCCCGAGCAAGACACCGCCGCCGTCGTCGCCGACAACCGGGCGGGCACTTCGAGCAGCGCCTCCGCGGCATCGAGGTCCGCGTCGAAGATCTGGAAGGCGTCCGCTACGACGACATCAGGGACGAGCGCGACGCCCGCGTCGCCGACCTGGAGTCCGCGGCTGCGGCGTTCGAGGAATGGCGGCCGCGCGTCGAGAACTCTATCCTCTACCTCCGCGCGGAGATGGACCGCGTCTCGCAACCGGGGTTCCGATTTGCCGCATCGGCTCCGGAGTCGGTCGCCGGGCGTACACCTGCCGGAGTTCCGACCGACTGGCCCAACGGGCACGGCGAGGCAACGACTACACGGGTGTCGGGGCATGGTGCTTCGGCATCCATGGCCCCGTGCCCGGCCAATGGTATGAACATGAATCCACCCTTGTTCCATTCAGTTGTTCATGGTCCTGATTCGCACATGCATCACCCCCATCCATCCCACCACCCTCCACCCGTCGCCGTGTACCCGCCGGCGGCGACCTACCCACCTGTGTCTCAAGCTCCCCACCCACCGCCACCGCCCAATCCTGTTTATCCCCCACCACCACCGCCTAATCCTGTTTATTCCCACCACCACCGCCTAATCCTATTTATCCCCCACCACCACTGCCTAATCCCTCATACCCACCACCATACCCACCGCCACCACACAATCCTGTTTATCCTCCACCTATTCCACCAATTCATCAATCATAGCATTCCAATTACTCCCAATTTCATAATTCCCATCCAGTTCATCAGCCAGCACCGTCCAATTTTCAAACTCATTACAACTCCAGTCTCGGCCAACTGCCTAAGCTTCTGTTTCCCAATTTTGATGGTGAAAATCCCAAGCTGTGGCTGTCCCGTGCTGCCAATCACTTCAAGCTCTATGGCGTGCACTCTTCCATGTGGATTCCTATTGCCACTCATCATTTTACCCAGGCCGCTGCACGATGGTTGCAGTCGGTTGAGCCCCAAATTCAGCATATCCCTTGGGAGTCCTTCTCTGCTATGCTGATGGAACGGTTCAGCCGTGATCAGCATGAGCATCTCCTTCGTCAGATGATGCACATTCGCATGACTTCCACAGCCAAGGATTACGTTGATCGCTTCATAGCTCTTGTTGAGCAGCTTACTCCATACCAGGCCCATCCCGATCCTGTAGCTCATGTGCAGCAGTTCATTGATGGTCTCCGTGATGATATTCGCGCTGTTTTGATGGTCAAACGCCCCAAATCCCTCGATACTGCTTGCACTTTGGCTCTGTTACAGGAGGAGGCGTCTGCGGATCATGTTCTGGACGGGAATTTCAGCGGCTATCAGGCTCGTCCACCTCGCGCCATCCTGTCCGTGCTCTACCTCCACCCCGTGGCTCGGCTCCGGATTCGGGAGCGCGTGCTCCAGTCGACGTTGCTCCGGCTGCTCGTTCGTCGGATGATCGTCGCGCTGCTCCGCGTGCTTCTTCAGTTGACACTCGGTTGGCTTCTCTGCGGGACTATCGCCGCACGCGCAACCTTTGTGTCCGCTGCGGAGATCCATGGGCACCTGGACACCGATGCGCTCCTGTGCCGCAAGCGCACGCTCTGCAGGAGGTTTGGGCTTTGTGTTCCGATGTCTTTGATGATCAAGACTCTTCTGATGCAGTTGATGAAGAACCGAAAGTGGATGCTCCTCCCGAACAACAAGTGTTCTCGCTCACGGCTCCTCTCGAGATCTGTTCCCAAAACTATGCAGTTCCTGGGACAGTTGGGTTCTCAGCAGGTTCATATTCTTCTAAACTCCGGCAGTACACATTCATTTGTCACTCCTGCTGTTGCTTCTCAGTTTTCTGGAGTCCACCATTGCAAGGCACCCGGTGTCTATTCGTGTGGCCGATGGTGCTCGATATCTTGCACATCCGAACTAAGGAATGTTGAATGGTCAGTGCAGGGATTTAGTTTTCACTCCTCATTAAGGATTATTCCATTGGCATCATACGACATGATTGTAGGTATGGATTGGCTCAGTGTCTTTTCCCCTATGAGGGTGGATTGGAATGCAGGTTGGCTCAGTATTCCATATGGGCAGAGTCATGCTACTCTATTCAGCACAAGCTATCAATTCCAAGAAGGGTCAGAGGTCCATTTGCTGCATGTATTGGAGGCCGCCTGTCATTCGATCCTTTGCCACCGCGATTCAAGCTCGGTGGATGAGTTCTCGAGTTGTTTGCTTGAACCTCGAGCTTCCTCCTCGCCGCCATTGTGACCATCAAATTCCTCTCGGTTCCCGGGCTTCACCAGTGGCTGTGCGTCAATACCGCTATAAGCCGGCTTTGAAAAGTGAAATTGAAAAGCAGGTGACTGAAATGTTGCAATCAGGAATGATCAGGCCAAGCTCGAGTTCCTTTTCTTCTCCTGTGTTGCTGGTCCGCAAGAAGGACAATACTGGAGATTCGTGGACTACCGCTTGCTTAATTCCACGACCGAGAAGACCAAGTTTCCAATCCCAGTCGTTGATGAGTTATTGGATGAACTTTCTCAGGCTCAGTGGTTCTCTACTCTGGACCTTCGAGCAGGATTCAATCAGATTCAGCTGGCTCCGGGTGAAGAGCACAAAACTGCGTTTCAGACCCATTGGGGTCAATTTGAATACACCGTGATGTCGTTTGGTCTCACTGGTGCACCAAACACATTTCAGGGTGCCATGAATTCTACCCTGCATTCTGTCTTGCGCAAGTTTGCTCTGGTCTTTTTCGATGACATATTGATTTACAGTCCAACTTATGAATCCCACTTGGAGCATCTTCGGCAGGTCTTCACATTGTTGGCTGCTGACCAGTGGAAGGTGAAGTTCTCCAAGTGTCAGTTTGCTCGTCAGTCCATTTCTTATCTCGGGCACATTGTCAGTGATCAGGGAGTTTCGACTGACCCTGCCAAGATCCAATCAGTGAAGGAATGGCCTGTTCCTTGTGATGCAAAGGCCTTGAGGAGCTTCCTGGGATTAGCAGGCTATTACAGGAAATTCGTGCGCAATTTCGCTTTGCTGGCTCGTCCTTTGACTGACCTCCTTAAGAAGGGTACTTTATTTGTGTGGACTCCTTCTCATTCGGCCGCATTCGAAGCTCTCAAAAATGCCCTTATCTCTGCTCCGGTTTTGGCTATTCCGGATTTCACTAAGCCATTCCAGTTGCAGACTGACGCCAGCGATCATGGTATTGGTGCAGTCCTTCTTCAGGAAGGTCATCCGTTGGCATTCGTCAGCAAGTCCTTAGGCCCTCGCTCCAGCGCTCTTTCTACCTATGAAAAAGAAGCTTTGGCTATTTTGGTTGCCGTTGATCAGTGGCGTGCCTACTTGCAGTCAGCTGAGTTTACAATCTTCACTGATCACAAAACACTCATGCATCTAACAGATTAGCGCTTGAACACCCTGTGGCAGGTAAAAATGCAATATAAGCTTGCTGGCTTGCACTATAAGATTGTATACAAGCCTGGGCATTCAAATGCTGCAGCCGACGCTCTATCTCGTCATCCTGACCCTCCGGACATCTTTATGCTGTTTCAAGTTCTACACCAACTTGGTTGCTTGGATGTTACCGCTGGCTATTTGCATGATCCCGAATACTGAAGCTTACGCAAGCACTTGTCTGTTGATTCGGGTTCTCATCCACACTTTACTCGAGCGGTGGAGTCTTGCGTTATGATGGCCGCATTTGGGTTGGTAACAATCCTCCTCTCCAGCAGCGTATCATTTCGCCTTGCATGACAGTGCTATCGGGGGTCATTCTGGCTTCCCTGTCACATTCAGCAGGATCAAGAAATTGTTCTATTGGCGTGGTATGAAGACTGCTGTTCGCTCATTCGTTGCTAATTGTTCAGTATGTCTTCAAGCTAAACCTGACAGGGCACGATACCCCGGGTTGTTGGCTCCAATTCCGGTACCTTCTGAAAACTGGGAGGTCATCTCTATGGATTTCATCGACGGGTTGCCCACTTCTGGCTATGCAAACTGCATTATGGTCGTCGTTGACAAGTTGAGTAAGTTTGCTCACTTCATTCCTTTGCACCATCCTTACACCGCAGAGAAGGTTGCACAAGCTTTCATGACCAACATTTACAAGCTCCATGGTCTTCCCAAACATATCATTTCCGATCGTGATGCCGTCTTTACAAGCTCTTTCTGGCGTGAGCTCTTCTCCATTGCCAAAGTCACCCTGGACATGAGCTCGGCCTATCATCCTCAGTCGGACGGCCAGACGGAGCGCGTCAATCAATGTCTGGAGACGTACTTGCGCTGTTTCGTGCACTCCTGTCCGCGACGGTGGCTTAAATGGTTATCACAAGCGGAATTCTGGTATAATACTAGCAAGCATTCAGCGCTGGGCAGATCGCCGTTTGAGGTATTGTTTGGTCGCTCACCTCGTCATTTTGGCATTTCGGATGAGGCTGCTCTTCCTGATTCGGATGCGGGGGTTTCTTGGGCTGAGCGCACTACTATGATGGAGTCTGTTCGCCGTCACTTGCTGCGTGCTCAGCAGCGCATGAAGAGTCAAGCTGACAAGCGCCGATCTGAGCGTTCATTCTCTGTTGGTGACCAAGTGTATCTCCGCCTTCAGCCGTATGTGCAATCTTCACTTGCTCCGCGTGCCCACCGTAAGCTCTGCTTCAAGTATTTCGGTCCATTCCGCATCATCGCCAAGGTCGGGGCCATGGCGTACAAGCTCCAGCTCCCTCCTTCTTCATCAATACATCCGGTGTTTCACGTCTCTCTGCTCAAGGCCGCACCATCTTCTGCAACTCCAGTTTCTGCTCAGCTTCCCGATCCAGACGACATGCTGCAGATACCGGAGCGGGTGTTACAATCTCGTCTTCACCAGCGCGGTCCTCAGGCCGTCCAGCAGTTGCTGATCAAGTGGAGTGGCATGGATGAAGATCTTGCAACCTGGGAGGATGCTGAAGCCATCAAGCAGAAGTTTCCTGCAGCTCCGGCATGGGGACATGCCGTGTCCCAAGGGGGGAGGACTGTCAGTGACCCTCATCCTGGTGATCCATCAGCATTGCGGCCCAGGTCCACCAGGAAGCGCTCCAAGAGTTCCCGCGTGCATGGGCCGGATTGGGCCTGCTCGGCCTGTGAAGTGAAGATGACGGACGAGAAGCGTGACTCCAAGTGATAAAGGCGAGGCCGATCCAGGGAGGCGGACAAGTTGAACCAACTCTGCTTTTACTCTGTAATTTCCTTTCGTGTTGTAGAAGTAGCTGAACCTGCCGTCGCCGTTCCCGGCGCCGGCGAACTTGTATCGTCTCCGGCGAACTTGTCGATTCCAGTTAGTTGAGTGCTAACAAAAATACTATTCAAACAGCCAAAATAAAAGTCGTGAAAACTATCAGCCAAACAGCCCCGAAATCAAGAAGGTAGAATATAGTATAATACAGAAGAATGTTATGGATGATGGATTCACAGTTATTTAGACTGTTCATGTCATACAGTATGCTAAACATAAAAAAAAAATGCTCCAACAATTCAGCTGTCAGAATAACAGAATTTCTCTTGCCGGGAAGATGGCCACCAAGCAAATGATGCATCAGGTGAAGCTGACTGCAGTGCGACTTAATACCTCGACTAAATCTCTGTTGGCATGGGAACTAAGTTGCATACAGATACAGTAGTTTACGGGACCATCATCTATTTAGCATTTCAGATGACTGTGCAGTGTTCACGTAAGTTGCACTCTTGTTGAATCCTTCAAGCACCATTATTCGCACTGCCTCCAAGCCCCTATGCAACGCGAAATCCAGCTGCACAAAGAGATCGCTTCCATTACATTTAATTGTCTCCACACGGATAAAATAGAAACACCTAATTATGTTTTGCTAAATTGGCTGAACCAAAATATCTTGAAGGTACATATCATAGTGAAAACCTCTTCTTGCTCTTTCTTGTTAAAAGGCCGGAGAACAAAACTTGCAGGGTCCATCTTCCCGGGTGGTCGTCCAATGCCTGCAAAATATGATTGCAGCAATGTTCATTCTCGGCAACTGAAGAGAAAAGGAGTGAGAGGAGGCATACCAATTCTTAGGCGCGGAAAATCACGGCTTTGTTTCAAATGGTTGACGATGCTTCTCATCCTGCAAATGGTGGCCAAATGGTAAACAGAAAGAAGCTCTTTTCCAAACAACAACAGTGATGGGAAGGTCACAAAGTCAGTGCAATCACAATGTCCAAATTTACATATTGATATAGGACTTACAGAAATTATGAATAAAAAGAGTGTGGATTCTTTCCTCCTTGGAAAAAAAGGGGGAGCAATAAAACTACAAATGAACTTGTTACCAAAGTTTTAATGCTGGTCTAATGCATGTTGTAACAGGTAGGCACTTTATAATCAAGTTTCTCAAACATCAATGTACAGTTGCTACTGTGTTGATGAACAGCACAAATCAATGAATCATATGATCAAATATCCTTCGGATGAACTTGAGAGGTGAGACTATGGAACAATTATCTGTCTCTGTTACTATGTGGGTCTTCACCAGAATTCGTATTAGAAAGAATACTAAAATAATGACTAATAAGCTATACATGGAACAGATATCAGAAAGTAGATGAGAAATGGAGTACCCATTATGTCCACCATGCCCACCCTTTGGCAGCAGGCGCAGTTTTGCAAAGGGCAAATCCAAATCATCATAAATCTGCAGAGAAGAAAACAACGTGGACTAGTTAATAGTTATTTTGCAAGGTGACAATGACATAGTGATCTGTTATGAAATGCAGCTAGTGAAGAGTAAAGATTTACCACAATGACTTGATTAAGTGGTATTTTGAAATATGAGACCAGCTGCCCAACCTATACATAACTCAAAGTGTGTAAAAAAAGATACAAAAAAGGAATAATACTACAATAGCATTCAATGTTTCGTTTGAATCATTGTACTTACAGACTCACCGCTTGCATTCATAAAGGTTTGTGGCTTGGCAAGCATAACCGGTGCATCACCGATGCGACCTAGATAATAATGAATCAGTTTTAGTGAAGAATGCTTTCAAGCACGCATGGAATTACAAAGAAGTAATAATGCATCTACTTTATGTTCAATATTCAGTTACAGACAGGACCTGTGCTACAGCACAGGGCCTATGTTTTCCAGGGCCCCGAACTACAAAGTTGCACCCGTCAGACCAATTAATCTTATAAAAAAGTCTAGCAAGTAGCCAAGTACTGCATCACAAAGCCAAATCCCCAAGTGGAAGCATTGTTTCCAATCCCGCAGCACTAGTTCAACTTTTCTTCTCCCAATCTTGATCAGCGTCTGGAGTCTCAGCGTGAGTGATTGGTCTATGCGTGTCAGCATGAAGCTATGACGACGTCTGTTGTGAGGCCATGGATGGTGGATATGAGTAGTAGGATATGCTGCTTGCTGCAGGCTGCTCATGGCCTGGTGCTGGTCCACTTTAATTGAACTGCTGAAGTGCTGAGCAAAGGGCAGAAAGTGCTGCACTAGACTGCTGGTTGCATCTGCCTTCAGCAAGCTAGCATAATTTCCTTTCTTTTCTTCAATTGCAGTCTTTTGTGTGAAGTAGTGAACCAGTACTAGCTTGTTTGTTGTCTGATGTATATATAATGCATATCCATTAATTTGCTTTTTTTATCTTACACATTCATGTGTATGGTTTGTCGAGATGTCGATTGTTTTAAGATCAAAACCATTTCTTCTACAAATCAATCTAGAATCGAATTGCCAAAAGTGTAAAAAAACTGAGAACTTAATATTAGAAAGGAGCTATGGATAGATCATGCAACCAAGAGTTAATTAAGTCTGTATAATTCTTGATTGTTAGTACTTTATTATTCTACTTTGCTAAGTTGCTTAGGCCTATTTTAGAATTTAGCACAAGGTCCCCATTTACGCTAGGACATCCTTGGTTATAAGAGTATCCGAAGGTTCCCATTTGCTAAGTTGCTGTAAAAACTTCAGGTTGCTACAAATTTAATTGAAGGAAGTGAGAAAAGAATTGGAACACAATTTAGCTCTTGAAAGTATGCTATCAAGATTAACGTACAAACTTCAACACATATAATACTTCATGTAAAGAAAAAAAATTGGTGTGATTGTTACCTTTCCCAACCATTGCCTTGAACTGCATGCTGCTCAAAGATATACCCTCAGCTTCAGCTATAACATCGATCATCTCGAATCCAACCTGAGAATAATTAGATATGATCTCAAATTCCCAGTTCCGTACAAGGATTGCACATTGAAGTTTATATTTTCTAATTATACTACACAACAAAGTCCTCTGTGCACAAGAGAAAATCTGCTCTCTGACTACGAAATCATACATTTTAGTGTTTCTTTTTTAGCGCTTTCTACCTTATTCTGTAACAATAAACCAAGCCTACGAATCAAGTTTCAAATTCGCACATACCCTTTGTTTCACATCCTTAATACCAGTACATTTCGATACACTTCAACCTTTGCCTTCAAAAGTTTAAGACTCCAAAATTTTGGGAATTCCCACCGTGGAAAACGGCAGCTTTCATGACGAACAGGGTGGGTAAGGCGCTTACGTTGTGGCGAGTTCCCTGGTACACCTTCCCGGGGTTACCCAGCCCGACGAAGAGCCACGGCTTCCGCGCGCCGCCGTCGCCTGTGCCCGCGGCTGATGAAGAGGCTGCCCGACAGGCGAAGGAGGCCGCTGGGACGCATCTTGTCCTTGCGCGGGGGTGTAAACAAAGAGGAGAGGGAAGGCGCGACGCCGAGGCGCCAGAGAGCAGCCGCATCGCCGTCGCTGCCGCCGCCGCCGCCGCCGCAGCGCCACTGGTAGGAGATTTTGCTAGCTGAGCCCCACGGAGAAATGGAGAATGATTTGGTTGGACCTTCGGGACTCGGGAGGCGTGCGACGGGCTGGGATTGTTACACTGGGCTTCTACTGGCTTTAGGCCAGGTTGGGCCGACAGCCCAGAGTATCAAATTATTGTTATTTATTTTTGCTAAAAAAATATTGCTTTTAATTAATTTTGAATTATTAGCATATTTTTCATATATGCGCATCTTAGCACGCATTTTTGTTTGCTGGACCAACCAAATCTTTATTTGATGCGTCTTTACCTCATCTCAATCGTGCATACTCTCTAAGTTAGGGGAGGGGTGGTAGGGGCATGGGATAGGTGGGAGGCGAGTGGAACGGCGCAATAGCGCCCTCGCCGCTAGCCGCGGGCAGCGATTGATGCCAGTGGCTGCGCGGGCAACAATGGTTGGGGTTAGGGTTTGAGCTTTAGGGCTCTCCATGTCCTCCGAGCCTAGAGGGATGGCCACAGGTGGCAACCAGCCCGTGCGGGGAGAGACAAGGCGGCGGTGGCGCCGTTGGTGGATAGTTGTGGACATCCGGGTGGGCGGGGGCTGGTGACGGGGACAAGGTGTTGGCGGTTGGAAACCAAAGCTGCAGAGGCAGCATACCTCCCTTTTATATTTACTTTGGCCTAACCACCAATGAGTTGCTTTGTAACACCTCCAGTGTTAAGCACTAATTAAACTTGCTTAATTCTGACATCATTTGCATAAGCATGCATTATCATCATGTTATCTAGTGTGTGTTTGCTTAATTTGATGGGATAGGTTATCCTATGTGATTGCCTGCAAATGATGATTGCTAGTGTTAAGTATAGTGGTAATGTATGATTGAGAAGCCTCTTAAAGGATTGCAATTAGTTGGCTTGATTTGGATAGTTATGCTTGGGTCAATAGGTTGACATGTTTGACTTATTTGAATGTCTTTACTGGTTTTGTTAAAAAGTATTTCTCGGGCATTCCAAATGCTTTTGGGGTCTAAAGGTTTTAGATGGGGAATTTTATAAGGAATAAAACTCCCAAAGACGACTTCTTCGAAAAATGGGTGCGAGGCATATATTTTTGAGGGAAAAGACAGGACGTAGGGGCTGTCTTCTTTTCAGAGAGTTTTAAAAAGGGTATTTTCTTGGGAAATTTATATTTTCAAAACGATGCGGAATCTGACCAAACTTTCTTGAGGAGAAATATTCTACTCATCGAGAGGATCACTTTTCGTGTTGAAAGTTTTTCCTAAATCGGCCTAGTTTAGGAAATACCATCGCTTTAAAAAGCGTGCTCAGACATTTTAAAATTAAAATTAAAATTTGTTTTTTTAATGGGACCCACCTGTCATCCTCTAAAAAGGGACAGGCAGGCCCCCGTGTCGCTCAGTCGAAGGCCGACGCTCGCATGGCCGCCGCGTCGACCCTGTCCCTCTGACCCTCTGCTCCACTCATTCACTCACTCCCTCTCACTCTCTCATCTCCCTCTCTGTTTCTCTTCGCCGCGAAGGAAACACCGCCGCCCGCGCTCCGCAGCCGCCACAGCGACGCCGTGAAGCAGCAGCCGGACGGCCACCGCCCCGCCGCCGTGCAGTCGCCTCGCGCACGCGCCCCGCACCTCCTCCACCGCGCCACCGTCTCCGCTCGCTCTCGCCCTCTCCGTCTTCGTCGCTCCGACTTGCAGCACGCCGCGCGCAGCGCCATTGCCGCCCGCTGCCCGAGCTCAGCCAGCACTCGCAGCAGCCACACCGCCGCCCCAGCACCTTCGCCTCCGCATCCGGCCCCTCTTCCACGCGCTCGCCCAGGCTGCCGGTCGCCGGAGCGCGCGCGCCGTCCGCACAGCTGCGGGCACGGCCGCCGGCGTACGCGGCTGGGCGGACTGGGGCCACCGGGAGCCGATTGGTGGGCGCCGGGGGGTGCGCGACGCCGCCCCACGGCTCCGCCGCCTCCCTAGGCCGCCGGAGAGCCGCCCTAGCGGCCGGCCCCAAGCCAAATCGCTCCTCCTCTGTTTCCATCCCGAGCAAGGACGTGCAGTTCAGAATTAGACCAAGGGTGAGGGCCTAGGTGCAAAGTCGCTAGATACAGCAGTTTACAGTTTCGGGTTCGGGCAATTTCAGGAAAACACAAGGTCCTTCGTGCAAAGTGCTTGTCCTATATGGATTTTCAGTTTAATCCCGAAATAGATTTCCAGAAATTGTTTTATAGCTTGTAAAACTCATAACTTGCTCATTTCTTGTCCGATTTGAGTGATTCAACTTGCAGTATTTTTGTTATGAAATGAACTATGCTTAGAAAATATGAGATTGCATGTTTGAGATACTTTTCTAAGTAGATTTATTTAATTGTTGGATAGGAATTAAAATAAGGAAATTCATAAGTAATTATAGGATGCTCTGAAAAATGTGATTCTTGTTTCTGTGATCTTGCTTTGTCATGCTTATGCTGTAGTAAAGATATGAGGTATGCTTTCTGTGGGAGATTTAGGAGTTGTAGTTCAAGTGTGCTAGAAAGGTTATGTGGGAAATAATGGTATGATATGGGGTTGATACCTTTTGTGGGCTCATTACATGTTATGATGTAGCCCCTGGTGTAATGGAATGCATGGTTTGATTAACTTCGTAGTACAAAGTATTTTTAGGTGACCCTCTGCCATGCCACTTGTGAATTTTGTGTAAGACAGTGGGTTCATCCAAATGGGGTGAAACTTGAATGATGGTCTGCATTTGACATGTGTTACCTACTGTAATTTTGGTAGGATTTTAGGAGTAACCAATCATGGTGTTCCTGTTCAAGCCATTGGTTGGTTAATTAGGGGTTAACCTAATGATGTCATGGTTAACCTAATTATATGTTGGTTTTCTGGTTAACTTGTCTATAGATGAAAGTTATAGTATTAGCTTAGCTATCTGCTATTAAAGTTTCATGGTCATTGGATGAATAGTTTAGGAGTTATGATTCTTATAATTTGGGTAACAGGGCTGTTTAGTGGCTGTTTTGCCGGATCAGTCCTGATGATGTCTGTTTTAGGTATAGTTAATCTGGGAATCAGTTTATGATGTCTTCACATGTTTGATGGAGAATTTGATAAGCTTTCCAGATTGTCTTCAATCATATCCATAGGGTTTATGGATATTTAGTTATAAATTTATTAGTGGGATGCTGATTGTAGGGTTATGACTAGTAGTGATGCTTGATGGTGTGATGTGATATGCTAATCTTATTGTAAGAACTCATGGTGACTAATGTGTGTAGGATTGATTGTTAGGTAGTATGTTAAGATGAGTATGCTAAGGGTAGTTCTCTTTGGCTTTACTGACTTGTTTGCTAGTGGTAGATGTAAAAGCATCATTGTAACATGAGCATTATAATCATTGATCAATCATGATCATGCATATGCCAAAAATATATTCACACATATGCACATGCATCATCTCAGGATCGCGGTTAGGTTATTCATCGAGAAGGACCAGGGTCCCGAAGGACAAGTCGCGAAAGGAGTTTCCCGCACAGGAGGTGATTGGGAACCAGACGTGAACCAGCCTAAAGATCGATCCAGATCGTCGAACTAACTCGTCGAAAGAAAGGCAAGCCCCGGAGCATTTCTCCTATGGTTTGCAAATATCACTTGCGTCCTTTTATATGTTTAATGCATTAAGTATAGGAGTTGCCTGGAACCCTTGCCGCATGTTATCCATTCCTTGACTACTTAAAATATCCTTACCCTACTAGGTGCAGGACCGATATTAATGCTTAGCCCTGCTTAATTAGAATCGGTAGCAGTCGGGTGATTTCCGGTCACCTGCGAGATATAGGTGGTTACCAGAGATATAATTGGCATGAGATGATCATGTTGGATATAACCAAGTGTGTTGGATAAAATTGAGACCGGGCGGAGTTTTGCAAGGTTTTGGAATGTAGTAACTCCGTCTGTGTCGATTAAGGACCGATCGTTGTCGGCCCTCGAGTCATGTTGAACGCATGCCCCACATTTAGCTGGAAGGATAACTCGTTCCGACCGCGAAGCCTAGTAGCTCTGTTTGGGCCGGTGACCGAAATGCAGGCAAGAACACCGAATGGCGGAGGGGTGGTCAGAGGCCCGAGTGACCGTGGGCAAGACTGTCTGAGCTACCTGGCGTCGTTCCGTGGGCAGACACGTCTTGATCGACCTGGCTCCGGACAACCTCTGGGTGTAGACTGGTCCATAGCGGTCCCGCGACTTTACCCGAACAGTACCAACGGTGACCCAAGGTGCCTACCGGAGGCCTCCGGAGGCATTTCTGGGTTTGTGTGGGGAATAACCCCTCAGCTGAGTAGGAATCGATTCGAATCGCCATCACTCCTGGACAGTGAGTACTTGACTCGAGCTTCGGCCTCGTAGTAATGCTACTATGGAACAAGGGATCTTGGTTACGTGGATGATGTTGGATAATGCCAAATGGACATGGTTACTATTGATTGCTTATAATAACTCAAGTGATTGCTACTAGCATAGGTGCTCACCTAGCATAAACAGGTTATAATGATAAGCTATGCAAAATAAAATGAAAGACTCATACTTATACATATCTATAATATGATAACTTGTGCTTTTCGCAAATGAGTCGGCTAGTCCACTATAAGGCCATGCATTCCACCCCATAGCGTCCTTATTTTCTCGGTTTAAGACGGGTAAGTCTAGCCGAGTACCCACGTACTCGGGGTTTTATTCCCACTTGTTGCGTATCGAAGACTTTTGCTTTGTGGCAACAAGATGGACCCGTATCCCATTAGGGAGGAAATAGACTTTGGGCAAAGTCAACTCTTATATCTCATCTACATGCTTTTGTTGGAGTCGACCCCGATGGTGGCACAATATTTAAAATGTAGGTGTGAGTGTAATTGCAAGAATATTTACTTCCGCTTGTTTATTTGAAAAACCTAAGTTGTAATAATAATATATTATTTGATACATGTGGTGTAATTATTTTATTTGTAAACTATTGTATCAAGTGAATGGGAACTGCGCCGAACTTACGATTCGGGTGTTATGTTGTAAAAGTTCGAGATCCTTCGAGATTTCGCGGACTACCGGGCTAATATGATTGCGGTTTATTACTTAAGCTGCCACGGTGGCTTGATTAGTGAACAGTAATTATGTTAGTTGGTCGGTTCTGTTACAGATGGCATCAGCTCCATGGTTCAGCACGTACTGTTCACTTGAGTGTTTAAAAACAAAAGGATTTTGTTTTACAAAACTATTTTTACAACTTATAGCTATATAGGTGTTTGAAAAACTATGAGTTTAAAAGTAAGAGTGTGCCAGTGGTCGTGTCCTATATGCCCAGTTAAGGACTATAGGTGGCTTAGTTAAGTACTAACTTGGGAGGAAATATTGCATCATATTTTCTTTTTGTCGTGCTCATACACGACGGATATGTATGGGGGCCATTCACTTGAATGGTTATGTTTGGTTTCATACTCCTCTACGCCCAGGTAAGTTGGTTCAACACCAAGGTAAGTGTGAGTTGTGAGAGCATGATCGGATACACTGCCGATCTAGGGAAGTGCTTATATGACGCTGGATTATTTACATGTTTCACACATGTTTATATGAAAGTGTCCCATGTGTGGGATGTCGTCTTCTGACGATGATTGGGTTAGCATGCACCTACATGCAGGGATATCGGGGATATACCTGTGTGGAGAAGGGTGTTGAATAGGAGTTGATTGAATCGGTGATTTGACCTTATTCTTAAGGTGCCAACTTTTTACGTCGCTTGCATTCATTTGGGATTTTGGGCTGAAATGGAATTTTCTGCAGGTACACTAACCACGAAACGTGTAGAACGATTTAGTTCCGTATATATGAGAGAACGTATGTATGCCACCGTCTAGAACGCTAGTAACATATCTTTTCTAGGTTTGTGAGGACGTACAGAACGTTCATGCATCATGTGAAATGTTCATATCATGGCATTGCATTTTTCTCTTCCCTTAAGAAAATAAACTCATCTCTTTTCGATAAAATTCACCAACTTGATAATCGTTTCATGAGAGTCATGGCAAAAGTTGGATATAGCGCAGTTGTCTCCCAGACGTCTCCTTGAGGCAGAATGGCATTGAGAGCAATCAGTTCATTAAGTTAGGAGTATCTGAGATGCTTTGGTGGAACCTTTGAGTCAGTTAAAGTGATACCTTGGATGTTATGGATGTGGCGATATCTGAACGCCTAAGAGTCTAGCATTCGATGCTCACAATTTTGGTTTGTGTGTGAAGGCTAGACGATGTCCCTAAGTAATATAATTAGTAATGTTGCATTGTGGAGATGAACTATTGTGCATCCGTTTTATTGTATGAAATCCGTTTCCGCAATAAACTCGGTTTGGCATAATTAGGCATTCCCACAATTAGTACAACATTAGCTAATAATTACTTGTTGCTGAAATATGCAGATGGTAGACACTCGTCGTAGCGCCGCTCATCGTAGGAGTGGTGGTGGTAGGAGTGATGCGACGACAACCGTGCTCATCCACCCCCATCTCCTCCTTTATCCTCGAGAGAGCCCTCTTGGTCGGTTCTTGGGAAGCCAACTCAATATTGAAGCCATACAGCACTACATGGAAGATACCATGCACAACATTGTTGACAATAACTGCCAAGGCGGAAATGAGGTGGTTCAGTATAGCACTTTTAAGGACTTTTTGGATACCCAACCTCCGGTATTCGAGGAAGCCTTAGAACCATTGCAAGCTGAAGATTGGATCGTCAACATGGAAGACAGGTTTCGTCGTTGAGGCCGACGAGAGGAGCTTAAGACACAATTCGCTGCACTTCTCCATTACGTGGGAGCAAGCAGAAATATGGTGGACTAATTATCGTACCAGTTTGGGTACTGATGTCTCCATTACGTGGGAGCAGTTCACTACTGCTTTTCGTAAGGAGCACATTCTACCAGCACTAATGGAAATGAAGAAGAATGAATTCCTCAAGCTTACTCAAGACACCAAGACCATAAGTGAATATCTGCATGCCTTCAATCATCTCTCTCGCTATGCTCCCGAGTTTGTCAACACAGAAGAGAAAAAGATTGAATTCTTCAAGAGAGGTCTTCACCCCAAGATGGCAACGTATGTGGGCACATCTTCTTGCACCACATTCAATGATTTTGTAGAAGAATGTCGGACACAAGAGATTATCAATAACAGATATGCCGAATATAAGAGCCGTAAGCGAGCTCTAGAACCAAAGCCCACACCGATAATTGTTCATATGGCGGTTCCTCCTCGCATATCATCGCCTACACCGATACAAGGCTTCGACCGCCTCGGAAGAAGCGCCAGAGAGCTAAGCCTGTTGTACCTCAGAAGGGACCTGAACCAGCAAGTTCGACAAGCGTTAAGAAGCGTTCACAATCCAAGAAGAAGAAGCAAACCACACATACGGGTCGTCTGCATTACACTTCTATGGAAGAAGTTCCAGAAGGGGAACCTATAATGGCTGGCAAGTTTCTTGTTAATCAGCACCCTGCCATTGTCTTGTTCGACTCCGAGTCATCACATTCCTTCGTGAGCCTAGAGTTTGCACAAAAACATGATCTAAGGGTAACAGAATTGGATTATGTACTCCGCGTCAGTTCAGTAGGGGCTGATGTATCTACCAGATGGATGGTACGCAACGTCACTGTTGAGGTTGGTAACCGGAAGATCCTGACAAATCTTATAGTGTTACCTGGTTTATCACTAGATGTGGTTCTGGGAATGAGTTGGATGAAGATTTGGAAGGCCGTGTGGGACACAGATAGTAGAACTCTTTCTTTGACAGATCCTAGGAATGGTAGTAAGTTTCAAGTATGTTTACCTCGACATATTGATCTGGTTAACATGACTTGTTCTACTGAGATTATTGAACTTTCCAAGATCCCAGTAGTATGTGAGTTTCCAGATGTGTTTCCTGATGAACTACCAGGTCTTCCGCCAGATAGGGATGTGGAGTTTAAGATTGAGTTAATACCAGGAACTACACCAATTTCGAGAAGGCCCTATAGAATGTCACCCGAGAAGCTAGCTGAACTAAGGACTCAACTGAAGGAACTTTTGGATAAGGGTTTCATTCAACCTAGTAAATCTGAGTGGAGTTGTCCCGTAATATTCGTAAAGAAAAAGGATCAAACTTTACGAATGTGCGTGGATTACAGGCCGCTCAATGCGGTAACAATTAAAAACAAGTATCCTTTACCTCGAATTGGTATCTTGTTTGATCAACTATCAAAGGCCAAGGTGTTTTCAAAGATTGATTTGAGATCAGGTTATCACCAGATTAAGATTAGGCCGCAAGATATTCCAAAGACTGCCTTTTCTACCAAGTATGGGTTGTACGAGTATCTTGTCATGTCATTCGGCTTGACAAATGCTCCTGCACACTTTACATACTTGATGAATTCAGTATTTATGCCAGAACCGGATAGGTTCCTGGTTATCTTCATTGATGACATCCCGATCTATTCGTAGAAATGAAGCGGATCATGCCGAACATCTAGAATTGTCTTGACCGATTACGAGAACACAAGTTGTATGCTAAGTTTAGCAAATGCGAGTTTTGGCTTAAGAAAATTCCTTTTCTTGGTCATGTCTTGTCGGAAGAAGGATTGTCGGTAGATCCCAAAAAAGTTCAACAAGTTATGGATTGGAAAGCCCCAACCTCGGTCACCAAAGTTCGTAGTTTTCTTGGGTTGGTAGGTTATTATCGTCGCTTTATCCCAGATTTCTCCAAGATTGCCAAACCCATGACCAATTTGCTGCAAAAAGATCACAAGTTTGTATGGACTGAAGAATGTGAAGAAGCTTTCTATATCTTGCGAAAGTTGTTAACCAGTGCTCCAATTTTAGCACAGCCCAATCTGCAGAAACCTTTTGATGTGTTTTGTGATGCATTAAAAACCGGTTTGGGATGTGTTCTGATGCAAGAAGGACGAGTAATTGCTTATGCCTCACGCCAATTGAGGAAGCATGAGGTGAATTACCCAACACATGATTTAGAGCTTGCATCAGTCGTGCATGCCTTGAAGATTTGGAGGCATTATCTGCTTGGAAGTGTTTGTAACCTTTATACAGACCATGAAAGTCTCAAATACTTCTTCACTCGACCCCAGTTGAACATGAGGCAAAGAAGATGGTTGGAGTTGATCAAGGATTATAACTTGCAAGTGCACTGCCATCCGGGCAAGGCAAACGTTGAGGCGAATGCTTTGAGTCGGAAGTTGCATTGCAATGTTGTATCCCCAATGTTTGAGGAGGGATTTAACTTAGTACATCCTGAAAAGCTATACCACATTCAAGTTGGCCGTGCTCTCAAAAATCAAATCATTGAAGGCCAAAGATCTGATAAGGGAATCCTCTACTTGAAGCAGAGAATGGAAAAGGCCTCAATTCCACATTTCAAGATTGATGGGCAAGGTGTTCTCCGGTTTGATGATCGCCTTGTGGTACCCAACAATAGAGAGCTTAAAAACCAGATCATGGATCAAGTTCATTTTTCCAAGTTATCCATCCACCCTGGAAGCAGTAAGATCTACCATGACCTGAGATCTCGCTTTTGGTGGACAAAAATGAAGAAGGAAATTGCTGCCTATGTTGCTAGATGTGATACCTGCTGCAGAGTCAAAGCTATTCATATGAAGCCTGCAAGTATGATACGATCGATATTCGTTCCGGATTGGAAGTGGGAAGATATAAGTATGGGTTTTATCTCTAGACTTCCTGCTACTCCAGAGGGAAATGACTCAATCTGGGTGATTCTTGATCGACCTACGAAGTTAGCCCGTTTCCTACCTGTCATGACCACCTATCGGCCGCCTCAATATGCCGACCTGTACATTTCTGCAGTTGTAGGACTATATGGTGTACCTAAAACCATTATGTCAGACAAGGACCCACAGTTCATTGCTCACTTTTGGGAGCATCTACGGAAAGGTTTGGATGCCAATTTAGATCGTTGTTTCTTCTCGTCCTCGATTTTTGGACGTGACGAAAGAATTCATTTAGTATTGGAGGACATGTTAAGAGCTGTTGTGCTATCTTCTTTCTCTTCCCAGAAGTCGTGGGAAAAATGGTTACCCATGGTAGAGTTCTCTTATAACAATAGCTACCAACAGAGTATCCAGAAAGCCCCGTATGAAGCTCTGTATGGCAGAAAGTGTAGAACCCCGTCAAACTGGGTAGAGCCTGGGGAAAGAAGATGCTATGGTATTGATTTTGTCACTAAAGCTGAAGAACAAGTTCGTATTATTCAAGGACACCTAAAAACTGCACAGTCGCGTCAGAAAAGTTATGCTAGCAAGAGAAAGAGACCGCTCGAGTTTCAAGTAGGTGATGAGGTTTATCTGAAGGTTTCGCCAATGAAAGGTGCCCAACAGTTTAGAGTAAAGAGAAAGCTTCCACCAAGATATATCGGACCATATAGAATCCTGGAAGGGAGAAGTGAGATGGCTTATGAATTGCAGTTACCTCCAGAGATGAGTGCGATCTTTCCAGTTTTCCATGTGTCTCAACTTAAGAGATATTTGCGTGTCCATGAAGAAAAGATTGAGGCACGAGATATCAAATTGGAGTCTGACTTGACATACCAAGAGAAGCCGATTCAGATACTGGATAGTAAAGATCGAGTG
The DNA here is from genome assembly GCA_018135685.1 of Themeda triandra. NCBI lineage: Eukaryota > Viridiplantae > Streptophyta > Magnoliopsida > Poales > Poaceae > Themeda > Themeda triandra. Next base: position 366,201 of record JAENPR010000425.1, on the reverse strand, counting down.
ACACAGGACCAATCAGTGAAGCTCTACAAGGTATTGTGGGATCATCATGATGCTAGCGATGCAACTTGGGAAACCGAGTCCTACCTTAGTGAGGTTTGCCCCGATTTTTACAAACAAAGGTAATGAGCTGATTCAAATCTCGGGGCGAGATTTCTTTTAAGGGGGGTAGAGCTGTAACACCTCCAGTGTTAAGCACTAATTAAACTTGCTTAATTCTGACATCATTTGTATAAGCATGCATTATCATCATGTTATCTAGTGTGTGTTTGCTTAATTTGATGGGATAGGTTATCCTATGTGATTGCCTGCAAATGATGATTGCTAGTGTTAAGTATAGTGGTAATGTATGATTGAGAAGCCTCTTAAAGGATTGCAATTAGTTGGCTTGATTTGGATAGTTATGCTTGGGTCAATAGGTTGACTTGTTTGACTTATTTGAATGTCTTTGCTGGTTTTGTTAAAAAGTATTTCTCGGGCATTCCAAATGCTTTTGGGGTCTAAAGGTTTTAGATGGGGAATTTTATAAGGAATAAAACTCCCAAAGACGACTTCTTCGAAAAATGGGTGCAAGGCATATATTTTTGAGGGAAAAGACAGGACCTAGGGGCTGTCTTCTTTTTAGAGAGTTTTAAAAATGGTATTTTCTTGGGAAATTTATATTTTCAAAACGATGTGGAATCTGACCAAACTTCCTTGAGGAGAAATATTCTACTCATCGAGAGGATCACTTTTCGTGTTGAAAGTTTTTCCTAAATCGGCCTAGTTTAGGAGATATAGTCGCTTTAAAAAGCGTGCTCAAACATTTTAAAATTAAAATCAAAATTTGTTTTTTTAATGGGACCCACCTATCATCCTCTAAAAAGGGTCAGGCAGGCCCCCGTGTCGCTCAGTCGAAGGTCGACGCTCGCATGGCCGCCGCGTCGCCCACACGCGTCGCGACCGAGCGAGGAGGACGTCGCGTCGACCCTGTCCACTCATTCACTCACTCCACTCATTCACTCTCTCCTCTCCCTCTCTGTTTCTCTTCGCCGCGAAGGAAACACCGCCGCCCGCACTCCGCAGCCGCCACAGCGACGCCGTGAAGCAGCAGCCGGACGGCCACCGCCCCGCCGCCGTGCAGTCGCCTCGCGCACGCGCCCCGCACCTCCTCCACCGCGCCACCGTCTCCGCTCGCTCTCGCCCTCTCCGTCTTCGTCGCTCCGACTTGCAGCACGCCGCGCGCGCCGCCATTGCCGCCCGCTAACCGAGCTCGCCAGCACTCGCAGCAGCCACACCGCCGCCCCAGCACCTTCGCCTCCGCATCCGGCCCCTCTTCCACGCGCTCGCCCAGGCTGCCGGTCGCCGGAGCGCCGCGCCGTCCGCACAGCCGCGGGCACGGCCGCCGGCGTACGCGGCCGGGGCGGACTGGGGCCACCGGGAGCCGATTGGTGGGCGTCGGGGGGTGCGCGACGCCGCCCCACGGCTCCGCCGTCTCCCTAGGCCGCCGGAGAGCCGCCCTAGCGGCCGGCCCCAAGCCAAATCGCTCCTCCTCTGTTTCCATCCCGAGCAAGGACGTGCAGTTCAGAATTAGACCAAGGGTGAGGGCCTAGGTGCAAAGTCGCTAGAACAACAGTTTACAGTTTCGGGTTCGGGCAATTTCAGGAAAACACAGGGTCCTTCGTGCAAAGTGCTTGTCCTATATGGATTTTCAGTTTAATCCCGAAATAGATCTCCAGAAATTGTTTTATAGCTTGTAAAACTCATAACTTGCTCATTTCTTGTCCGATTTGAGTGATTCAACTTGCAGTATTTTTGTTATGGAATGAACTATGCTTAGAAAATATGAGATTGCATGTTTGAGATACTTTTCTGTGTAGATTTATTTAATTGTTGGATAGGAATTAAACTAAGGAAATTCATAAGTAATTATAGGATGCTCTGAAAAATGTGATTCTTGTTTCTGTGATCTTGTTTTGTCATGCTTATGATGTAGTAAAGATATGAGTATGCTTTCTGTGGGATATTTAGGAGTTGTAGTTCAAGTGTGCTAGAAAGGTTATGTGGGAAATAATGGTGTGATATGGGGTTGATACTTTTTGTGGGCTCATTACATGTTATGATGTAGCCCCTGGTGTAATGGAATGCATGGTTTGATTAACTTCGTAGTACAAAGTATTTTTAGGTGACCCTCTGCCATGCCACTTGTGAATTTTGTGTAGGACAGTGGGTTCATCCAAATGGGGTGAAACTTGAATGATGGTCTGCATTTGACATGTGTTACCTACTGTAATTTTGGTAGGATTTTAGGAGTAACCAATCATGGTGTTCCTGTTCAAGCCATTGGTTGGTTAATTAGGGGTTAACCTAATGATGTCATGGTTAACCTAATTATATGTTGGTTTTCTGGTTAACTTGTCTATAGATGAAAGTTATAGTATTAGCTTAGCTATCTGCTATTAAAGTTTCATGGTCATTGGATGAATAGTTTAGGAGTTATGATTCTTATAATTTGGGTAACAGGGCTGTTTAGTGGCTGTTTTGCCAGGATCAGTCCCGATGATGTCTGTTTTAGGTATAGTTAATCTGGGAATCAGTTTATGATGTCTTCACATGTTTGATGGAGAATTTGATAAGCTTTCCAGATTGTTTTCAATCATATCCATAGGGTTTATGGATATTTAGTTATAAATTTATTAGTGGGATGCTGATTGTAGGGTTATGACTAGTAGTGATGCTTGATGGTGTGATGTGATATGCTAATCTTATTGTAAGAACTCATGGTGACTAATGTGTGTAGGATTGATTGTTAGGTAGTATGTTAAGATGTGTATGCTAAGGGTAGTTCTCTTTGGCTTTACTGACTTGTTTGCTAGTGGTAGATGTAAAAGCATCATTGTAACATGAGCATTATAATCATCGATCAATCATGATCATGCATATGCCGACAATATATTCACACATATGCACATGCATCATCTCAGGATCGCGGTTAGGTTATTCATCGAGAAGGACCAGGATCCCGAAGGACAAGTCGCGAAAGGAGTTTCCCGCACAGGAGGTGATTGGGAACCAGACGTGAACCAGCCTAAATATCGATCCAGATCGTCGAACTAACTCGTCGAAAGAAAGGCAAGCCCCGGAGCATTTCTCCTATGGTTTACAAATATCACTTGCGTCCTTTTATATGTTTAATGCATTAAGTATAGGAGTTGCCTGGAACCCTTGCCGCATGTTATCCATTCCTTGACTACTTAAAATATCCTTACCCCTACTAGGTGCAGGACCGATATTAATGCTTAGCCCTGCTTAATTAGAATCGGTAGCAGTCGGGTGATTTCCGGTCACCTGCGAGATATAGGTGGTTACCAGAGATATAATTGGCATGAGATGATCATGTTGGATATAACCAAGTGTGTTGGATAAAATTGAGACCGGGCGGAGTTTTGCAAGGTTTTGGAATGTAGTAACTCCGTCTGTGTCGATTAAGGACCGATCGTTGTCGGCCCTCGAGTCATGTTGAACGCATGCCCCACATTTAGCCGGAAGGATAACTCGTTCCGACCGCGAAGCCTAGTAGCTGTTTGGGCCGGTGACCGAAATGCGAGCAAGAACACCGAATGGCGGAGGGGTGGTCGAGGCCCGAGTGACCGTGGGCAAGACTGCCCGAGCTACATGGCGTCGTTCCGTGGGCGTACACGTCTTGATCGACCCGGCTCCGGACAACCTCGGGTGTAGACGGTCCATAGCGGTCCCGCGACTTTACCCGAACAAGTACCAACGGTGACCCAAGGTGCCTACGGAGGCCTCCGGAGGCATTTCGGGTTTGTGTGGGGAATAACCCCTCAGCTGAGTAGGAATCGATTCGAATCGCCATCACTCCTGGACAGTGAGTACTTGACTCGAGCTTCGGCCTCGTAGTAATGCTACTATGGAACAAGGGATCTTGGTTACGTGGATGATGTTGGATAATGCCAAATGGACATGGTTACTATTGATTGCTTATAATAACTCAAGTGATTGCTACTAGCATAGGTGCTCACCTAGCATAAACAGGTTATAATGATAAGCTATGCAAAATAAAATGAAAGACTCATACTTATACATATCTATAATATGATAACTTGTGCTTTTCGCAAATGAGTCAGCTAGTCCACTATAAGGCCATGCATTCCACCCCATAGCGTCCTTATTTTCTGGTTTAAGACGAGTAAGTCTAGCTAAGTACCCACGTACTCAGGGTTTTATTCCCACTTGTTGCGGATCGAAGACTTTTGCTGTGGCAACAAGATGGACCTGTATCCCATTAGGGAGGAAATAGACTTTGGGCAAAGTCAACTCTTATATCTCATCTACATGCTTTTGTTGGAGTCGACCCTGAGCTGGCACAGTATTTAAAATGTAGGTGTGAGTGTAATTGCAAGAATATTTACTTTTGCTGTTTATTTGAAAAACCTAAGTTGTAATAATAATATATTATTTGATACATGTGGTGTAATTATTTTATTTGTAAACTGTTGTATCAAGTGAATGGGAACTGCTGAACTTACGATTCGGGTGTTATGTTGTAAAAGTTTGAGATCCTTCGAGATTTCGCGGACTACCGGGCTAATATGATTGCGGTTTATTATTTAAGCTGCCACGGTGGCTTGATTAGTGAACAGTAATTATGTTAGTTGGTCGGTTCTGTTACATGCTTTTCCTTGTCCTTATCTAGATTTTTCCTGCAGGAAGAGAGCGGAGGCCCTAGCTGTAGGGCCGGAGACCTTCAGCCGGCCGGAAGGGGGTCTCCAGTCGGAGCTACGTGGAGGTCTCCCCGTGGCGAGCGGAGGTCCCTAGGGAGTCAGCGGAGGTCTTCTCCACTGGCGGGTTGTGTCGATAGGCGAGGCAGTGAGGTCGGCGAAGGTCCCCGGGGAGCCAGCGGAAGTCGCGGGGCGTCAGGCGACGGCTCTTCGAGGAGGCGTCGCCTGGTGCTGCCACACGAGCATAGAGGCCTAGCTGACGTCCATGGGCCGCATGAACACGATGATAGCTTTGCGGCCCATGGGCCGCGACACGGTGAAGGAGGACATGAATGCCCCTCCTAGGCCCACATGTAATATGGAAGGTTTTTAGGTTTTCGGAACCTTTGCAGGGGCATTCAAGTCTTTCTAGTGATGGTCGGGCAAGTTACTATAAAAGGCGACGACCCTCCGCCGTTGTAAAGAGAGTTTTCATCTGGTAGTTGTGATCTCACCTAACTGGAACCCATCTTGTAACCCGCATTTATTTATTGTTATAATAGTCCGGCTTTGGTCAGACTAACTCTAAACCTGTTGGAACCGTGTTCCAACACAAGGTATGGCGAAATTAATGAGGGTGGGTAGAAACGGCGGGGGTGGTTGGTGGGCGGCGCGATTGACAGTAAGGACGCCGCAGATGTGGGTGGCGGCGAAGGACGTGGTACTAAGCGTATAATTGTTAAACACTTTGGCAAGAAATAAATAAAAACGCAAAATTTGTATGACATGGTACTAAAAATTATGTGACACGATTGTTATGATAGTGAACAAACAATTGTCTAAAAAACCATGGTATGACTAATTTTATGGGCCCTTTTTTTTTGTTTGCTTTTGCCAATTACATTGAAGGATGCACACCGCAACACTAGCTATTGTTTCATCGGCCCCGCAGGTCTGCATTGGCCTGCCACAAGTACGTAGACAGAAGCTTACGCGAGTCTTCTGGTCTTTAACCGTTCCGCGCCGTCGTTGCCGGTTTACGGATGGACTTTCCGTGCAAATGACAATTAGTCATAGAGTTGCCATGTACGCGCTTTCTCTGATCTAGGTACTCCCATCCCTCTCAAGTACTAAACATGTATGACGGAGACGCTATTTTTTTAGACACTTGCGTTCAGGCCCGACCTTTAATTTCCAATGTTCGAACCCGTCAAATTGTTCTAATTCTATCTCCTGTGTGCACCGCTCCATGTTCAGGTCAAGTACACGATGACTTTGAGTCATCCGGCCCGACCTTTAATTTCCAATGTTCGAACCCGTCAAATGGTTCTAATTCTATCTCCTGTGTGCACCGGTCCATGTTCAGGTCAAGTACACGATGACTTGAGTCATCCGTGCGTGTGGTTATCAGAAACCACGTTGTGTATCAAACATTTTTACCTTATACAAAGACTAGTGGAAATGCATGTGCACCACACACATGTCTAGAAAAGGAGAAGTGTTGAGTTCATGAGTAATACATTTTATACAAAGACAAAAACATACATTTACTTAAGATTACAAATTCATCCCCTAAAGTCTATGAAAAAAAATTATCTTGTAATTATATTAGATAAAAATTCACCTAAATAATTTTGAATATATCAGAACTGGGTTCATAGAATGCTAATATACTTTCAGTCAGCATTACATTCAGTTTCTTTTCTTGTATAGAATGTTAAGATTAGTCAATCACCCTAATTGAGTCTATATTAGACTTGTCTTTAAAAATGATGATAACGGTGTGTAAGGCAAATAGAGAGAGCTTCCACCAAAACTTTTAAACATGAAGTCCGAAATAAACTCGATGATCAAAGAATCTGAATTCTCATCTTCCACAGCATTTACTGAAGATTCATGTCAAACGAAGTTAACGTACGCTCCCGGTTTCAGTCCCATTGCTTTCACCCCGGCGAGTACGCTTGGACCTGTGTTAGTCCAGTGGCTTTCCTTCGGGCTTCAGCCGAGTTCAATAGATTCCTGGCTCCAACAGTCAAGTCTTCGTTAGTCTCGTCACTTCATTAACTCATTCCTCTTTTTTTTTTTTTTCCTTCTCTTCGGACCACGACTAACCTTTGATTTCAGTAAATGCATTCATACTGCTGCTAGTTTTGTTTGGCAAGATCAGATAATCCCAGCGCTCCACGACTACGGCCTTCACGAGCATGGCGCGACAGTGCAGTTCGTCCATCCAGAAGCATCAGGTGAGTCTTCATGCCAGATTGCCGAATGCCGGTCCTCCCCAATGGAATTCTGCAGTTCTTCAGACTTCAGACTACAAAGACACTTATAAGTGTGTGCCATCATGCACAGATTTCATGCATTGCCAGTTTCCCACCAGCTCATCACACACAGCCGCACGGGCTTGCCCGTTCCACTCCACCCAAATCTCTCGTCTCTCCACCATGGCTCTCAATCTCCTCCACCTCGCGTTGCTAACGATGGCATCATCACTACTCACGCCCACACCACCTGCGATCGTCTCAGCATCCAACGCCACGGCCACCGCCGACCTTTCAGCCCTCCTCGCCTTCAAGGACATGCTTTCCGACCCTAGCGGCGTCCTCCGCGGCAACTGGACGGCCGGCACGCCCTATTGCACCTGGGTCGGCGTCTCCTGCGGCCACCGCCACAGACTGCGCGTCACGGCTCTGGCGCTCCCCGGCGTGCAGTTGGCCGGCACCCTGGCTCCCGAGCTCGGCAACCTATCTTTCCTCTCCATCCTCAACCTCAGCGACGCCGTGCTCACGGGGCACGTTCCAGCCAGTCTCGGCGCGCTGCCACGCCTCCTTTCCCTCGATCTCTCGAGCAACTATCTCTCGGGCACCGTCCCGGCCTCGCTCGGCAACCTCACCACGCTCGAGATCCTCTATCTCGACTCCAACAACCTCACCGGTGAAATCCCACACGAACTGAGCAACCTGCCGAGCGTTGGGTTTCTTGATCTCAGCAGAAATGAGCTGAGCGGACCGTTGCACCAGGGCTTGTTCAACGGAACGTCTCAGTCTCAGCTGAGCGCCTTCAGCCTTGCATACAACAGCTTGACGGGGAACATTCCTAGCGCCATTGGCTCCTTACAAAACCTTCAGTTCCTTCAGCTCTCGAGGAACCAGCTTTCTGGGCAGATCCCATCTTCACTGTTCAACATGTCCAACCTGATAGGGCTGTACCTCTCCAAGAACAATCTCTCGGGGCCGGTGCCACCAGGCAACCAGAGCTTCAACCTCCCCATGTTGCGAGACCTGTATCTCAGCAAAAACGAGCTCACCGGCACGGTGCCACCGGGCTTTGGGTCGTGCAAGTACCTGCAGCAGTTCATTCTGGCATACAACCGCTTCACTGGTGGAATACCGCTGTGGTTGTCAGCCTTGCCAGAGTTGACGCAGATCTCCCTAGGTGGCAACGACCTCTCCGGCGAGATCCCCGCCGTCTTGAGCAACATTACCGGCCTCACCGTGCTAGACTTCACCACGAGTAGGCTGCGTGGGGAGATCCCGCCGGAGCTGGGCCGGTTGGCGCAGCTGCGGTGGCTCAACCTGGAAATGAACCACTTGAAAGGTACCATTCCGGCCTCCATCAAGAACATGTCTATGCTCTCCATCCTTGACATATCCTACAACTCCCTGACTGGACCTGTGCCGCGAAAAATATTTGGGGAATCTCTTACTGAGCTCTACATCGCTGAGAATAAGCTTAGTGGAGACGTCGGTTTCATGGCCGACCTGTCAGGTTGCAAGAGCCTCAAATACATCGACATGGTCAAAAATTACTTCACCGGTAGCTTCCCCAGCTCTATGATGGAGAACCTCTCCTCCCTTCAGATCTTTCGGGCATTTGAGAACCAAATAACAGGACACATCCCTAACATGCCGAGCAGCATCACGCTCATTGACCTTCGTGACAACCAATTAAGCGGGGAAATTCCACAATCAATCATGGAAATGAAGAATCTCAGAGGTCTTGACTTGTCTAGCAATAAGTTGTCTGGGATCATCCCTGTACACATCGGCCAATTGACAAAGTTGTTTGGCTTGTACCTGGCCAACAACAAACTCCATGGCCCTATACCAGATAGCATTGGAAACCTGAGCCAGCTACAAGTATTAGAATTATCAAATAACCAGTTCACTTCAGCAATACCCCTGGGGCTATGGGGTCTTGAGAATATTGTGAAACTTGATCTGTCTCGCAATGCCTTGAGCGGCTCTTTCTCAGAAGGTATTGAAAATCTGAAAGCAATAACTTTTATGGACCTTTCTTCCAACCAACTCCATGGCAACATACCACTTTCACTGGGAGTGCTCAATACATTGAACTACCTAAATTTATCAAAGAACATGCTACAAGATCAGGTACCAAATGCAATTGGCAGCGAGCTAAGCAGCATGGAAACATTGGATATTTCGTACAACTCCCTATCTGGTACAATTCCACGGTCCTTTGCCAATCTCAGCTATCTCACAAGCCTAAATCTCTCTTTCAATAAACTGTATGGACAAATCCCAGAGGGTGGTGTGTTCTCAAACATCACTCTACAATCATTGGAAGGAAACACTGCACTATGTGGCCTGCCACACCTTGGGTTCCCACGCTGCCCAAATGATGAGTCCAACCATCGCCATCGATCTGGTGTCATAAAATTTATACTTCCAAGTGTTGCAGCAGCAGCCACTGTAATAGGAGCTTGCTTGTTCATCCTGATCAGAAATCATGTCAACAAGAGGCCACAGAAGATGCCAGTCGCTAGCGAGGAGGCAAACAACTACATGACAGTATCCTACTTTGAGCTTGCCCGTGCCACAAATAACTTCGACAATGATAACCTGCTAGGAACAGGAAGCTTTGGCAAAGTATTCAGAGGCATACTGGATGATGGGCAAATCGTCGCAATAAAAGTCCTGAACATGGAACTGGAAAGAGCCACTATGAGCTTTGATGTTGAGTGCCGTGCACTTCGCATGGCTCGACACCGAAACTTGGTTAGGATACTCACCACCTGCTCCAATCTTGACTTCAAGGCACTAGTGCTCCCATACATGCCAAATGGGAGCCTAGATGAATGGTTGTTCCCTAGTCACCACCGTGGGGGGTTAGGATTGTCCCAGAGGATGAGCATCATGTTAGATGTGGCTCTGGCACTGGCTTACGTTCACCATGAGCACATGGAGGCAGTCCTGCATTGTGACCTCAAGCCAAGCAATGTGTTGCTTGATCAAGATATGACGGCTTGCGTAGCCGACTTCGGCATCGCAAGGTTGCTGCTGGGCGATGATACTTCCATAGTTTCAAGGAACATGCATGGAACAATTGGTTATATGGCACCAGGTATGCAGTAACTGTCTGAACCTTTGATAGTAACTCATACTATCTCATCACTTGTGCTGCATCACTAACAATGTATCTGTTTGTTTGCTTTGCTGTGAACTGGCATAACAGAGTACGCTTCAACCGGGAAAGCGTCAAGGAAGAGCGACGTTTTCAGCTATGGGATAATGCTTCTCGAAGTCGTCACTGGGAAGAAGCCCACCGACACCATGTTCAGCGAAGAGCTAAGCCTGAGAGAATGGGTCAGCCAAGCTATTCCATCAAGACTTGCTCATGTCGTGGACCATAACATCTTTCTTCTAGACGAGGAGGCGGCAACAAGCAGTGGAGATGTCCAACGTGCCGGCTGGTCATCTCGCCAAGGATCTCCCAGCGCATGGAGCTGCCTAGCGCAGATATTGGACCTGGGTTTACGGTGCTCCTGTGGCTTGCCCGAGGAGAGGGTGTCGATGAAGGATGTGGCTGCCAAGCTCACAAGGATCAAAGAGAGTTTACTGTCCTCCCGATGATTTGGTCTGCAACTGAAGGCAGCAATGTATCTCTCAGAATTCCTGAACAATTTGTTCAAAATAAAATTCCTGAACAGTACTGCAAAGTTAACATTGATGTGTTCATATGACCAAATGTTCAGATCAGTCAGGCCCCATTACGGCGATTAGAGTAGGCATCTGCAAAATGCTACTAAATGCTTTTGCAAGGTTCAGATGGCCCGTATGCCGCCAAGTCAGGAATAGAGTGGATCTTGAGCTCTGCAGATTTGGTGTTCTTGGCTTTATGGGCGTGTTCGGTTAATGTGTTAAGATTAAGCTAGCCAACTAAGCTTGAGGAGCTAAAGTCTGGCTTCAACAATGCAAGATACACTTATTTGATTGTAATGGTTAGCTTAGTCTGGCTTCTCTATGGGTGTGTTTGGTTGGCTGCTTTTTATCTACTCCCTCTGTCCCAAAATAAGTGCCATTCTCACTTCCTGAGAAAAAGTTGCCGGCGATTATATATTAAAATATATTAATATTTATGCTAAGTGATTAGTATCATCGGAAATATCTTTAAGTCTAGTTTTTAACAAAATTATTTAGAGATATAAATATTGCATATATTTTTCTATAAATTGAGTCAAACTTATGACACGAAAACCCAAAACAACACTTATTTTGGGACCGAGGGAGTACATAAGACAAGTTTACCTCGCCATTGAAACATTTCGTCGAACAGATGCTCCGCGGAGGACACCTGTCACCGCCATAGAATACACCCAAGCTTCTCCGCCTCCCGCCTGCTCGTCCTCACTCCTCTCCGCCTTTTCACGCGCCTCTCGCCGCCCCCACGGCGTCGACCCCACGCGGACTTGTTGCTGCCAGCCGCGGTGAGACCCGGATGCACGACCATGGCACGGCTGGGGTCGTCATCGACCGCGGCGGAGGCTAGCTCCGCGACGTTCCATGCGCGGTGCGCCCGATGGCAACGGCGCGCTCCTGGAGCTCCTGACGGGGCGGTTCGCGCGAGCGAGCTTCGGTCCTGCGGGGGTGGACAACTCCGCCATCCTTGTGATATCGAGCGCAACGGTGGGTCGGAAATTCGAAATCCGGCGCGACGAGTCTTTCGCGCAGCCGAAGGTGGATGCAGACCCGCTTCCTAAAGTATTGGGCCGTATAAAGCCCATTCCATGGTCCAGCTCGCCAACCTGGGAAGCAACCGCCGCCGCCAATGCACACACGAACGCGCACGCGCACGCCCACGCCCACGCCCACGCCCCCCCGTTCCACGAATCAGAACTAACAGAACGGGAACATTGGTCATGTTCCCGTCCCCCGGCTGCTAGTCAGATTTCGAAGCCCTGGCCTGAGCGAGGAGCGTGGTTAGTGCCTTCACTTCACAGAGAGGCCTGCTCAGAACTGAATCTCTCTTTCAACAAACTGTATGGACAAATCCCAGAGGGCGGTGTGTTCTCAAACACCACCCTACAATCACTGGAAGGGAACACTGCACTATGTGGCCTGCCACACCTTGGGTTCCCACGCTGCCCAAATGATGAGTCCAACCATCGCCATCGATCTGGTGTCATAAAATCTATACTTCCAAGTGTTATAGCAGCCACTGTAATAGGAGCTTGCTTGTTCATCCTGATCAGAACTCATGTCAACAAGAGGTCAAAGAAGACGCTGGTTGCTAGAGAGGAGGCAAACAACTACATGACAGTCTCCTACTTTGAGCTTGCTCGTGCCACAAATAACTTCGACAATAATAACCTGCTAGGAACTGGAAGCTTTGGCAAAGTATTCCGAGGCATACTGGATGATGGGCAAATTGCCGCAGTAAAAGTCCTGAACATGGAACTGGAAAGAGACACTATGAGCTTTGATGCTGAATGACGTGCACTTCGCATGGCTCGACACGAAACTTGGTCAGGATACTCACCACCTGCTCCAATCTTGACTTCAAGGAACTAGTGCTCCCATACATGCCAAATGGGAGCCTAAATGAATGGCTGTTCCCTAGTAACCACCGTCATGGGCTAGGATTGTCCCAAAGGATGAGCATCATGTTAGATGTGGCTCTGGCACTGGCTTACCTTCACCATGAGCACTTGGGAGGCAGTCCTGCATTGTGACCTCAAGCCAAGCAATGTGTTGCTTGACGGCTTGCGTAGCCGACTTCGGCATCACAAGGTTGCTGCTGGGCGATGATACTTCCATAGTTTCGAGGAACATGCATGGAACAATTGGTTATATGGCACTAGGTATGTAGTAACTGCCTGCAACTTGACAGTAACTCATACCATCTCATCACTTGTGCTGCATCACTAACAATGTATCTGTTTGTTTGCTTTGCTGTGAACTGGCATAACAGAGTACGCTTCAACCGGCAAAGCGTCAAGGAAGAGCGACGTTTTCAGCTATGGGATAATGCTTCTCGAAGTCGTCACCGGGAAGAAGCCCACTGACACCATGTTCAGCGAAGAGCTAAGCCTGAGAGAATGGGTCAGCCAAGCTATTCCATCAAGACTTGCTCATGTCGTGGACCATAACATCTTTCTTCTAGACGAGGAGGCGGCAACAAGCAGTGGAGATGTCCAACGTGCCGACTGGTCATCTTGCGAAGGATCTCCCGGCGCCTGGAGCTGCCTAGCGCAGATATTGGCCCTGGGTTTACAGTGCTCCTGTGACTTGCCTGAGGAGAGGGCGTCGATGAAGGATATCGCTGCCAAGCTCGCAAGGATCAAAGAGAGCTTACTATCCTCCCGATGATTTGGTCTGCAACTGAAGGCAGCAATGTATCTCTCAAAATTCCTGAACAGTTTGTTCCCAAAAAAAAAAAAAAAAATCTGAACAGTACTGCAAAGTTAACATTTATGTTCATACGACCAAATGTTCAGATCAGTCAGGCCCCATTGCATCGACTGGAGTAGGCAACTGCAAAATGCTACTGAATTTCAGATGGCTCATATGCAGCAAACTCGGGAATGGAGTGGATCTTTTAGGGTGTGTTTGGTTTGTGTACCAAATGAGCCTGGCTAGCTAGACCAAGCCAGGCTAGACTTAGCCTGTGTGAAACTAGCCAAGCGCTGCTTGTTTGGTTACCTGGCTATACTCATCCTGGCTGAGCTGAGATGTTGTTTGGTTTCTTGCATTAGAGCCTGGCTAGCCCACTGGAGCCAAGATGGGTTGTGTTTGGTTTGCTGGCCAGGCATGTTCCTGTTACCATTTCTTTTATTTGGTGAGCTTACCCCCCTTCAATCACCGTGCTCAGTACCTATGTATTTTTTTAGTCTCAACTTTCCAATCTATACCTGCTATTACGCTTATAGAAGAAGCAGATTTACTAAACCAAACTACAAAAGATAACAACACACCCTATTACATAAACTGAGTAGAGTCATCATGCTTCGGTAGATGCTGCTAACACTGGAGCCTGAAGAACGAACAATGAGCTGAAGCTCGATCAGATTCATGAATGACCGTGTACTAGCTAAGTAAAAACAGCAGGCATTCTAGTAGCAGCGCATTCGGATTCATGAACGACCGAGTACTAGCTAAGTAATGCTGCTATTGTTGACCAGTTTTACGACAAATCCGACTGGTGCATTGTTCTCGAGAGCATCAACTGCTGCTGAATGCATGAACCTTCAGAGCATCAGCTTCCTCTCTGACTGTGAATAGCTTGTTCAATTACTCAACACACAAGATCACTCCAATCCTCCCGACTGGAGAATCAAGCGCTTCACACAAATCTTCTCCAACCACACAATATGCAGGGACGCCAAGCTATTCAAGATTTCGAGAACACTAGACTCTGCGTCTAATGCTTCAGCACGCCAAACTGTTTCAGATACTGTAGCTAAGTTTCAGTCTTCTTGCTCTAATGAGCATCAAGACAACTTCTGCAATGTTATGCAGGCAATGCGATGTGTAAACCTTTGTAATGTTACACTTCTCACAGCACGTTGATAAATTTGTTTGCTGTAAAAAAAAGAAAAGAATCGATGACTAGAAACAAAAATACCTACTGCTAATAACAGAGTGCCTGCACCTCAAAGCTTCTCGCGAGGCAGCAAGCACTGGCCCGGGCGCAGGCTCTGGCGAGTCGCTGCGATTCGAGACGAGGACGCGGGAGATGGACGGGAGCTCGGCGAGGTGCGCCTCCGCGAGGTAGGGCGCCAGCGCGCCGGCGCCGGCGAGCGCGGGGATCTGGGCGGGCGGCGGGATGGGAGACGAGGAGGGAGGCAGCGGCCGTGACGCGGGCGTCGCTGCGTGCGTGTGAGGTCGGACGCGTGCGCGGGAGGGCTCTGCCTCATCGAGGGCGAGCTCTGCGCCGTGGCCGCGCGGGAGCTCTCCTCCGCGGGCGCGGGCGAGCTCTGCCTCACCGAGGGCGAGCTCTGCGGGGTCTCCGCCGGTAGCTGCAGTGGAGGAGTGGCCGGCGAAAATCAGCTGCAGGGCGCTGATCTCCGTCACGGACGCCGCCGGATCTGTGCGGCCGCGTGCACCGACGAGGGGAGGAGGAGCACCTGGCGCACGCCGGCGTCGAGGCCCAATACAGGAAGAAGAAATCGACGACGCTGGGAGGTGAGTGAACAGTACCCGAGCGGCGAACCGTAGCCCGGCTGTGAAAACGCGCTGGGAGGTGAGTGAACAGTACCCGAGCGGCGAACCGTAGCCCGGCTGTGAAAACGCGCTTTTATTCGGTGGCCAAGCTGGGCCACCTGGGCCCACGCCAGGAGCGCGAGTGGAGCTGGCCCCCAGACTCCTTGGCCAGGCAACCAAACAAGTAGTTTTGGGCCTCCAAGAAGCCTGGTTGAGGTTGGCCACCCAACCAAACACACCCTTAGTGTTCTTGGCTGGGTCGTGTACGGTTCATGTGTTAATACATAGGCAATATCTGAAGATATATTGGGGCAATTGATAAAAAAAAAAAAACAAGTTCACATTTCCCCAAACTTTTATATGTTTTGTCAATAAGGTGAACTAACTAAAAGGGCTGACATGGTAAACTTTTGTGTACACAAAAAAAGGAAACAACAGATAAATGAAAACCAACACCAGAATTCAACATATGGTGTTCTAAGCAAACAGCTGCTAAGACAATAATTGAGATTGATATCACATAAAAACAGTATGACTGTTATTGTTTGCAACATCAATAAGAGTGTAAAAATTGCAAAGCGACAAATTAAAGACTAAGAAGAACAAGAGCAGGAAATGTAAAGTTTGGACATTACACATAAAGAAAAGATAATCTTCTGAACAGGCACTGAATCTTCATGCATCATCTGAATAAGTGACTATCAAAGGGATCATCCACCCACAAATCATGTGTCTGCTGGTCGCATGAGTATGTAGTGAAACAAGAACCTCTTATGAATTTAAATTGAGCACCTTGGGAAGCTTTATTGTCCAGTTGAAGTCGTCTGTGTTGATTAGCCATCCCCTTATTATTGTTGGTGTTCACAGATCCAAATACCATTATCTTTAGAACTTTTGCATTCAATACAAAGAACTTGGCAAAGTCAACATCAGGTCTCATACCACAATAATTCAGCAAGGCCACTTGTCGAAGATGAGACTCAAGGCATTCAATTGGATCTAGTGGATTATAGCTCCGCTTATTTTTCCTACTCTTCTGTAGGTCAGCCTGGATAATAAAGAAAGAAAACAATATGAAAGTAGTTACTACGCAGTCGGCAATGTCACACAGTAGCTCACTAGACTGCACTATATCTCATTTGTTCATATTGGCACATGAAGCAAGCAAAGACAAATACTCACGATGATATACAACTTCTGCAAGCAGGGGAAACATTTGAGGAAGTCAACAACTGAGTCCAGATTAGGCCCCAAAGTGTCAAGGAACAAAACCTTTACAGTACGCATCGAGGTTGTCAAGCTTAGGGCAATCATTTTCTGGACAAGAATAAGGAGACATCATAATTAGTCACTAGCAAATATAAATCCAGAATACAAGATGGAAGAATTGAAGCCTACTAGTACCTGGAAAACAGTGGTTCCAAGATCAAGTCTAGTGATGCCATCGGACAGCTCGCCCAATATCTCTAGTTTTGGCGCCCGCACGACCCGGATTGTTGCCAGACCATGGATCCGGCTAAGTGGCAACAATCTTTCAAGGCAAGGGGCGTCTTCTATAATAAGATCTTGGAGCGTGATATGATTTCCTTCTCTCTTCCGACAGGGAGAAACCATGAAGCCAAAGCTCCTTAGAGTGGGCTAGTTAATGCGGAGGCGACCAAAGCCAACACTCCCATACAACAAGAGGCTCTCAAGAACAGGGCAACCACAGAGCAGACTGTGAAGAGCATCTTCCAAGACAATGACGTAACGCAGGGAGAGCTGCTTGAGGCAGGGAAACTTGAGCAATGGCGCCATCTCTCTTGGGAAATCGCAGCTGTCAAAGTCGGCAACACAGAGGGTGGGCGCAAAGCGTAACGCGGACGGCGGTAGCGGGTAGGGCAGATGCGGGTTCTCCATGTAGTAGCAAAACTTGATCTCACGGAGGCCAGTGAGGGCAGGGGAGCGCAACCAGCCATCAATTTTGGCGTAGCGGTCGCGGAGGTGGATGCCGGGGACGGCGAAGCGGCGGGCTGGGCCCGGGTGGTCGGAGAGGATCTTGGGGACGAAGATGAATCGCTTCCGGTCCTGGCCGCTGAGGTCGCTGTCGACACCTAGGTTGAGAGGCGCGGCGCGCCAGAGAGGGCGCCACCGGCGGGAGAGGATCTGAGTGCGGGCGCCGGCCTTGGTGGGGAGGAGGGAGACGACGGTGCCCAGTACCTCGTCGGGGAGGCGGCTGATGAGATCGAGGCTGCTTTCTTCCTCGCCGTTGCCATTCCCCAGTGGTTCTTGGCCGAGATCGGATTTTTGCTTTTTGGCGGCGGGCGCAGCCTCCATGGGCGGCGGCGGCTGCTACTGGCGAGGTGAAAGTGAAAGTTTTTTTTTTTTTAACATGTAGTGAAAGGGTTTCTGCGGCTGGCGAGGTGAAAGGGTTTGGGTGAGGCAGCGACTCAAGCGAGTGGATTGTTTTTTCTGTACTAGTATTTCTTTTTCGAAAAAAACCTAATAATTACTGAGCTAGTGTCCACCTACAGTATGTCAATCTGCATTTCCAATGCTATCACTAACACTGTCTCTGTTTATTTTGCTCTGAACTTGCATAACAGAGTATGCTTCCACCGGTAAAGCGTCAAGGAAGAGCGACGTTTTCAGCTATGGGATAATGCTTCTCGAAGTCATCACTGGGAAGAAGCCCACCGATGCTATATTCAGCGAAGAGCTAAGCCTGAGAGAGTGGGTCAGCCAAGCTATTCCGTCAAGACTTGCTCATGTCGTGGACCATAACATCTTTCTTCTGCTAGACGAGGAGGCGGCAACAAGCAGTGGAGATGTCCAACGTGCCGACTGGTCATCTTGCGAAGGATCTCCCAGCGCCTGGAGCTGCCTAGCGCAGATATTGGCCCTGGGTTTACAGTGCTCCTGTGACTTGCCTGAGGAGAGGGTATCGATGAAGGATGTCGCTGCCAAGCTCGCAAGTATCAAAGAGAGCTTACTATCATCCTCCAGGCTCCAGATGATTTGGTCTGCAACTGAACGCAGCCGATGCATAGCGATTGGAGCAGGCAACTGAAAAATGCTATACTGAATGAGTCTGAATGCTTTTGCAGTTTTCAGATGGTCTGTACCCCGTATGCAGCGCCGGGAATGGAGTGGAACCTTTTTTATTATTATTTTAGTATTCCTACCCCTATTACAAAGTCTAATGGTGATTTTACCCCTCTTTTTTTTAACTTTATGATTTTACCCTTATTTTTTCTAAACGAAGCTCCAATTTACCCCTAGTATGTAACATTGTCTGAGACAGATTGATCAAATAGCCAAAAAAGAAAAATAAATGAAAAAACAACTGCGCAAAAAAGACAAGCATACTCTTATGTCCCTCTCCTACCGCTAGGAGGCGATAGTTCACACATTTGGCGATATTAAATTGCGTTTATGTGGATTGTTAATTAAACTATTGCAGAATTTTTTTAAAAAATCCGTCCAATAAAAATAAGAGCTTGATATCTAAAAATAGGGGTAAAAACTCATGGGCAAAGTCATTATTTTGTCCAAAAATTAACACCGTTAGAAGGACTTAACAAACTAGGGTAAAGTCTTCCTTCGTTTAAAAATTATAGGGGTAAAATCGCAAAGTTTAAAAAACAAGGGTAAAATCACAAACACACTTCAAAAGAGGGGTAGAAATGCTCAAGCCCCTTTTTTTTAGCATGAATAGAGTGAAACTTGAGTGTTCCCAAAAAAAAAAAAAAAAAGAGTGGAACTTGAGCTCTGCAGATTTGGTGTTCAAGAGTTCACTCGGTAAACTTTTATGCCTCCGATAAAAACAAAGGTCGTAACTTTTGCGTGGATCATGCACGTGTGTGTCTGTAGCTGAATTCGTCTCTGTCGATCCTCGATATGGCTGAGCTGGAGGCCTGGAGCCAATGGTTTGCTTGTTTGTTTTGGTTCGGCCACGTCAACACGTCATCCTCATCCTCTCCGCTCCACTCGTCTGCTGCTGCTGCCATTTCTTCTTCCTTCCCCCTCCGGCCGTCGTCCGGCGGACCAAACCAGACCGACCATACGGCCATTGCCGCGCCACTGCCTACTCCAGGGATGCTACGCTGCACGCGCTACTCGCTCCAGCTCCTCCAGCCCCACCCTGCCTTCCCCGGTGGCGCCACCTGCTCTTCTTGCTCATGCTCATGTTCCCCGCCTTCTTCCTCCTCCGGCACCCAGCACCAGAGGCTCCACCCGCCAGCCGCCCTGTCCCCAGCTACTTCCAGCTCCACCACATCACTCACCCACGCGCCTGACCACGACGAAGATGCAGGCGCCTCCGACGACGACGACGCCCTCCTGGCGCTCCTCCGCGCCCACGACACCGACGCCGCCTACGGCCTCTTCTCCTCGAACCCTGCCGCCCTCCCTTCCTCCCCCACCACGGCGTCCCGCCTCCTCGCGCAGCTCGCCTTCAGCTCCAACGGCCGCCCCGACGCGTTCGCCCGCGCCGCTCGCCTCCTCCAGAGCCTCCGCGCCCGCGGCGCGCTCGACCTCCTCGACGCCAACGCCCTCTCGCTCGCGGCCGCGGCCGCCGCGCGCTCCCGCGACGCGCGCCTCGCGCACTCCCTCCTCCTCTACATGCTCCGCCAGGGCCTCCTCCCCGACCGGCGCGCGTACACCGCCGCCGTCGCCCGCCTCGCGCCGCCCGCCAAGGCGCTCCGCCTCTTCGACACCGTCCTCCGCCGCATCCGCGGCGCGCCGCCGGAGCTCGTCTCCCCGTCCTGCCTCCCCGACGCGGCCGCGTACAACGCGGCGCTCAGCGCCTGCGCCGACGCCGGGGACTGCCGCCGGTTTCGGCAGCTGTTCGACGCGATGGGCGAGTGGAGCGCCGCCGCCGACGCGCTCACCTACAACGTCGTCATCAAGATGTGCGCGCGCGCCGGCCGGAAGGACCTCGTCGCGCGCGTGCTCGAGCGCATGCTCGCCTCCGGCCTCTTCCCCTGCGCCACCACGTTCCACTCCCTCGTCGCCGCGTTCGTCGGCTTCGGCGACATCGCCACGGCGGAGAGGATCGTGCAGGCGATGCGGGAAGAGCGCAAGGACATCTGCCTACTGCTCAGGGCTGTCGGTGACAATGGTGTGACCGACGTCGTCGAGGAGGGTGCCGCGCTGCTCGACGACATTGTTGCCGGGGACAGACAGGGACAGAGCTCAGAATCTGAGGTGCCGCTGCTCCCCAAGGCTTATCCGCCCAACGCCAGGGTGTACACGACGCTGATGAAGGGATACATGAACGCAGGCCGCGTCGACGATGTCGTGGCCGTTCTGCGCGCGATGCGGCAAGAGGCGCTGACGGCTCCGGCAAGCCGGCCGGACCACGTGACTTACACGACGGTGATATCAGCGCTCGTCGGCGCGGGCGACGTGGCGCGCGCACACGCCGTGCTGGATGAGATGGCCGCGGACGGAGTTCCGGCCAACCGCGTCACCTACAACGTCCTGCTCAAGGGGTACTGCCAGCAGCTGCAGATGGGCAAGGCCAGGGAGCTCTTCGAGGAGATGGTGACGGGCGCCGGCATCCAGCCCGGCGTGGTGACGTACAACACCCTCATGGACGGGTGCGTGCTCAGCGACGACAGCGCGGGTGCGCTGGCCTTCTTCAACGAGATGCGGTCGCGGGGCATCGCGCCGTCCACGGTGAGCTACACGACGCTGATGAAGGCGTTCGCCGTGTCGGGGCAGCCCAAGGTGGCGCACAAGGTGTTCGAGGAGATGGAGCGGGACCCCAGGGTGACGGTGGACCGGGCGGCGTGGAACATGCTGGTGGAGGCCTACTGCCGGCTGGGGCAGGTGGAGACGGCAAAGCAGGTGGTGGAGAGGATGAAGGAGCGCGGCGTGCAGCCGGACGTGGCGACGTACGGCAGCCTGGCCAAGGGCGTCGCGACGGCGCGCAAGCCGGGGGAGGCGCTGGTGCTCTGGAACGAGGTGAAGGAGCGGTGCCTGGAGGAGGCCGACGAGGAGCTGCTGGGGGCGCTGGCGGACGTGTGCGTCAGGGCGGCCTTCTTCAAGAAGGCGCTGGAGATCGTGGCGTGCATGGAGGAGAAGGGCATCGCGCCCAACAAGACCAAGTACAAGAAGATGTACATCGAGATGCACTCCAGGATGTTCACCAGCAAGCACGCGTCGCAGGCGCGCCGGGACCGGCGCCGGGAGCGCAAGCGTGCCGCCGAGGCCTTCAAGTTTTGGCTCGGCCTGCCCAACTCCTACTATGGCAGCGAGTGGCGGATCGAGCCTCTGCTGGATGGCGATGATGACCAAAGTTGAGCCACCATTTCTGCTATGAGCATTGTACCCTTCTGCATGAAGGGAATTTTTGTCAAACATACAAAAGGAAAAATATACTTCATATTTCTTGTTTTTTGACAGGAATTTCATATTTCTTGTTGTATGTAAATCTCAGGAAACCAAAGGTGATTTACATATCCCCTTCTTCCTTGTACAACCTAATCAGGAGTAGAGAGTTTTTGCTGCAGGCAGTCGTTATCTAAACGACTGAACGGTAGAAATAATTCATTTTACCATCGAAAGGTGAATAGAAAACAGCAAGCAAATGCAGATGAATGTAATGCGATTGTGCGAAGCACTGAAACTTCGACAAGAAGAAGGGTGAACGAGAGTTGCTGAAAACATTTTCTGTTTCTTGAATAATGGATACAGAAATTATGAAATAATTCCTGCTATTTAACATTATAGCAACCAAAATTATCATTCTGCCGGGCAATCTTCTTCAAGGAATTGCAACTGTTGACACACAAAGTCAGTTCATGAAATGCAGAAGCTTTTGATCAATGCACTCAATCCCTAGTTCAATCTCTAGACTGAAACTTATCTTCTTTGTTTCTTGAATTTCTCCTTTCTTTCCCTAGACTGACCTTGGTTGCTTGCTTGATTCGATTGCCACTCGTACTGAATCTTAAGTCTTCCATTGTTTCAGCTAATTCAGTTATACTCCCTCGTTCCTCGGTTTCAAATTACAAGTCGTTCCAACTTCTCGAAGAGTCAAAACATCTGACCAAAATCGGGACGTGGGATGGCATGGTCGTGTGCATGAATCTGAACGCGTGCAAGCCTATCAGGCTCAGTGTAACATGAACTCCTACGTATAGGGTTTCTTACAAGGTAAAGACTCTTACCGGCAGGCCGTAATTTTAACCAACCGCACGACGGGTCCACTTCCACCGCATGCCTCTCACCTCATCCTTTCGTTCATATCCATTTTCCCCATTCTCTCTCGGACTCCTTCCCGACCCAATCAGCCACACCGCACGCCTCTCGTGCCCCGCCGATCTCGCCGACCGGAAGCCCTCGTCGCCGGCGACACCCACCCTCCCTCCCTTTCTCCGGCCACCTCCTTGTGTTCGCTTCTAGCTCTTCCCCGCCCCAACCATGTCGGTCATGGTGGATCCCTCGGAGACTGGAGACCGCCGCTCCACCCTACGCCAGCTGTTTCGCCGTGCCCTTGGCTGCTCGCCGGCGACGAGCACCCACCAGGTTTGTTCGTCCCCGCCTTTCACCCCCCTTCCTGCTACACGAAACCGAGCTCCCAAACCCTAACATATGGTATTTGCTATGTGTGCCTCAGATCCGCGCCTTTGTCCCGTCTGGTCGTGACCCAGGCCCTGCGACGGCGTGTCCTGTTTGACCTGCCCGACCACACCCTAGGCCTCGCAACCCGCCGACGACAAGCTCGTCTGCGCCACTGCCATGGGCTGAGGTGGGGCATTTTGCTCCTCCTTTGGGAACTGCTTTGATCGTATTTGCTGTTTGTGGGGAAATTTTTACAGTGGTGCGTGAGCCGAGGAAGTTCTCTCGGAGATGGATTGGGCCATTGTTATGTCCTCGATTTTGCTCACTACCCATAGGTTTATCCTGTTTATGTTTGTTTTGTGTGATTTGGACTGTTGGTCTGTCCACAGGTGTCTATATTGGCTATTTACGACAGTAATTAGTTGCATTGTTTGAGTGTGGAATTCAAAGCGATTTAGATTATTTCTACGGTTGAATTGCTCCAGTGACAGCCGACTTGCTATTATAGGGAGGCTCAATCTGGGCTTTGTTTAGGAAACCTGGAACATCCTCTGATTACTTGTCACAGATCACACTTTTCATTTTTTGCTCTTGGGAATTGGGATGAACCAGTTGTGCTGCCCAGCTACTAGCATATTTCACAATACATAAATAGATTGAGCTATGCAATTGAGTACTGGATTAATTACTAGTTCATTCTGATAATATAACTTATCAAGCTATCAACATAGTACCAAATGAGATTGTATTGTCACCATGAGTAGCCATGTGACTACCTGTCTTTTTTTTTGGGTGAAGACTTCTTCCTGCCTAACGCACAAATTCTCTTCATTACAGTTATGATGTCATCTAAATAGGCCATTTCTACCCATTTAAGTCACCAACTGCTGTGACTTTTGTACAAAACTATTTTTTTGACATCATTAGATTGCCTCTGTTTGACCTGTATCTTTGCTCGTTCCACAAACAGAAGCGGTGCATAGAAAATGAAAACAGAGTTGTGTATTTATTTTGCAAATAAACCAGGAGTTGGGGTGAGGGTGGGGCTATGGGATGCAAATGAACACATGCACTCTACTTGCTTTTCAGAATACATAAATTGGCTATTTTTAGGAAGACATTGTTGCCTAATGAGTGATACTTAAATTGCCTAAGAAATTACAATGCAATACATTATTGCCTAAGAAACTACAGCTTTGTTGTGCTTTCCTGGATCCATGCTTTTCTCTGTTTGATTGGTTACTCCAATTCTTATCTGCAGGTCATAGCACTATAGCGGTATAGCCTCATCTAGGCCACTATTGCACAGCATAATTAAGCAGCATTTTGGCACTGCAAAGCTTAGCTTTATTTTTGTTCAGGTTTGAGCAGCAGCTTGCCATGTTTTCCTAGCTTCTTTTGCAGTTGCTTGGTGTTTTGTATTTGTTTATTTATCCTTTGCCTGATCTAATAGCTCTTTTGAGTAATGTTTACTATGTAGCTTTTAGTTTACCATCGGTAGTCCAGTTAGACTGAAATTTGATGTGCTTATGTGAACATTCCTTGCTCTCAACTAAGATTTGATCATTTTATTTTACTAGCTAGCTGCTGCAACTCGGTCTGCAGTTTATTTAGTTTCAGTCAGTATACTTGCTTTTTTAGATTACATAAATTGTCTATTTAGGAAGACGTTGTTGCCTATCTAATGACACTTGAATTGCCTAAGAAATAGTGACATTTGTTGTTGACAGATAATTATTTTCCTTTTTTTCTATTGTTATGATGATCCTTTCAGTTCAACTGTTAAACTAGTCTGCCTTTTGTGTAAAAAAAATAGTTATTGACATCAATCACCATGCCTCTGTTTGATATGCATTTTTGCAAATAAAATGGGTTTTAGAGGTTGGGGGTGGGGCTGTGGGCTGCAAATGAATACAAACATTATACTTGCTTTTTTTATAATACAAAAATTGCCTAACTAGGAAGATATTGTTGCCAAATGATGACACTTAAATTGCCTACGGAAATTATATTCACTACAACATTTTCTTGCAGCTAGCAACAAGTTTATGACATGTTATCTTTGATTAACATGCAGGAGTGCAGGCCATGCACAGAAGTTTATGCACAGAGAATGTGGAGGGGCGTGTAGTTGTGCTTTTAGAAAAACAACATATGCAAATGTAT
This sequence comes from Themeda triandra, assembly GCA_018135685.1. NCBI lineage: Eukaryota > Viridiplantae > Streptophyta > Magnoliopsida > Poales > Poaceae > Themeda > Themeda triandra. The sequence goes on along the minus strand of JAENPR010000425.1, from coordinate 341,345 downwards.
TCTTTTCTCAGTGTTTTTTTGTTCTAAAAACATTGCCCTTTTGTTGTGAACAAAAATTATATGTTTGGGCCTTATTTGTTTGTTTTTGTGAGCGTATATATGTGCAAAATGTGGTCGGTATAAGGTCCTGGCAGCATCCCGCCAAAAACTAATGTTAATTAGTATCCTTGCCGAAAATGGAACAGAGTAATTCCACTTTTTACCCAAAAAGGAAGGGCCGTGCGATAAGCTAAAATACGGCCGGCCGTGCGTTAGCCTCCTCCTTCTTACAAAAAGAAAACATTACCTTTCTAATGTTGAGCGTGTAGCACAGGTCTGTTGTTCACTTCCCCGAATGAGTGCGGCCTGGAGTGGAACAACCGGACACTAGGACCATGCCAACGTGTCAAACACCCCTTAGACCCCTTTACTCTTTCTCACTCCCAAATCAGAGTCATGAATATTAAAATTTCAATATTTAGGACTCAATTCGTGTGTCTCTTCTTAATTCGTCCGCCTTTTTAAAAATAGAACTGAACATGCACCTTTTTAGCCGGGACACAGCTTCTAATACAAAGATGCACGCGAAAAAAATGCTAGTGGCTGCAAACTTCTGTAGTCCCACACGCCAGTGGCTGTAGGGTTCATATTGCGGCTCGTACTGACGTGGAGCTGTGAAACTCGGTTATGTATAAACTTCTTAAGGCCTTGTTCATTTTGACCGGAACAACCCAGAATCTGGCCTATTCCACCCAGAATGAATAGGCCCGGTTCCAAGTCAGGTCGGACCATGAATGGTTGTTCGGTTAGATTCGGACCGGAATAAAAACTAGCTATTTTTTCTCCAATTTGGACTAGAATGAAACCGGAACCTCTGAGGTCCGGAACGAAACCTGGCGACGGCCCGGTTTCAATGGCCACTCAATCCTTGCCTGGATCGGATATGGGCTTGGCACCAATACACGTGCTGCCGAACAAGGCCTAATTGAGATATTTTACTTCCAGCTATGGAGTTTCTGCTACTGTTCTTGATCCCTGGAGTTTACTGCCATTTGTTCATATCATTTTTTGTGGGATGTGAGAGGAGGGTGCATAGTTCCAGTCAGGTTGCTGGAATATCTTTGTGCCATTTTTTTTTTGTGCCTTGTTTCTACTCTAAGACTGGGAGAACTCATATCATCTTGGTTTGAAATCTCGCTTGGTTATTAAACCTGTTAGTTGTTTAGCATGCTGGCTCGCCCTTGCATTTGCCTGCCTCTGCCTCTGTTTGGGCAATTGTGAAAACGGTTGTGATTGCAAGTTGGTTGTTTTGAGGTTTGATGCAATGTCTTTGTCTTACTCGTTTGCTCTGCAGTCTAATTGTCAGATTTTATACTTGGTGTGTGCCGTATGGGTGGGGCGCTTTGTTGGCCATTACAAAATTAGTTAAAGCTGTAAAAAAATTATTAGCATTTTGTCCCGTAGAACAATCATAATCCTTGGACTGAAAATCACTAAACAATGCAGTATAAAGGACAAATTGACCCCAAGAAAGACTGGACTGGATCCTGTTTTGAGAAGCAGATAACTGATGGTGATGCATTCCTGAAATGTCTAGTAGTAGCACCTGTTGATTCATTAGCATGTAAAGAAAAGAAACGGCTTGCACAGGTAGCGCACAAGGAGACAGATCACTTTTTAGTGAGTTTTTTTAATCGTGAAATAAAGAGTTGTAACCACCTGATCACAACTCTGATAGAAATTTGGCAATAGTAGAACCAAAAAAAAATTATCTAAAAAAATAGAACCAAAAAACTTGAAATATGGAGGTTCAAGTAGAGTTTATCCTCATGATCATGCTGGGGTCCTGAGCCTGCTGAGCAAAGGACTCAGCGGAAGGGATGGAAAATACATCTTGTGATGCGTATTGCAGAAATACACATCAGGAATCGTTCCCCAAACTGAACTTCCACTCATTTGCTGAAAATATCAAGAAAAAAGGCAAGTATGTTCTGTTTATAGCTTCAACACAGAAATGGTGCGACTAGGTAAAATCAGCAACATCCTGCCATTACCCAACAGAGATGAACATGGTAACTACAAACAGTGTTTCCTAATGCTTTCAGCATTTTTAAGTTTCTAAAACTGAAATGCCATCTCAAACAATCAATTCTCATGTCACTGTATATCAGGGGCAGCAATGCTTAAAATGCTTTCTGTTTCCGAAGAGATGAATTGCGAAGTTGTTTTAGAAGCTCTGCTCCCGTGCTCCTCTATGGTTCTGGCGCATCAAACTGTGGGTACTCTAACAACTGAAAAGCTGAATTGGCAAGGGAACAAGAAAACAATGAGATAGTTAGGGGTCATATCATGCGTGTTACAGCAATGAGATCTAATCAAGAGTATACACAGTCAACCCCAAGATTGACAACTATTGGCTACTTATAGGATAGCACAGGAAGCAACTGCAGAATTAATCTGAACAACTGGGCTAACAAAAACAACAGGCAAGTAACAAGTAACATCTCCTGTGGTTTGCAATTCACATGGCCAAATTACACACTGAAAAGTTGCAAATTCAGTAAAAAACAGAACAAAAGCAGAGTCTAGTTCTGAAATAGTTCTGCTGATCCCTAAAAAAACAAATTCATAACTATAGAATTACCATAAGCTATGGGCTATGTTGTATTGCAATCCATACAGCCATTACCATGCTGAAATCGTAAGAAGCAGATAACAAGTGCTGCACAGTGCACACACTATTTTGAAAGCTGCAGAGTTCTCACCTTGTGATCCGGTTGTCATGACGACGATGTCCATGGTATCTACGTTATGAGGCAGATCTGTGATAAGTGGGATTGCGAGCGCATACATGCCGGCCCGCACACACAACGTGATGTTCTCGTCATCCTGACGGGCCGCCACCTCGGTCCTCAGGTTGGACACGGAGTGACCGAAGAACTTGAATGCAGGCCAGTTGGCATGATAAACTGTCGCATCATCTTCCACCCGCGCCTGCCGGATCATTCGCCCCGGACCCGGATACTGATGCGCCTTTGCCCACCGCTTGAACAGGCCACGGCTTACATGAATCTGCAATGGAACACTTTGTTTAATACTGTCACAGACAACAGTTTCTGTATTAATTGTGATCAATAATTGCATCGTACAGAACCCCAAATACAGAGGCTAGAACTTTCAAGATACAGATCGACGTGAATACCAAATTTCATCAGCAATGAACACGAGGAATTGAGAAGGGAACGGATGGCGAACAGCGAACTCACCGGAGGTGGAGGCGGAAGGGGTGTCGGATTCGGGCTCAGTGGGATGGCCTCGACCCTCCACTGCATCATCGTGGTCTCCTTGCCCTTCCTGGCACCGACGGTGACGAGGTTGTTCCAGTGGCGGCGCCTGCCGTTGGCGCGGAGGCAGCGGTGGGCGTTGTGCAAGCGGACGTAGTTCTGGCCGGCTTCCACCCTAACGGGCGTCCACATGAAGGGGGGCTCCGGGTGCTGCGAGGTGTAGTCGCGCTGGAGGGCGCGGACGCCACGGTGGCCGCGCGGCGCGTCCAGGTTCGAGACGGCGAGGTACCGGCCGTAGGCGGCGCCCTGGAGGAGGAAGAAGACGTCCCCGCCTTCGACGGGCCAGTGCTCCGCCTTCCACACCGCGTTCGCGGACGGCGCGGCGCCGAGCGGGCGCAGGGAGACGCCGACCCCGTCCTTGTTGGCGCGCACGTACTTGTCCCGCGCGCGGCTCCGCAGCCGCACGAACCCCCCGTCCGGGAATAGCTCCATCGTCGATCGCCGCGGACGCCGGGTGGTGGTGGTGGTGGTGGTTGGTGGGGCGGCGACGGCGGACGGGAGACGACCGGCGGGCTGCTGTTGCGTGGGGGGATTGGGAAGGGGAGGGAGAGGCGACGGTTGCGTTTAAGGCAGAGGATTTGGGAAGGGGTTGAGGCGGAGGCCGAGGCGGAGGCGGTTCAAGATCGTGTTTGGCTGACGTGTGGGGACATTGCTGGGCCCGGACACGAGGCGGCCATCCAGTCCAGTCGCCAGCTGGCGAATACGCCTCCCAGCCAAAGCTCACTTTCCGTTTCCTCCATCAGCTAAAGGTTTTGAGGATTTGCGCAACTGGTATTCTGTTCGTTTTGAAATTCTTGCCTGTTTAAACAAAGGGCGGCCTGCCTGCGAGGGCGGCCTGCTCCGGCGCCCCGCCCGCTTGCCGCCTGCACCGACGCCCACCCGCGCTCCTCCTGCTCCGGCGCCCGCGCGCTGCCTGATCCGCGCCGCCCGAGATTAAGAAGCTGCGTCCAGCGCCGCCTCGTCCTCCTCTTCGATTGCTGTGGGGCACATCGCGCAGTTGAGCAACAAGATCGAGCGCGGCACTCCCTTCCCTGCCGTGTCGCGGCCGCCGACTGATCCGATCCACCGCCGTCGGCTCCGTCGTCGTGGTTGCAGCGTTCATGGCGGTGAGTGGCCACACTTGGATACACAATGCAGCGTATCCTAATCATCGAATCTGTAGTGGTCACGCTTTGCAGTGGATGGATGCATTGCAGACCTTGTAGGAGCGACTGAATTTCTCTTAGATAATGATACGAGTGACTGAATGTTCAGGCTTCACCCAAGTTCATTTAGCACTGATCACTAGTGACTAGTTGCTGGTCATGCTTTTGAAACCTTTTTTGGATTCCTGCAAATATGCAGCGCTTATTTTTGCAGTCTTTGAAGCCGGGAGTGAATTGTAGTGAAGCAGTAGTGGTTTTCAGTTTTCACTATCAAGTTCTTCAGTTCTGTTCGTCTTCATTTGACCCCAGCCAGTTATCTTTTCCCTGAAAAGAATTCTACCCAACAAATTAGTATGGCCGTCCCAGCCTACAGTAGTCTTTATGGATATATTCTTCCTATGTTGCTTGCCGTCCATACCTGCTCAACTGCTCTTATCCAACAACAGTACAAAGTTTTTTTGAGAGTAGCAAACAAACACCGAGCTTTAGTCAAAGAGTGGTAGAAGAGTTTTACTCTCTATTTGTTTGAAGAGATCTTTTAGTTGGATGTACACTTACAATTTGAGCTGATAGAATTTTGAATTTGTACATAAGATGCCCACTTGCATTTTATCAAATTTGCACTGTGTATGTTATAGCATTCTTGTGGAGAAACCTTGGGTAGAAAAAAGTGATGAACTGTTGGCTAGGTACTACTTGCGTAGTGTTGTTGGTGAGTCTTCTTAACTGAATTTGACTACAGAAGTATTTGTAACGAAGTTCTGGGTTTGGAGAGAGAATCCGTAGCTCATAGGTCCTACTTCACTCTTACTTCTGAGTTCTGTAACAAGTTATCTTCTCCAGGTTGTAGGAACTTTATTTACACACCATCAGAAATGTGTCATTGTAGACACCCAAGCATTATTTTCATCAGATCTTGGTCCAATTCGTGCTCGTGCTTTTCTTGTTGCAGATCGACAGCAGAATGGCGTGAGCAATCCAAAGATTGAGGGCATCAAGAACAGCAAGGAAGAGTCCCCACAGTCGTGGGGCTCGCAGGAAGGCTCCTCCTCCTCGTCGTCCCTGTGTGGGCCGCTGGCAAGGAGATCTCACCTCCGCCCGCCACTCCACGCCCGCAGCAGCAGGCGCAGTCAGTCAGCAGCTTCTTCTTGTGTCCGTAGAGTGAAAGTGTAGGTTGTATCTCAGTTGCCTGTAAACTGACACATTGTCTAGGAATGAGCAAGCTTAATCTGTCAATGTTTGGTGTGTAGGTGCTTGATCAGGATAGTGGTCTTTTTTTTAGTTTGCCTGGAAGTTCCATTGTGTTCACAGAAATGAGATTGTAAATTTGATACTATGAAATAAATATGGATGTTTGGCTTATATCGAATTCCTCATCCATTTGGGCTGTATTTAGGAAAAGACGGAGCGGCGTGGTTGGGGCGATCTGAGTCCCGGCGTGGCCCGCCGCCCACATCCGGCTGCCGGACTGCTGGCGGCTGGATCGATCAGGCGCGTCCCCGCGTGTGTGCCGCATCCGATCCGGCGCTCGTACACGCTGACTGGCAGCGCCCCGACCGGGTTCCTCCTCGGATCAGGAACCGCGCGTTCGATCGGTCGTCCTACGCCGCTTCCACCTCACGCCGCATCCGATCCGGACCGCTTCCGCTAGGCGCTGGCGTGCGAGTGGTCCGATCGGCGCTGTCGGAGTCCGGCAGTGGAGCAGGAGAAGCTGCGCCATCAGGGGATCTTCTCCCCTACCCCGGCACATGCGGTAACAAGCGTTTCCTTCTGTTTCTTCTCGGTTTCGCCTAGTTTTTGCGCCCGGTCTTTTGTCTCGTGTGTGCAGGCAATGATGGTTGATTGAGCATCATCGGTGATGCCCTCGGTGAAGATTGCACCAGCTACCGTTCAAGCACTCCGGAGGTTAACGGCTTCGGAGGACGCTAGAGATCGTCCACCCGTCGGAAAGTTCTGGTATTCCGACTCTGATGCCGACTCGGACTGCGAGGACTTGGGAGATGCCGAGTAGTTGGGAGCGACCTTCGCTAGTCGATCCTCTCGGACGATGGCGATGGTTTCCCCGGCCTCAACTTCTGCGCCTCCTGAGCCGCCAAGACCGTCGCCTACACCACCTCGACCGCGACATTCCAAGTCGCCACCGAGATCACCCCCCCCGGAGGATCAAGCTCCCGGTAATGGTGTCCTGGAAGGGCCCGCTGCCACCGCCGCGGATTACCCCGCCATCCACGCTCGGGGATTTCTTCAATTCGTCCTCTTGGAAGGGACAGCGACGGCGGCCGCACGATCCGGGTTATTCCAAAACAGGATCGACCAGGAGGCTACCAGACTCGCCCGATTCTTCGCATCACCAGTCGGCCGGGTCAGGCCACTCGACCGGCTCCCCCCAAGCGACGGAAGATCCAGCCCTCGACTCCTTCCCATGGAGGGGCGGACCCAAACGGCGCCTGGTGAATCCCTTCCTCTTTGTCACAGCCGCTCCCTCCTACCGTGAAGCCCTCATGGCGCGTGGAGGAGGATGGAGAGGGAACCGTGGCGGCAACCGTGGTGCGCCACATCAACGTGGACAGGGGCGCCACGCCGGTGACGACGCTGCTCCTGGACATCAACGGGGGCGGGAGCACGGACCTCAGGGGCGTGGAGGCCCTTCCCCGGCCGGCGCACGCGGGGGTCATGCTCCCCCGGCTGGAGATCAGGGCGGCCGAGGCCACCCCCCCTGGAGGGTGCTCGCGGTGGACCTCCCCCTCCTGCTGGAGAGCACGAAGCACAACGTGGTCGTGGTCGCCCTAGGCCGGCCGTGGAGGAGCGCGACACGGCGGCTGCGGGGGCGACCTCCGGAGCCCTGCCAATTGAAGTTGGAGCTGCGGCGACCCGCCAGGGAGGGGGTATGGACGCCCTCGCCGGGTCCAGCAAGACGGCGGATGACAAGAAGAGGAAGTGCAAGGATCCCCTGGAGTGCGCGATCTGCACGGAGGAGCACTACGCCCAGTTCTGCCCGTTGCTGCGCGGTCCTAAACCGTCCGTCGCCTACTGTGCTGCTGCAGAGGATGGTATGGGTTTCTTTCAAATTCAATCTGCAAGGAATCATGAAATTGTGGAAATTGCTAGTTCTTCGTCGTCCACAGCCCTCATCACAGTAGAGGTTGGCGCTGTTTCTGCACAGTTACTCAAATCTGAATTGGCAAGGGTCATTCCTGTACCATGGGATTGGGAGGTGCAGCAGATAGGGGCAAGTTCTTATGTTGTCCCTTTTCCCAGCAAAGAAGAACTTGATCGCATGATTCGGATTGAGACCCTAAACACCAAGAACAAGGAAGGCACTATTAGGTTTGCTGAGTTCGTGGATGATGTGCAGCCCATTCGTAAGCTTGAGCAAGTGTGGCTGACTGTCACGAGGGTGCCCAGAGTTCTTCGCTCCTTCCTCCAACTGTGGGCGGTAGGGACCATGGTGGGGTCTACATTAAAAGTAGACATGGTCCAGGTTCGGATACTGGTGGCAGTGTATGCGGTGAAGAAGATCCCACCTTTTGCAGATGTTTGTGTCGGCTCTGACATCTTCCGCCTATACTTTAAGGCAGAGGAACCTATTCAGATTGATCCTATCCATTCAGAGGATGAGGATCTACTGAGTGACAAAGATAAGGAGCCAGATGGTGATGGCGACCGCGAAATGAAGGACGCGGACAACAATGCACCCCAGCAGAACAATGCGAAGGCCCCGGTCTCGCCTGCAGCACCTTCACAGAACATGTCCATGCCCCCTCAGCAACAAGCAACTTTGGTGGATGAGGTTTTGACTCCTCAGCAGCAATTAGCTCTAGTAGAAGAGGCTGTTGATGTGGCTTGCACTCAGATCATTAATGAGATCGTCTCAAAAGTGATGCTAGAGCCGGTTGTTGAGACTGGAGATGGAGTTGTTGATTTGCCAAACAATTCCACCTCTGCTTTCTTGTCTTCACCTGTGACACCTGGTGAGTTGGGGGGCTCTACTTCGCCTGCTGCCCCTCTTCTCTTCGCGTTGGACAAGGAGCCTGTGGGAGTGGATATAGGCGCTCATTCGACTGAGCCCCTAGTTCCGCTTCAGGACACAGACGCCTCTACTACGACCACGGCGGTTCCTGCTGGCATGGGGGGTCCTGCTTCACCCACCACCCCCCTAGCTGGTATGGAGCTGTCAGCACCGTCCCCAGGAGTGCGGGGCGTTCCTGTTGGCTTGGGGGGTCCTGCACCACCGACCACCCCCCTAGCTGGCATGGATCAGGTGGGGAGCGTTCTTGCTAGCCTGGGGGGTCCTGCTTCACCGACTACCCCCCTAGCTGCCACGGAGATGCCAGCACCATCGTCGACCGGTCCTGCTGCCACGACCGTGGCTGGTCCTGCTAGCAAGGGGGGTCCCGCATCACCGTACACCCCCCTAGCTGACACGGACCCGCCGACACTGTCCCCAGTCGAGGGGGCGGTTGCTCTTGCTGACATGGGGGGTCCTGCTTCACCGACTACTCCCCTAGTTGGCACGGAGCCGCCGACACTGTCCCCAGGACTGTGGGGGCCTCCTACGCAGCCCGGTCTCGAGACTGTTACCACGACTGTGGATGCTGCTGCTGGCATGGGGGGTCCTTCACCGAATACCACCCTAGCTGGCACGGACACGCCGACACTGTCCCCAGTCGAGGGGGCGGTTTCTACACAGGCGTCCGAGTCGTCGCCCGCGCCCACCCGAGCCCCCGCCGCTTGCGGTCCCCGTCCAAGGAAGAGGGCGGCTGCGGCAAGGCCCGAGAGCTTCGACGCGCGACAGAATAGGGCAACAATGCGGACGTCCACGCTCTACTCAAGGCCGAACATCTAACGAAAAAAAGAACCTCGAATCTCCGTAACTCTTTCATTAGTTTTCCGATTCAAAAGTTCTTTCAAACCTTGGTAGGATAGGCATTAACCTAGACTCCTCAATTGTAGTTAAAATTAAAAATATAGAGGTTGACGGGTTAGTGCTTGCCGCTAATAAAAAGAAAGGTCTTGCTAAATCTGGGAACTCCATTCTAGAGAGTGAGGATGAGCATAATGACCAACTTGATGCAATTCTCGGCCACGGTGGTGGAATTCTAAATGAGAATTTGCTTTGGAGGAGGAGAACGATCAATTCGAGGATCTCTCTCCACTCCGACGGAAGAAAAAATTTCTTAATGCCAAAAAATCTTTAAATGGCAATCTTCCAAATAAGCCAAAGACCCCCTCCAAGATTGTTTTAAAATGAAGGGAGTTTTTCTGGAATAGCGAGAGGTCTTGGTGACTTGGCTAAACACGATATTTGGCTGAACTAGTTAAGGAGGAGCAAATTCATTTCATTGCTCTCTCTGAAACAGGACGGGATTCATTCCCAGATCATGTCCTCAAAAACCTTTGTGGGGGACAGAATTTTATTTGGCACGCCATGGCACCTCACGGAAGGTGTGGGGGTATCTTGCTTGGTGTGGACTTGTCTTTCTTTGACATCGGAGCAATTGTTGAGGGAGATTTTTATGTAAAATTCACTCTCGAGTCAAATCGATGACTTTAAATTTGTGCTATACACGGTCTATGGCCCAAAGACGGCTCCAAAATAAAAAAGATTTCCTAGTAGAACTCGCCAATACATGTTCCAAAGAAACTCTTCCGTTTATCATTGGAGGAGATTTCAACATAATGCGAAGCCCGGAGGATAAAAGTTACGGGACTTCGATCCTAAATGGCCAAATCTTTTCAATGCAATCATTGAATCTCTAGATCTAAAGGAGATTTCAATGGGCGGCCGCTAATACACTTGGGCGAGGCCCAGGTGATGACCCCACCTTTGAAAAGTTAGACGAGTTCTCGTAAGTCTTGAATGAGAGTTCAAGTACCCTTTAACAACAGTACAACCCAGGGATAGGAACATTTCTGATCATACTCCCCTGGTGCTTAATACAGGTGTTTCAACCCACCAAACCAATCGTCCCTTCAAATTTGAGAGGGGATGGTTGATTAGAGATGGATTCTATGGTATGGTTGCAAATATTTGGAATTCTCCATGCAATGGATCCACTCCCCTTGAACGTTGGCGCTTTAAAATCCGTAGACTCCGACAATATCTAAGGGGTTGGGCTAAACACACCGGCAGGTCTTATCGTAAAGAGAAAAAGACTCGCTAGCTCTCCTAGATGATCTTGATAGGAGAGCTGAAATCACTCCTTTATCGGATCAAGAGATTAATTTGAAACACTATCTTAAAGAACGTCTGGTTAATCTCTTGAGAGAAGAGGAACTAAAGTGGTATGAGAGAGCCAAGGTTAAATCCCTATTGGAAGGGGATGCTAATACCCGGTTCTTTCATCTGGTTGCCAATGGAAAACACCGCAAACAACACATTTTTAAACTTGAAAGTGATCAAGGTGTTGTCACGGTGATAACAACCTCAAAAAGTCATATCACGACTTATTACAAGGATCTATTTGGCCAACGAGAATCTCTCGACATTTCCCCTGTTTGAAGAGCAAAACCTGGATATTCCACAGTATCGCTAGAGGAAAATGATATCCTCATAAGCCCGTTCACTGAATCAGAAGTGAAGGAAGCGGTCTTCCAAATGGAGCATAATAAAGCTCCAGGCCCAGATGGTTTTCTGCGGAATTCTATCGAGTCTTTTGGGAAGTTATCAAGGGTGATCTTTTACCCTTATTTGAGGAATTGCATAGAGAGGCTCTTGATCTATATAGCCTGAATTTTGGCATCATCACCTTAATTCCAAAGATTGATAATGCCACTAGAATCCAGCAATATAGGCCGATTTGTGTGCTAAATGTGAGTTTCAAAATATTCACTAAAGTGGGCACAAATAGGCTTAATTTAGTAGCTAAACCTGTGGTGAGACCAACACAAACGGCCTTTCGCACAAAGCCGTAATATTATGGAAGGGTCGTTATCTTACACGAGACCATCCATGAACTTCACACCAAAAAAATGGACGGTGTAATTTTCAAAATTGATTTTGAAAAGGCATACGACAAGGTGAAGTGGTCTTTCCTTCAAAAACGCTACGTATGAAAGGTTTTTCACCAATGTGGTGTCGCTGGATTCAAACAATGGTGACAGGAGGAAGTGTAGGGGTCAAAGTTAATGATGATGTGGGACCCTACTTCCAAAGCAAACGGGGTCTCAGACAGGGAGACCCTATGTCACCTGTTTTATTTAACATCGTTGCAGATATGCTTGCTCTTCTTATTGACAGAGCAAAAGCCGATGGTCAAATAAGTGGTGTCATTCCCCATCTCATAGATGACGGTTTATCCATTTTACAATATGTAGATGACACTGTTATCTTTTTAGATCACGATCCGAGCAAGCACGGAGAATCTGAAACCGCTGCTTTGCGCTTTTGAACGACTATCTGGATTAAAGATCAATTTTCACAAGAGTGAAATCTTACGCTATGGTGCAGCCAAAGAGATGGAAAATTTCTACACCGACCTCTTTGGTTGTAACACAGGGGAATATCCTTTCAGATATCTAGGGATCCCCATGCACCACAGAAAACTCCTTAATTCAGAATGGAGCAAGGTAGAAGACCGGTTTAAAAAGAAGCTCTCTTGTTGGAAAGCAAAATACCTGTCTTATGGGGTGTTGATGTTTATACCTGTCTTATGGGGTGTTGATGTTTATTAAGTGCAACTGAAATAAGGAGGGTTCCGCAAGCGCACGAGAAAATATCATCATAGCATTTTAACCGGAGTAATCCAGGTATCGTTATTTATAATTTTACCACTTTGGGAAGGGAATGCACTTGGATAATGAGTGATGAGCAATGCACATGCGATAATGGAGAGCTTAACCTTGTCCGTATCGATCATCTCATACGGGGTAAGTGTCACATAAAATATAGGAATGAATGATAATTGACATAAGATAAATGAGAGCATTTAGCCACATAAAATGATAGTAACGACCATCTCAACTTAGCACTCTAAGCTTATAACACTAGCATGGACTAGGACGATCTAGGGTATAATCCTATGTTATTCTAACTATAAAGTCAAAGCATACAATGATTAGTGCAAGAACATCTAGCAATCATGGCGGGAAAATGTTACATCTATGCATAGTGATATTACCAGAGAAGACTAGAGACATAGCAATGACTTCAATGTAATAGGGGTGTTCTGCTAGACCTATACTCGGGAGAAGGGCTACAAAGGACTCAACAGAACTGTCACTCCCGCGATCTACCTCACGATCCGGAATATAGGGTGCAATCGCAGATAAATACGGTCCAGGCACCATGCCCACACAATATCTATCACTCACCCATTGGCCTAATGAGCAAGCGCTATACGATCCTATGCATAAACATAATTCTAGTCCAACTATGCTAAACATATAATCAAAGTAGACTAAGAACGATATAATTGAGAACATAATCAAATAGAGCAAAGTCAATTCGATATAATAGAATAGAATAAAGTGCTATTCATAGTATCATGAATAATGATGAATATTACAAGAATGTAGAGGGGAATTACCAAGAACTCCGACGGATCCGGACTCCAAGCTAGGCTTGATTCCCTCTAGATCTATTCCTATGTAGCTATGCTACTAAACTATGGAGCTCTAATTGAGATGGTGGCTCGGCTTCTCGAATTCTCTCGGATGAATGAATGGAGAATGAATGAGGGTTTTACCACAGGGCCGGGGCTCGAATATATAGCCCCCTAGGATGCACCACGGCCCTCGGATCAAACCGACTTAAATGGACGATAATTATTCATCCTCAAAGGCGGTGGAGGCGGGATCCGCGAGACTCCACCTCATTGGTTGAGGTGGAGGGGCGGCCGACTCATGGCCGGGGCGGCCGCCTGCGGTCAATGACAGGGGCCCCGGCCAGTGTGTCGCCTTCCGGAGTCTTCTAGAGTATACAATTTTACCCGTTCGGTCTTTATCTCTATGTAATCCCGACATGTGGGTCTCCTTTGGTTCTCTTTCGATAACCCCCTCGAGAAACGACAATCACCAAAACTCGTGGAATTCTATCGCTGTAACCCCTATATCTAACATGTGAACTTATTTTAGTCCTTTCTCTTGCTGCGTTGACGCTATAAAATTGATACTTAACTACCGTCAACAAACTCCCCCAAGCTTACCTTTTGCTCGTCCCTGAGCAAAGATAGACTCAGTGATGGATCAGGAGTTGCTACAATGCTTTCACTCCTCACAAGTACACATGCGTTCAAATAAGAACTCTCCTCCGGATTAGAGTGAACGTTTCTAACTCAAAACTTACTCATATTACCTTTCACCATGGGGCTTGTAACCGTCACTTGGGTCTTGAGTAGTTGAAAGATAGAACGATCAAGTCAAGCGCCATGTTTCTCGCTCTTTGATCAACTATTATTCCGGAGTTTTTGCAAAGTTTTGAAATAAAACTCAGAGTTCCTTGTATGAACCTTTCAAGTCTCTCATTTGTGGTATTTCTGGATCCTCTCCAAGGCATGAATAGTGTATGCCTTCTCTCTTCTCTCAAAAATATGTGGTATTTGTGGAACTAAGGCATAGTGGAAAGTGCCTTCTCTCTCTCACCCTACTTTCTAATAGGCTTATGTGGAGCTCATAGGTGGGGAGACACTCAAACTCACTTGCATATATTGCACAGTTAAACCATGGATCCAATCGGAACTAAAATAATAATAAAGTCATATGTGCATGTGAATGAGGAAAAATGGGATGATAAGATGATGAAGGGATGATGATGATAAGGAAATGATTATGAGGGGTAATCACTTGGTGAACATCTACTTCTACACTTGCTCCTTTGGGGATAACATGACTCCCTTTATTCGGAAACCTTGAAACTTCTTGAAAGGAAGGACTTGGCTACTCTTTTTCTTTCTTCTTTTTTTTTTTCTTTTTTTTTTTTTTTTTAAAGTAACCAATCGTCGAAAACAACACTTTAGCAACGGGGAGTGTATAACTTGAAATGATAATGACTGGAGCTTTTATGTAGGCAATTGGAACGGCGATGATTATTTCTGGATGTTCACTCTCAGAATAGGAGTAGAACCTTTTCTGGATGAAGTGAAATAAGTGGCATATGTATATGTGGATGGATGGATGGATGGATGGATGGATGGATGCGTACTCCCGGGGGTAGGAAAGATAGGTGCGTATCTCCGGGGTAGAGACAAAGACACAGTATGTGGGGAAATGCGTACTCCGGGGTAGGAGCAGCATAAGTGCGTATCTCCGGGGTAGAGATAGCACAATATGTGGTGGATATGGATCTATATGTGGGTGGTACTTCTAGGGACTTAAGTAGCACGTAATGAATGTAGTAGTTAAAAATGGGTGCATGCTTCGAGGACGAAGTAGCATAGATCAATGGATGGAGAGCACATAGTATTGACTTTAGCTGCATGACTGATTCCTTATGGGTCCACAGCATAACCACACTCAATGCCTAAAAGACTACACTCAATGCTACAAAATGATCTATATAAAGAGATGGGTTTTCCTAGTCTAGTAAGCATGAATATCCTGGGGCGGGAATTTGAACTCTCATCATAAAGGAACTCATCATGCAGGAATTTAATATTTTCACGAGATAAATTCTCCAGAACTCTAGTATCTCTAGGAACAAGATGGACAGCAGCTCAAAACCTTCCCATATCATACCCGTCAACCACCTAGACTTAGATCAAGTTTTTGCTACCCACAAATTTCGGGTTCGAGCAAATCTCAAATCTAAACAAGTTGTGTCCAAAACTCGGGAGAGTGCAAGGTTGAAAACTAGGTACTTGAAAGGAATTACGGCAGAGCAACTATTCATCATCTCCATGTAGAGTTTATTCTAGGGACTTCTTCTAAGACAGATTGCAAGAGCTCTCCAAATGTAGAAAAGGATAAATAAGGAAATCTTTCTGGGTTTCTATGGTTATGCATCTTTTTTAGTTGTTTTAACAAAGCATACTTTAACAAGACATAAACAGATAAGTTAGAAACACTTAGCTTGGTACACGGGGATGCCCTCCCCCAAGCCGGATGTTGACATAGTCTCGCGATGTTGGCCGACAGTGCACCGAAGACGTTCTAGTCCTCCGGGAGTGTCGTAGATAGTTGCTTTGTTGGAGACAGCGTTCAAGTGTCGCGGCAAAGACTCCGACACGGACTGGATGTCCTTCGCTCGCCGTTTAGCTCTTCTTGATCCTTGATGTTCTGTGAAGCTCAAATAGACAACAAAGCTTGTGGAACTAATTAAGTGTTAGTGATAAAACCTCTAGGCCTTGGTTGTCTAGAACTTTCTTAACTTAAACTTATTCTAATAGGATCACAAGAAATATTTTTGTCTTTTTATTATTTAAGGTATGCAGACAGGGAAAGATAAAATGCTGAGAATTATTTTTGTGCCACCACGGTGAATGATTATTCACATGGGGCTTAACGATTTTCTGGATGAAAATGCACAACATCTTTATTTTCTTTTCTAATGCAGAGATAAAAGAGTAAAGATGCAACTAAGATGTAAGTAGGGAAATAAATATGCTAAGGTAAAAAATTGCAATGCTGAATAGTAATGCTGATAAATACCAAGTTACCTCTTGGCGCGGCGTTCGGTGGTTTTAAGTCCTCCGAACGGGACTTGTCATGTTCGCTCGTTTTTCAAGGGCGCATTTGGCCGACGCCTCTGATGATGTCGCCTCGTGAGTAGGAATTGATTCTGATTTTGCTTTTACCTTCCACACCTTCTTTGTTGGAGAGGGTGACCTTGAGGAGGAAGCTTCTTGGATCACTTGCTTTTCTTCTGTTGGTAGCACCTCTTCTTCTTCTTCTTCTTCTACAATGTTCTTCTCTTCTGGGTATCATCTTCATATCTAGACACTTCTCCCTCATAGTCGACCCACCCATCCGTAGTGATGTTCTTCTTGTTACGCGACGGTACGCCTTCTCCTTGCTCTGTTCTTCTTGGGCTCCTCAGTGATTATGTAATTATTGTTGAAGTAGCGGCGTACCTTCTCAGTGGGAAAGTGGAAATGAATCTCTCCTGTTCCAATATAGATGATAGCTCTGGTGGTGTTCAGGAATGGTCTTGCTAGGATGATCGGAGGATCGTAGTCATCTCCCATATCGATGACTAGGAAGTCTATGGGGACATAATGGTCATCTATCTGGATGAGGACGTCCTTCACCTCTCCTTCGACGAAGCGGAATGTCTGATCTGCCATCTGTAGCTGTGCATAGGTGGGCTCCAAAGGCATAGTGCCATATAGATATTCATAGGTTATCTTGGCCATAATGTTGACGCCCGATCCGGTGTCACTGCATGCCTTTATTGAAAGAGCTTCGTTGATGGAGCATTGTATGGTTGGGACACCTGGGTCATCCTTCTTGATCGACGTGGGGACTTGAGTAAGTGGTCATGCTCCTTGTGGACCGCGGTGACCATCCTCACTTGTCTCCGTCTTCTTGGTCTTCTTATCTTTGTTCTTGCTCTTCTTAGCTGGATTCTTCTTCTTCTCATTGTTCTCTGGTGAGGGTGTCTTGAACTGCAAAAGCACTCGTTCTTGAAGAAGAAGGTCTCTCTTGCCCTTGATGTTGAAGATGATCTTGGCAAGTATTGGCATACATAATAGCTCCAGCAGTGTTCAAGAATGGTCGTCCCAGAATAATGGGGGACCTTTCATCACTGCCTGTATCCACTACCACGAAGTCTGCAGGAACATACGAGTTGCCCACTCGTACACATATATCTTCAAGTATTCCCAAGGGAACACGGAGTGACTGATCTACGAGCTATAAGCACATGGTTGTGTATGCTAGAGGGCATCTGAATAGCTTCTCGTATATCACTCTTGGCATGATGTTGATGCTTGCACCGAAATCACAGATTGCCTCATTGAAGTTAGTACTTCCAATGGAGATTGGAATGACTGGTCTCCCTGGATCGCCCTTCTTGATTGGTAGAGTTGAATCAATCCATGACCCTTTTGATGGGTCCCTCCAGCTCTCTTCTACGTTGAATATATCAACAAGATTTGCGGTTTCGAGTTCTTCCCGTTGTCCCGCCCGGTTTACCTTGGCCGGCGGAGGGAGCAAGGTTGACAAGCCGTTGTACCTGCGACTCAAGTATCTTGTTGAAGCCGAGCCGACTCTTGATGGCATTGGAAAAGCCATCCATTCTGTTGCTTCGAGTGTCTCTAGGACCTTGTCATTTGATGTCGCTTTTTGGACAGGTTGTCCATCAACTTGCCTTGATTTAGCACTAACTCTCTCAAAGGCGGCTGGTTGTAATTATTGTAGGTGGAGTTGTTACCTTGATAGTTGCCTGAATAATTGCCTGAGTAGTTAGGCCTCTGCTGCTGATTCCAACCTTGATTCTGCTGAGGACGATAGTAATTGTTGTTGTTGTTGTTGTTGTTGTTGTTGTTGAGGTAGTTCACGTCCTCCTTTAGCTCTGGGCAGTTAGCACCTGTATGCCCAGTCTCTCCATACTCTTCACATGTCATGCGAGCATCATGTATATGCATGACTTCTTTCTTCTCTGTGGCTCTCTCATCGAGCCTCTTCATTAGTAGATCCATTTTGGCAGACAGCATGTCTACCTCCTTCAGCTGGTGCATTCCTCCACCTCTCTTGCGGGTCTCGAGTTCTTTCTTCACTCCAACCTTGGTTGGATGCCATCTTCTCCACAAGAGCCGTGGCTTGAGGAATAGTGAGTGATAAGAATACACCTCTAGCGGCGGCATCCATCGTCTCACGTGTCTTTGTTGCTGAGCCCATGGTAGAATGTCTGCATAAGCAGCCAATTCTCCATGCCATGATGAGGACATTCGAGGATGTAGTCTTGAAAGCGCTCCCAAGTTTCTGGAACAGTCTCATCATGTTGTTGCTGAAAGCTTGATATTTTCCCTCGAAGAGCATTTGTCTTGCCCATGGGGAAGAATTTCGCCAAGAAATTGGTGGAACATAGTGCCCACGTAGTATTCTTCTCCTTATTGGCGTAGAACCATTGCTTCGCTCTCCCCAAGAGTGAGAATGGGAAGAGGCGAAGTAGTATAGCATCTCTGCAGACATCCTTGATAGTGAATGTGCTACAAATCTCCAGGAAGTGTTGGAGATGAGCACTAGCATCTTCATGGGCCTTCCCACGAACCGGGCTTGCTTGCACCATGTTGATCGCACGAGCTTGAGCTCAAAAGCTCCTTCGATGTCCGCAGGGTCCAAAGATGAATGTTGTCCGTAGTGGCGAGAACTCGCGGAGCGACTTGTTCGCCATGGCTTCAAACGCTGGTGTCAAGTCTCGAACGAAAGGTCGACTTTCTGCTTTCGACAAACTTCCAAGTTGAGTTGATGATGATGATTGATTGGTCTTCTTCAACTTGCTTCTGACCTTCCTGAATAAAGCTTCTGGATTGTCAATATAACTATCGGAAGAATTGTCTTTTTCATACATTACCCCGCATAAGATATAAAATAAACGAAAGACAAGGGTAAGGCAGTATGAGTAGAGAATGGTGACAGTGCTCAATCTCATTATCTAGTGCAATGCTGCTCATTATCCATTGGCTTTCAACCTTCCCCGGCAACGGCGCCAAAAATGCTTGTTGATGTTTATTAAGTGCAACTGAAATAAGGAGGGTTCCGTAAGCGCACAGAAAATATCATCATAGCATTTTAACCGGGAGTAATCCAGGTATCATTATTTATAATTTTACCACTGGGAAGGGAATGCACTGGATAATGAGTGATGAGCAATGCACATGCGATAATGGAGAGCTTAACCTTGTCTCGTATCGATCATCTCATACGGGGTAAGTGTCACATAAAATATAGGAATGAATGATAATTGACATAAGATAAATGAGAGCATTTAGCCACATAAAATGATAGTAACAGCCATCTCAACTTAGCACTCTAAGCTTATAACACTAGCATGGACTAGGATGATCTAGGGTATAATCCTATGTTATTCTAACTATAAAGTCAAAGCATACAATGATTAGTGCAAGAACATCTAGCAATCATGGCGGGAAAAGGTTACATCTATGCATAGTGATATTACCAGAGAAGACTAGAGACATAGCAATGACTTCAATGTAATAGGGGTGTTCTGCTAGACCTATACTCGGGAGAAGGGCTACAAAGGACTCAACAGGACTGTCACTCCCGCGATCTACCTCATGATCCGGAATATAGGGTGCAATCGCAGATAAATACGGTCCAGGCACCATGCCCACACAATATCTATCACTCACCCATTGGCCTAATGAGCAAGCGCTATACGATCCTATGCATAAACATAATTCTAGTCCAACTATGCTAAACATATAATCAAAGTAGACTAAGAACGATATAATTGAGAACATAATCAAATAGAGCAAAGTCAATTCTGATATAATAGAATAGAATAAAGTGCTATTCATAGTATCACGAATAATGATGAATATTACAAGAATGTAGAGGGGAATTACCAAGAACTCCGATAGATCCGGACTCCAAGCTAGGCTTGATTCCCTCTAGATCTATTCCTATGTAGCTATGCTACTAAACTATGGAGCTCTAATTGAGATGGTGGCTCTGGCTTCTCTGAATTCTCTCAGATGAATGAATGAAGAATGAATTAGGGTTTTACCCTGGGGCCAGGGGCGCTGAATATATAGCCCCCTAGGATGCACCACAGCCCTCGGATCAAACCGACCTAAATGGACGATAATTATTCATCCTCAAATGCGGTGGAGGCGGGATCCGCGAGACTCCACCTCATTGGTTGAGGTGGAGGGCGGCCGACTCATGGCCGGGCGGCCGCCTGGTCAATGACAGTGGGCCCCGGCTTCGTGTGCCGCTTCGGGTCTTCTAGAGTATACAATTTTACCCGTTCGGTCTTTATCTCTATGTAATCCTGACATGTGGGTCTCCTTTGGTTCTCTTTCTGATAACCCCCTGCAGAAACAGACAATCACCAAAACTCGTGGAATTCTATCAGTGTAACCCCTATATCTAACATGTGAACTTATTTTAGTCCTTTCTCTTGCTGCGTTGATGGTATAAAATTGATACTTAACTACCGTCAACATGGGGGAAGACTAGTTCTGTTGAACTCTGTTGTAAGTAGCCTACCCATGTTTATGATGTTTTTCTTTGAGATACCCAAGGGAGTATTGAAGAGGCTAGATTTCTATAGATCTAGATTCTTCTGGCAAGGTTCCTCTGATAAACACAGATATCGACTTGCCAAATGGGATATCATGTGCCGTCCCAAAGACCAAGGAGGATTAGGTATCCTTAGTTTGCATCTGTAAAATAAATGCCTTCTAGCCAAATGGTTGGTGAATCTTTTAAACACAGAAGGCATGTGGCAATCTATGCTAAGGAATAAATACCTAAACTCCAAAAGCCTTACTCAAGTGACGGCCAAACCCAATGACTCTCATTTTTGGAGAGGCCTCATGCGTATCAAAGATGAGGTACTAGTTAACGGTTCCTTCGATACCAAGGATGGAACTAATACTAGGTTTTGGGAGGATATATGGGTAGGCAATACTCCATTGAAAGTTAAGTATCCATCCTTATTTAATATAGTACGAGACCCACATGCAACGGTCTCAAAAGTGATGAATACCAGACCCCTAGACATTTCCTTTAGAAGGGCTCTGGTGGATAATAAACTTTCTGAATGGCGGAGCTTAGTAGCACAAATCTCCAATGTTGAATTGGTGGCAGGAACTGATTATTTTTGTTGGACTCTAACCAAATCTGGGTTATTTTCAGTCCATTCCATGTATCATTATCTGATAAATACACGTCCACCATTTCGTCATAGGATGATTTGGAAGTTAAAAATACCTCTAAAAATCAAAATCTTTCTTTGGTTCTTACAAAAGGGTGTCGTTTTAACTAAAGACAACCTTGGTAAGAAAAATTGGAAAGGGAGTCGAAATGTATCTCGCTGCAATGGGAATGAAAATATTCAACATTTATTCCTAGATTGCCCCCTTACCAAAATGATTTGGAGGATTATCTTCTTTGCTACTAAGCTAACCCCACCTAGTTCAATCAATCACATGTTTGGGAGTTGGCTAACTAATCAACATAAAAAGATTAGAAAATTGATTTGGGTGGGGGTGGCTGCAATGTGTTGGGCTATCTCGGAGATGCCGTAATGATGTTATCTTTAATCAAATGAAATATAACTCTATTATGCAAGTCATTTTCGGAGGAGCATATTGGTTGCGCTCGTGGGCACAAGCTGCGGATGATGGGACAGCCAAGGACGCACTCTCTACGATGAGCAAGAAGTTAGAAGTTATTGCTCTAGAGATATCCAATAAAGGATTGAAACATTTTTATTGTTTGAATTAGCGTCCGGGTCGTTCTATAAGACCTTGGCTTTCTCTCTTTGTTTACTTTGAAAACCTTGTAATAATTGGCTGTGTACATCCTCGGATGTAGAGGCCGGATATGCTTGTATCCATTATCTAAAAAAAATGAATCATTTTGGATGTCCCATTCTGTGCAAGGGTTTGTCACATGTTGTTCCATTGGGTGTAAGCTTGTGGATGCTTGATGTTCATGATGTTGTAAGCTTATAGAGTTTGCCAAACTAGTGATGAGCTTATGGATGTGATAATGGCCATTTGTCATATCAATCCAAAGACACGATTTAAGATCAACATAGAAATGTTTTACATATGTTAGAACAATCCATAGCAAGTGAGATAGATCTTGAAAAGAAGCTCTCGATTCGGTATCTGTCATAGAAGACCTCGGTGAAGCTCCATCATCGGGAAGAAGAAATCTGTTTCCTCGAGGAATCAACTGAAACAGTTTGGGATCATAGTAAGGGCTTCAAACACGGAATAAGGAAGAATCCTCCAGAAATAAAAGCATCCTCTAATAAAACCCCTCCAGCATTCAGGCAGAACAGGAGCAATGCTCAACTTACAGAAGAACAACCAAGAGA
Source organism: Themeda triandra (assembly GCA_018135685.1). Classification (NCBI taxonomy): domain Eukaryota; kingdom Viridiplantae; phylum Streptophyta; class Magnoliopsida; order Poales; family Poaceae; genus Themeda; species Themeda triandra. The sequence continues at coordinate 318,921 of JAENPR010000425.1, read as the reverse complement.
ATCTCTTTCCACAATGTATTAGGTACAAACAGACAGGTACACATCCATTTCAGACACCAAACAGTCAGGTACAGAAGATTTTGTCAGCAGAGCACACATCCATTTCAGACAGGTAGAAGTATACTGAAATGCATTATTCAAAACAAGAACTCCTTGTCACAACCAATGCATTATTCAAAATCTGTAACTAGAGTTTACAGAGGTAAACCTTCAGTACATAGAGAAGTAAAATTCATCAAAGCAAGACTACAGAGGTATAATAACACTACATGTAGAGAACCACTAGCACTCCACTCTCAGCAAACCTAGACTCCACTCTCTCCACTAGCCATCTCAGCAAACCTAGAAGTTCTCTGAAAAGATTTTTTTTCTCGAACACCGCTCTCTGAAAAGATGCCGTAGTCCTCGTCGTCGTGGCCGGCGGCAGAAGAACGGACAGGGAAATTGTCACGGTAGCCGGTCCTGTTCCTGTCCATGGTCTGCAGCAAATTGTTTCAAAAATTAATAAAACTATAGCTCATGAAATCAATACTTGCAGTAAATGATTTATGCTCAAGTTCAGCAGGCAAACATGTGATATGTTCAGCAGTATGTGATATGGATGCTCATGAAGTCGTGTGATACTATTCAATTAAAGAAAAATTATAACCATGTTATCGATCCTTCTGTCCTCTCGGCATGTAAAGTTATGATTCATGCCAATCATTCTTTAAGGTTAGTTATCTTGTTTACAAACAAGGCCAAAAGGTTAGTTATGATTCATGCATTTGATCTGCTAAATAAAAGCAGTCAGAATCAACACAATGAATAGGACAGGAAAAGACCAACACCATGCAACTGCAAGAGAATACTGAATTTCATCAGGTAGACCACAACATATATGCTGAGAGTAATCAAATACATGATGCAAGAAGCACATATCCTTATGCAGATCACATCTTTACAAAGACTAGGCGTACTCCTAGCTAATAAAATGACTATATGATATACCATTGCTATGACTCCACTATATGGTATACCATTGCTATGCATTTCGAGCAGACCACAAAAACAGATAGCTGGTATATTTGTAATCAGGCTATGACTCCACTATATGTTATGTAATCCACTATGACTCCACTATATGCTATATTCTGTAATCAGGCTCTACATATTCCATCAGACCACAAAAAGAGACAGCTGGTATGCACATTTCGAGCAGTGAACCTTTCTGCTCTTCACCAATGGCTCAGTATTAGTAAGATGGAAGTTACATGATGAGGGTCATTGCAAACTTAAAAGAATCCAGAAGGTGTCCATCTTTATGTAGAAAACATCACATCATAATTTTTACAATTGTATGACTCATACCATGCATCATCGAGCAGATGCCAGCCATCAACTATTCTCAAATCAGGACTTCTATTGAGCACCCAACCAGGACTTCTATCCATGGCCAATTGAAGGAAACCAACAAGTACTATGCATCTGCTGCCAACAGATTTGGGAATAGCTGACATCTCACCTTGAGATGAAGTCCATGCGCACCTTGTTCCTGAGGAAGTCCCTCTTCTGGCCGAAGTCGGCACGGTGGGGTAGCCGGACGACTGGGCATCGAGGTGGCAGCTGCGGGTACCTCGCCGTCGGGCGTCGATTCGGGCGCCGAGTCCGACGGGGCGGTGCGTCGGGCGGGGAGGTCGGGCGGGCTCTCCGGGCAGGGAAGAGGAGCGGCGGTGGAGGAGCAGCAGCTGCGGCGGTGGAGGACCGGCGGCTGCGGAGGCGGGAGCGCCGGCACCGGCCGGCGTGGACGCGCTCGGGGGAGGTGGGGGCCTGAAACTAAATTTGGTGAGGCCTCCTAAAATGGGAGCTCAAGTAGGAGGTGGGTTGGAGTGGATTTTTTTTGACCAAGTCCCTAAATCTGGAATAGGGCCCTGTTTAGGAGGTGGGTTGGAGTTGCTCTAAGACAACGTTTTGCAATTTTTGGAAGGGTCATTCGATGATGCGATCCATTCAGCTCACAGCCAAGCACGTTAGTAGCAGTGGTATAAACAGAAGATGCCCGGGAGTCTTCCACAACAAAGCGCAGACGCTGGAACAGCTGCTCAACACCATCATGCAAGACATTCAGGCCTATGGACTAACAAGTAACAACTGTCTAAGGTACCACAATGCGAAAGAAGTTCTGTTTTTAGCTTTAGCATTAGCACAAACATGATGTGAGTAAACATGTACAGGTGAATGGCCTGATCTCTAAGTAAACATGATTTTCAACAGACATGCGTGGACTCTATTTTTTTTATGTGCATATACTAAGGAACATGGTAGAGACAAAATCACCAACATCTATTCTTGCTATCAGTCCATCAACCCACAGAGATGAAGATGCTGATAACAACAATCAATATTACTTCCCAGAACCATTCATCATTTATTTCCCAGGCACTAGAACACATCAAATCTAACCACCAAGAAGAGTTGCTGAATTTTCAGAAACTATCTTAACAAAAGATGATAGCCAATTCTCATATCACTGTCTTGGGGACACCAATGCTTAAATGCTTTTAATTGCTGAAAAGATGATTTGCGACGTTGCCAGAATTTCTGCTCCCATAGTCCTCTACGCTGCATCATCTTATATCTGGGTACAACTAATTCAGAGCACCTGAATACCAAGGGAACAAGAAAAATAACGAGATAATTAGGCAGCATGGCATCGGTGTTCCATCAGAGGGAAGTAATCAACAATGAAGAATAAAAAGTAGACAATAAGTTCAAAGATCGACAGATAACACTACTGGCTAACAAGTGGAAGGACTGAATCATCTGAACAGGGATTAAGAATCTGACAAAGGACTCACAAGTCCTAAGTACCACTACGCTTCATTGTCCAAGAAACACCAAATCTTCCAATGATATATCCAAGCGATTTCAAATGCTTATAATCCAGGAAGGTAACAAAGGAGCACCCAAAATTTCCTCTAGCAAGATTTTCATAGATGCCATCTCCCTATGGTTTGAGAAGAATCAAGGCACATCCTTCAGCCCAGAACCAGCAATGGTTTCATCAGACAATAACCCTTCACTGGCAAACTCGAGCACTCTTGAAAACTGAAGTCGATGGCAAGTAATCCGTGCATAATACATCAGTCGAAAACGGCTTCAGAGATCCACGTGGTGCAGCACCTGTGCTGGTCTGCTGGCGCACAGCACACCATGATATGACTGCACAAATAGGCATTTCGTCGAACAGTTAGCATACCCGATCTCCAAAACGTTGCAGTACATCTTGACAGCCCGAGTAGTCAGCCACAGCTTGCCCCTGCTCTCCAATACCTCTGCAGCGCCGGTTTCCTCCACCTACCGTGCGCGCCATGCCACATTCCTGTGCATGCCCAGAGCCCGGATCCCTCAGAATCCAACCCAGTGAAAAAGGCAGCTCTTTCGGAAAAAAGGCAGAGCATCTGCACGCAAAACGAACCACGACTCACGCACCTGAACTGGACCCTTGTGCAGGCAGACGGCACAGTGTCGAGTAACGTGTTGAGGTGCTCCTCCTCGGCTCCTCGCCATCATCATTTCCAACGCCGGCCGGGGCCTGGAGCACGCCGGGGCGTCTCCGGGCCCTGACTGACTGACCCCACCTGCCAGTGGACAGCATTTTTTTTAGCAACCGACCTGCGCTTGACGAGCCCAGGCCAGCAGAACAAGGCCGGCCCGTGGCCTTTAAATTCCCCAGCCCGCCTGCCTCGGTGTCGAAACGTAACTGCCGCAACAACCTCTCCATCGTCTTCTTCCTCCTCTCCGCTCCCCCTCGCAACGCAACAGCGCCAACGCCAAGCAACCCAAGCCCCCGCCCTCGCCCCTCGCAGCAAAAGAACCACCGCCAGCCGCCGGCGATGGACGTATTACCTGATCGGACGCTCGTGCGCCTGTTTCAGCGCGAGTCCGGTGAGTGCCTTTACGCGGACGAGGACGGGGAGAGTATCGCTTATTTCTACGACAGCGACGATGAGATGCTCCACCTCAACGCGGTGTGGGCGGTGCACCGCCTGGTGCACGACAACGTCCACTACGTCCTCTTCCACAGTGCCACCTACGGCCGCTACCTCTTCGTGGATATCGTGGCCGGCGACCACCGCGTCGGCCAGTGCTCCTACGACTCGGCGGCGCAATTGAATGTGCTGTTTCAGGCCCGCAGTACGGAGGATGGTACAAGCGACGTCTTCCTCAGTAACCCCATCGTCGGCGACTGGTACGGAGAGCAAGGTGATGATCATGACGAGGATGAGGATGACGAGCCCCTGCATTGGATCGTCGATGCGATCCCCCCAAGACAGTTCCCACCACAGCTTCCGCCCCCACCAGAACCCATCCCCGCGTTGGCGTACTCCGCATTGGTTTGGGCGGAGCAGGGTTCTTGGATGGAACCGACAACTCCGATTTGTGGAACCTGCTCTTGAAGCACCCGCGCTGGATGTTTCTTTGTTTCCGTCAGGTTTTTTTTCCAAGAACTGCCAAATGTGATTGATGATTGCTTTTCTCCATTCCTGGGATCAATTTGTGCCAAGATTACCAATGCTCTCGCTCAAAAACCTGAATCATGTTCCTGTAGGTCCAGCTCCTAGGGAGCCGTAGATTTCTGGGTTCTTGAATCCTTGCACCCCTGCATTTGGAGCCCAGGGTGGTCCTATTCGCCTTCCCATTTTGGTTTCAGTAGTCTAAACTTTGGGGCCTGATCCTTAGAATTCGACCCAACAATCAACAATGCTATATGTATCTAGAATTCTTTCTGCCTCATATTGATCTGTATTTTCACTCGAAGTTTCCAGATTTTGGTCATTTCTTGCTAGATCATGGTTAAAGCTGATTGCCTGCTTCTGAGCATCGTGTCCCCATTACAATGTGCATTCAGCACCGTTCACTCCTAGGGAGCCGTAGAGTTCTGGTTTCTTGAGTCCTTGCACCCATGCATTTGGAGCCCAGGAAGGAGTTTTTGGTCCTATTCACCTCCCATTTTTGTTTCAGTAGTCTAAACTTTAGGATCTGATTCTTAGAATTTTAACCAAACAATCAACAATGGTATATGTATCTATAGAATTTCTTTCTGTCGTTTCATAAGTAAAATTCTTTCCGTCGTATGTTGAATTGCAGATTAAGATTTGCTGCATTTGTATATTTGACAGAAGCAGATTCAGCTGTTCTTAGTATTCAATATTTGGCCATTTCTTGCTAGATCATGGTTAAAGCTGATTGCCTACTTCTTGCTTTGCTCCACTGCAACAGCCTCCACCGGTGCAGTTCGATGGCCCTGTCGTCCTCCGGTGCCGGGCCGGCCCCGCCACCGTCGTTCTGGCCGTCCCGCCACAACCGGTGCTTCGGCGGAGAATCAACTACGTGTGGGCGGGCGATCAAGGAAACTTCAATCCGCTCAACTGGAGAGTGTTACAACACCAGTTCGAGGGCCGGTCCGTGTACAACCTGAGAAGAGATATAGCAGCCGAACTAGGTGGAGCCAACATTACACTGTGCATGTCGGGTGGCGTAAACGGGCGGTGGACACCTCTGTTCATCGACCTGTCTCCCGACGAGAACGCCATGAATATCGTCGTCCTCACCACCGGGTCAGCAGGTAAGAACTTGCTGGTTTTTGTTTTCGATAGTCTCTGCAGCACATGTTCCTCCGATCAAACCGATAAGAGTACATTTTTGAATACTGATGAAGTCTACAGTTCTGGTTTCCTCAAAAAAAAAAGTCTGTAGTTCTGTTGTTTGGACTTTGACACTTTGCTTTGAAAAATCAGTCAACTTGTAGTTTAAAATTCTCTGTGATGCACTAATATTTGCTGCATGACAGATAGCTCACATCCTCACATGTTCATTTAGAGTATACTGAAACTGCACTGTCTGAAATAACTCACTGTTCAGTTCAGAGTATACTGAATCCTGCATTTGTCTGAAATAGCTCACATGTTCAGTTCAGAGTATGCTGAATCCTGCATTTTTCTGAAATAGCTCACATATAGCTTTGAAGTTACTGTTCTAGAGATCTATGAAACAGTTGCTGCATGTACAATCCACTACTCCTGAAGTTGTGCTTTAGGTAATGGTAGCTTTTTTCTGTCAATGAGGACTAAGTTGAAACATGCTTAGATAGTTCGAAAAAAATCGAGCTATTTCTCTTGCCAGAAAAATTAGTATTAACCTTGCTCTCTTATCTTTTTTTGTTTAAGTTTGTGAGATTACTGAACTGATAAAGTTACTTGACGTATATTGTTAGAATTAATTTCATGTTTTTGTTGTGTTTACATCTTCTCTTGCATATCGGTCTTTTTTTGGATGAACACAAATCTCTGTTTTTTCGTTAATTGTCTAGTTTCAAACTTAGGCAACAATCGCATCACTGATACTTCCTAGCGCCTAACTGTTTCTTACTTATTCCCTTGTGAATTCAGCTGCCCAGGAGCTGGTTTACCCACATCCTGATTGGTACAAGGTGAGCTTTGCAGTTTTTTAAGTAGTCTTTGTAGCACCCACTTGTTATCTCATTGATAGGTGTTGAACTGATCAGACGATGACAGTAGGAGTATACACTAGCTTTAATACTGTGTACCATTGCTCATATGCACATTCATGTTCTGTAGTTTTGAATTAGTTGTGAGGAAATTGTAAATTTTTGTTGCAAGTTAGATGTTCAGTAGATCTTTGGTTTTAAATAGTTAGTGCATTTAGTATCCTCTTCTTGATTTTTGGCCCTTTTGCATTTAGCCTACTTGTGCTTCAGGTAATGGTTTACTTCTTTTGGCATGGATTAATCTAAAGCATGTTGTAGACAAGCAGATGCATTCTAGTGAAATAGTCTCAGACTCTTAGCTCTGTAATATTGAAAGTGAAATGTGGGACTTAGGAGTCATTTGCCAGAACCTTAATTTGATCCCGTTCTTAAATTGTAGGATTTCATTTCTCAGGTCAGTAGTATTCATAGTGTCAGTTAGGACTTATGAGTCCTTTGACAGATTCTTAATCCCTGTTCAGATTATTCAATCCTTCCACTCGTTAGCCATTAGTGTTATTTGTTGATCTTGGAACCGATTGTCTACGTTTTTTATTTTCGTTCGGTGTTGATTACTTCTCTCGATGGAACACCAATGACATGCCGCTTAATTATCTCATATTATTTTGTTCCCTTCATATTCGGTGCTCGGGATTTAGTGTACCCAAGTATACGATGATGCGGTCAGAGGACAACGAGAGTAGAAATTCGACAACTTCGCAAATCATCTCTTCGGCAATCAAAAGCATTCAAGCATTGGTGTCCCCGAGACAAGTAACATGAGAATTGGTCATCGTCTTTTGTTTAGATAGTTTATGAAAATTCAGCAACTCTTCCGTAATGGTGGTTAGAATTGATGTGTTCTACTTGCGCCGGGAGTAGTTTGAATATTGACCTCTCAAGTTCGCACTTAAAAACTGTTGGAAGCACTATCTAGAAGTAAATGATGAATGGTTCTCGCGAAGTAATATTGATTGTAGTTATCAAGAACTTCATCTCTCGTTGGGTGGACCGATGGCAAGAATAGATGCTTTGCTGATTTTGCCCGTACCTTGCTCCTCGCATATGTTTGTTGAAATCATGTTTACTTACGTCATTTTTGTGCTAATGCTAATTTCTTGATATTTTCAAAGAAAGGAGTGTAAGTTTATGTTGGAGAAAGGCCACTCCACCGTGGGTCTTTAAAATGATCCTTCCAGCTTTGCTGCCTTTGTGCATCAGAAGATGTATTTCTCATCCCCTTTCGTGTTTTTGCTTTGTCATTTGTTCGGGTCGTACATAAGACAGTTGTTACTCGCAACTTTTATCAGTTTGATCTCGCAACTTGTTAGTCGATAGGCCTGAATGTCTTGCATGATGGTGTTGAGCAGCTGTTCCAGCCTCTGCGCTTTGTTGTGAAGGACTCCCGGACATCTTTTGTTTATACCACCGCTACTAACGAGCTCGGCTATGACCTGAATGGATCGCATGATCGGATGACCCTTCCAAACAATTTCAAAATGTCATCTTACACGCCAAGAAAAAACTGAAAAAAAATGCTGCAGCTCCACCAGCTAAGGTTGTTAAAAGTCTGATGGATATGCTAAATGATGGGTAGTAATCCACCTGCAGCTTATTTTGTGAACATGGTTGTCTGAATGGCCTATGTGGCATTTGGACCTGATATGTAATGGCCTCAGTGCCATTTGAACCTGATCTGTATTGGCCTAAATGGCATATGAACCTGAACCTGAGAACTTGGTTGTGTGAATGAAATGGTAGATTTTGTCTTATTTTCTTATCTTCACTTGTGAATTGTGATTGCCTAAATTGGTCTTATTTTTCTCTTAAGATAGTTCAGAAGATTGTGATCTACTGACCGGAAGCGGTTTGAGATGACATTTCAGTTTTAGAACTCCAAAACTGTTGAAAGCATTATGTGAAAGTAGTGAGCGGTTTTGCAAGGAAACATTGGTTCTACTAGTTAACATCTTCATCTCGGTTGGGGTGATGATAAGATGTTGCTGATTTACCGATCCTTTGATCCATGGTTGCATCACTTGTGTCCTTGATCCAAATTTCTGTCAGAGTTATGATCACAACTCTTCATTTTACGATTCAAAATATTCATCAGAAGCTGATCTTTCTCTTCTCAAGTCAAGTTAAAAATCGATGCTCAAAAAAAAAGTCGAGTTAAAAATCGAATAAAAAATATGAGAATGCACCAGCCGTGAATCGAACCCTGGTCTGCACTGCGGCAGGGTCCAATTCTACCACTAGACCCCTGGTGCTTTGATGGATTTATCTTCGCTCACCCGTTCATGACTATATGCTCCGTGTTGCTGGGTGGTGAAGCGTGTGTACGTCCCTTCCGGCGCTGCAGGCCTGCAGCAATAGAGGCAGCAGAACTTATCGGTATCGAAATGGTAGTAGAGCGTTACTAGCAGAGAGGCATGGGTGTAGTGTTTATATGCAGGCAGGGAGCGGCGCGGCAAGATCGGAGGCATTGAACTCGACTCGAGCTCACGCGTGCGCTCCACGGCTCGACTGCTCGAGTTCAAGTGGAATTCGATCGGGAAAAATAACGAGTCCGACCTTGCCGTGTGCAACTCTCGTGTAATTTGCATTACACGAGTCCGATCATGCGGAGTACGATCAGAAGAGCAACTGAACACTGGCACATCGCCATAGCCCGTGGGTGCCGTCTCGGCAGCGTGTCCTCGAAACATAAGCCAGGTCTCGTTAACGGATTGTGGGCTTCTTGCCTATCTGTACCATGGCTGCCTGCACGCTGCAGCAGCTAGAGTACATATCGAGATCCTAATTTTTTTTGTAAAAAAAACATTCAAATGTGTTAAAAAATTCTAACAAAAGTATAAAGGGATAAACGATGATTTTTTTTCTGAGTGTATGAAAAGTTATGTAATCATGTACTACTAATACTACTATTTTTCTTTATATTTAGACAAGGTCCAAATATTTTTTCGGTGGATTTTGTCGGGATTGTGTTTTCTATGATGACTTCGGTGATTGCAACGACGAGATCACGAATGCGGACATCAATTTTATTGAAAGACGGCCCGCTTGTGGTCTTTATCTACAAAGGAATGCTTCCATGAGCCCCCCAACAAGAACAACTACTCTTTGTCGTCGATGATCATAGAGAGGAAATCAAATTCTCAACGTGATGAATTTGTATCCTATGTTCTACCCGAAGATGTAATTGTCGACATTCTCTCATCAATTCAGATACATTTAGGACTGGTTCTGAAGCGTTGGATCTTTGCGGTTGGTTATTGGATTCGACATAAGGACTGCACTTTTGCTCAGAGGTTCGAGGGAAGCCATTAGTGAAGAAGTAGTTAGAAAAATCTGAATTTTATGTAGTTGTTATTTCAATGTTTTCATATGTAATTTGAGAAAGCATTGTGTCTAGATTTAATATAAGTCCCTTCCCATTTGATTCCAAATATTTACTGTTTTCCAAAGACTGGAGAGAGAATAATGCTTTATTTTTTTTGTGCACAAAAGTCAGTAAGATTCGTTCGAAACGGAGCTGTGACACGAGCACAGGACACGATGACATCATCAAACGGCATAGCCGCTGGTATAGCCACTGGTGGCGCCCATCGTGGTAGCACCCCCTCATTGCCTTGCTCAGACCAGCGGAACCACTCGTGTTGACGCCGGTGACCTTGGTGAGCGCGTGCTGATCTCGCCAGTCGCCACGCCCAACGGCCCAATTGGGGTTGAGTTCACGGCCACAGCCATTTCGTATTCCACGAAACAGCCCGCCGGTCATCTGCTCGCCGCACTGCCGCTACCACCACCACCACCCGGTGCCCGTCTGCCACCGCGGACCCGTGCTGGACGGCACGCACTGCGGCGCAGTCCAAGAACGTGCGCCGCACCTCGCGGGCCGCACGGCTGTTGACGGTCGTTAAGTATCAATTTTATACCGTCAACGCAGCAAGAGAAAGGACTAATTTGAGTTCACCTGTTAGATATAGGGGTTACACGATGTAATTCCACGAGTTTTGGTGATTGTCTATTTCTCGCGGGGGTTATCGAAAGAGAACCAAAGGAGGCCCACATGTTATGATTACATAGAGATAAAGACCGAACGGGTAAAATTGTATACTCTAGAAGACTCCGAAGGCGACACACGAAACACAGGGCCCACCCGGCATTGGCCGAGTCGGCCGCCCAAGGGGGAGTCGGCCGACTCCCCACCTCAACCAATCACGTTGAGTCTCGCGGATCCCGCCTCCACCGCCTTTGAGGATGAATAATTATCGTCCATTTAGGTCGGTTTGATCCGAGGGCCGTGGTGCATCCTAGGGGCTATATATTCGAGCCCCGGCCCCCGGGTGAAACCCTAATTCATTCTCCATTCATTCATCTGAGAGAATTCAGAGAAGCTAGAGCCGCCATCTCAATTAGAGCTCCATAGTTTAGTAGCATAGCTACATAGGAATAGATCTAGAGGGAATCAAGCCTAGCTTGGAGTCCGGATCTGTCGGAGTTCTTGGTAATTCCCCTCTACATTCTTGTAATATTCATCATTGTTCGTGATACTATGAGTAGTACTTTATTCTATTCTATTATATCAGACTTGACTTTGCTCTATTTGATTATGTTCTCAATTATATTGTTCTTAGTTTACTTTGATTATATGTTTAGCATAGTTGGACTAGAATTGTGTCTATGCATAGGATCGTATAGCGCTTGCTCATTAGATTGATGGGTGAGTGGTAAATATTGTGTAGGCGTGGTGCCTAGGCCGTATTTATCTGCGATTGCACCCTATATTCCGGATCGTGAGGTAGATCGCGGGAGTGACAATCTGCGAGTCCTTTGTAGCCCTTCTCCCGAGTATAGGTCTAGCGAATACCCCTATTACATTGAAGTCATTGCTATGTCTCTAGTCTTCTCGGTAATATCACTATGCATAGATGTAACCTTTTCCCGCCATGATTGCTAGATGTTCTTGCACTAATCATTGTATGCTTTGACTTTATAGTTAGAATAACATAGGATTACACCCTAGATCGTCCTAGTCCATGCTAGTGTTATAAGCTTAGAGTGCTAAGTTGAGATGGCTTATTACTATTATTTTATGTGGCTAAATGCTCTCATTTATCTTATGTCATTTATCATTCATTCCTATATTTTATGTGACACTTACCCTGTATGAGATGATCGATACAAACAAGGTTGAGCTCTCCATTATTGCATGTGCATTGCTCATCACTCATTATCCAGTGTATTCCCTTCCCAGTGGTAAAATTATAAATAACGATACCTGGATTACTCCTGGTTAAAATGCTACGATGATACTTTCTGTGCGCTTGCGGAACCCTCCTTATTTCAGTTGCACTTAATAGACATCAACAAGCATTTTTGGCGCCATTGCCGGGGAAGGTTGAAAGCCAATGGATAATGAGCAGCACTGCACTAGATAATGTGATTGAGCTGTCTTTGTCATACTATCCCATCTCTACAGGATTACCCTTGTTTTGTCTACTTGTGTATCTTATGTAGGGTAATCAAGACAACTCTTCCCCGATAATTATATTGACGATCCGAAGCTTTATTCGGGAAGGCCGGAAGCAAGTTGAAGAAGACCACTCAATCATCATCATCAACTCAACTTGGAAGTTTGTCGGAGCGAGAAAGTCGACCTTTCGTTCGAGACTTGACACCGAGCGTTTGAAGCCATGGCGAACAAATCACTCCGCGAGTTCTCGGCTCCAACTACGGACAACATTCGTGTTTGGACCGGCTGCGGACATCGAAGGAGCTTTTGAGCTCAAGCCTGCGCCGATCAACATGGTGCAAGCAAGCCGGTTCGTGGGAAGGCCCATGAAGATGCTAGTGCTCATCTCCAACACTTCCCGGAGATTTGTAGCACATTCACTATCAAGGATGTCCCCGGAGATGCTATACTACTTCGCCTCTTCCCATTCTCACTCTTGGGGAGAGCGAAGCGGTGGTTCTACGCCAATAAGGAGAAGAATACTACGTGGGCACTATGTTCCACCAATTTCTTGGCGAAGTTCTTTCCCATGGGCAAGACAAATGCTCTTCGTGGGAAGATATCAAGCTTTCAAAGAACATCATGATGAGACTGTCCCGAAGCTTGGGAGCGCTTTCAAGATTACATCCTCGAATGTCCTCATCATGGCATGGAGAATTGGCTGCTTATGCGGACATTCTACCATGGGCTCAAGAACAAGACACGTGAGACGATGGATGCCGCTGCTGGAAGTGCATTCTTATCACTCACTATTCCTCGGGCCACGGCTCTTGTGGAGAAGATGGCATCCAACCAAGGTTGGAGTGAAGAAAGAACTCGACACCGCAAGAGAGGTGGAGGAATGCACCCGGTGAAGGAGGTAGACATGCCGTCGCCAAAATGGACTGCTAATGAAGAGGCTCGATGAGAGAGCCACGAGAGAAGAAAGAAGTCACGCATATACATGATGCTCGCATGACATGTGAAGAGTGTGGAGAGACCGGGCACACAGTGCTAACGCCCATAGGCGAAGGAGGACGTGAACTACCTCAACAACAACAACAACAACAACAATTACTATCGTCCTCGGCAGAATCAAGGTTGGAATCAACAGCGAGAGGCCTAACTACTCGAGGCAATTATTCGGGCAACTATCAAGTTAACAACTCCTCCTACAATAATTACAACCACCGCCTTTGAGAGAGTTAGTGCTTGAATCAAGGCAAGTTGATGGACAACTGTCCAAGAAGCCGACATCAAATGACAAGGTCCTAGAGACACTCGGCAACGAGAATGGATGGCTTTTCCAATGCCATCAAGAGTCAACTTCAGCTTCAACAAAATACTTGAGTCGCAGGTACAACAGCTTGTCAACCTTGCTCCCTCTGCTAGCCAAGGTAAACTGGCAGGACAACCCGAAGAGTTCGAAACTGCAAATCTTGTTGATATATTCAATGTAGAAGACAGCCGGAGTTATCCATCAAAAGGGTCATGGATTGATGCAACTCTGCCAATCAAGAAGGGTGATCCAGGGAGACCAGTCATTCCGATCTCCATTGGAAGTACCAACTTCAATGAGGCAATCTGTGATTTCGGTGCAAGCATCAACATCATGCCAAGAGTGATATATGAAAAGCTATTCAGATGCCCTTTAGCATACATAACCATGTGCTTGCGGCTTGCGGATCGGTCACTTCGTGTTCCCTTGGGAGTACTAGAAGATATATGTGTACGAGTAGGCAACTCGTATGTTCCCGAACTTCGTGGTAGTGGATACGGCGGTGATGAAAGGTCCCCTATCATTCGGGACGACAATTCTTGAACACCGCTGGAGCCGTCATGTATGCCAACACTGCCAAGATCATCTTCAATATCAAGGGCAAAAGAGAGACCTTCTTCTTCAAGAACAGTGCTTTGCGGTTCCCAAAGACACCCTCATCAACAGAATAATGAGAAGAAGAAGAATCCGGCTAAGAAGAGCAAGAACAAAGATAAGAAGACCAAGAAGACGGAGACAGTGAGGATGGTCACTGCGGTCCACAAGGAGCATGACCACTTACTCAAGTCCCCACGTCGATCAAGAAGGATGACCCGGTGTCCCAACCATTCAATGCTCCATCAACGAAGCTCTTTCAATAAAGCTATACGTGACACTCGGATCGAGCGTCAACATTATGGCCAAGGTAACCTATGAGTATCTATATGGCACTATGCCTTTGGAGCCCACCTATGCACGGCTACGGATGGCGAGATCGGACATTCCGCTTTGTCGAAGGAGAAGTGAAGGATGTCCTCATCCGGATAGATGACCATTATGTCCCCACGAGACTTTCTAGTGATCGATATGGGAGATGACTATGATCCTCCAATCATCCTAGGAAGACCATTCCCGAACACCACCGAGCTATCATCTATATTGGAACAGGAGAGATCCATTTCCACTTTCCCACCGAGAAGGTACGCCGCTACTTCAACAATAATTATATAATCACCGAGGAGCCCAAGAAGAACAGAGCAAGGAGAAGGCGGCGTACCCGTCGCCGAACAAGAAGAACATCACTACGAGATGGATGGGGTGACTATGAGGGAGAAGTGTCAAGATATGAAGACCGATACCCAGAAGAGAAGAACGTTGCAGAAGAAGAAGAGGTGCTAAAAAGGATATCAGAATGTTCATCTTATTCTATTTTGATGGTCATCACTAACCGGAGCTGCTTGGTTTGGCATGGACATTCTGATTTCACTGGCCTTAGTAGCTGGGCATACATTGAGTGCTGCCTGCCTGACTGTACCCTGCTTGCTGCATACACGTTCAGAATCAATGGCCACAAAGTACATGCAATTCCATCAGGCAGTAGTTCCAACAAAAACATCACTGTCAATGTTCTATTAAAGTTGGTACTCTGCTAGCTCCTTCGGTTTTATTCTCAGGCAGTGGAAGATCCATGAGGGTTGTGGATATTCAATTGGGCATTCAGCAATTTCAGCTACAATACTGGTGAACTGAGCACCCAAGATGTTGATCTATGACACTTGGTTCTGTCTTCCCCGCATGCTCGCTGTTTTTTCGATTCCCAATCCAGCTATCCAATTACTCCTATTTTCTTGCTGATTTCCCTCCCACATCCAATCTAGATATCCAGGTTCATGACACGGATGAACTGTGATTCTGTGACTATGAAGTCAGGGCTCGAGCCGCTCTCCTTCTTGCCGAGTTCGCAGCATTGGCTAGTCGAGGCGTATTAGCCAGCTGGACTGGATTGGTTGGATCTCTGAGGATCGTATCTGGGCCAGCAATAGTCCCACATGTCAGTGGAAGGGGGCCGAATGCAAATGCAACCGACCCGATTCCCCAGTTCCAGAAGCCACCACCTTGAAGTCGAAACTTGAAATACCCCGCCTGCGCTCTTGGCCTGGAACGCCCACCTGCTCTGCTCTCGCCTCTCCCTCCCCTGCCTTCCCCTCCACGAAACAGCCCGCCGCCGGTCATCTGCACGCCGCACCACCGCCACCACCACACCACCACCGCCCGGTGCCCGGCCGCCGCCGTGATGGACCTCTTCCCCGCAGGGAGCTTCGTGCGGCTGCAGAGCCGCGCGCGGGGCAAGTACGTCCACGCCGACGAGGACGGGACCAGCGTCTCCCTGCACCCGCTCGGCGCCGCCCCTTCCCCAAACGCGGTGTGGAGGGTGGTCCTCCAGCCCGTCGAAGGCAAAGGAGGGGGCAACCACCGCCTCCTCCTCCAGGGCACCGCCAACGGCCGGTACCTCACCGTCGCGACCGAGGACGAGGCTCCCCTGTCCGGCCATCGCGGCGTCCGCGCCGTCCAGCGCGACTACAACCCGGTGGACCTGGACGGACGCCCTACCGGGTGGAAGCAGGCCAGAACTACGTCCGCTTGCACAACCGTGAGCAGCTCTGCCTCCGCGCCAACGGCAGGTACCGCCTCTGGAACAACCTCATCACCGTGGATGTCAGGAACGGCGACGAGACCACGATGATGCAGTGGTTGGTCGAGGCCGCCCCGGAGCCGCTGCCCCTTCTGCCTCCACCTCAACCTCCGGTGAGTTCGCCTTCCCTTCTCCTTTCGACTCCTCGGCTCCTCGCATTCATCCCGTGAACGGGTTACTTGGAACCCTTCCAAGCGTGGATGTCTTTCTTCCTCGCGTCGATTTTCACAGCAGCTCCCGAATCTGATTAGAGTACTCATCTGATTATTGCGTTCTCCTAGCCACAATCCTAAAGTCTGCACTTACTGAAACTCTTCATTTGTTCTGAAACAAGACTGAACCTGTTAATTCTTGCTCATGACAAGTTCACGGTGACCAGTCCCTCAAAAGTTATTGATCCTAATTAGCAATAGTTACAGTTTATTGTATTCCTGAGCATCTGAATTTGTTACGATGTAGTTATTGATCCCTTCCCATTTCCTACCACATACACAAATTGTTGTCCGAACTACATTGTGGGGGACTTTACAAATTGCTCTGTCATAAACTCAATATGTGAACAGTATTAGTTGAAGTAACCATTGGAGTTCTTTTATCATGATGTGTACTTGAGGAATTCGATCTTTGTCATTTCCTATAGGAACACAATGGTATTTTGTCCGACATTTCGAGAAATCCGTAAATAATGTTATCTCTCGAACATTTCTTTCACACCGCAATGTGTATTCGTACTTGTCCATTCGATATTAAACAAGTGTTCCATTGCAACAGGGCGCACCGGCACGACGTGCATCCACATCCGGGCGAACGATCCAAAATGTGTGCGGTTGGATGATGATGGGTACTTTGTTAAGGACCACCGGCATAATTTCGTCTCCTATGACAACTCCGTGTCCAACCGGAGAGGACCCGGGTGGCGCGCCTTGAGGGTGACGAGATCATCACGTTTGGCACAAACCTGCCCAAAAAGTAGACCCCATACAAATCGTCGTCTACACCACCGGATCACCAGTGAGAACTCGGCTTTTGCGTAGTGTGTGCAGCACTTGTTATCTCGCTTCTCACGATTTAAGCATGTGGGATGTATAGAGTTTTCATCTGTTGTTGCTGATTCAAAGGGTTTTTCCCTTAAGATAGTTACAGAAGATTCAGCTACTCTTCTGTATTGGTTGTTAGACGTGATGTGATCTACTGACTGGAAGCGGTTTGAGATGACATTTCAGTTTCGTAACTTGAAAACTCTTGAAAGCATTATGTGGAAGTACTTGGTGAATGGTTTTGCAATGAAATATTGGTTCTAGTTAACATCTTAATCTCTATTAGGTGATGGCAAGATGTTGCCGAGTTACCGCATCTTGATCCATAGTTGCATCACTTGTGTTACGCTTTTCGTCGAGACCTTTGTTAAGCCGAGATGTGTTTTTCTTCTTCTTCCGTCGAGACCTTTGTTAAGCGGTTCAGGTTCCCTTCATGATCGGAGTACAACTCCTCCCCGAACCTCCCTATTTCAAAAACAAAAAGTGTTCTGTTGCCACATTTCTGTTAGACTTTTCACGATTCAAAATATTCATTAGAAGCTGATATTTCCCTTTTCATCATTTAAAAAAAACATCGGATTGCACCAGCCGGGAATCGAACCCGGGTCTATACCGTGGCAGGGTACTATTCTACCACTAGACCACTGGTGCTTTGTAGTTTCTTTCTTCGTGAATCATTTGTAGTTGGGTGAATGGTGTGGCGGTAGCTTCGCACGCTGCAGTAGTACTCCATGAACATCATGAGTCGGCGGCAGAACTTGTCGGTCTCGTAGTGGTAGCAGAGCATGGACAGGTACACGTGTGGTCGAGTAGTGCCCCGCTGTTGCTGGAAGCTCACTGTGTTCCATGCCTTGGAGTATCACCAGTGGATGAGAGATAGTGAAACAGTATTCAGTTGCTGCTGGGATATATCAAACTGTGGAAGAGTCCGTTGCAGGAAGACTGATTATTCTGGAGTTGGACCGCGAGTGGGGATCGATATTACACTGCAGATGTCAACCAAGTTTTGATATAAGAAAGAAAAAGCGGACACGAACGACCAAAGTAGCTTATAGCATAACAAATCGTGTTCAGTTTCTCTGCAACTTAAGTGAAAGAATCCAATCATATCCACAGCTTTATATAACATGTCAAAACAATTACAATCCTCTCCTGCCATGAAATTCAGTCGTTCTAGGCATTGGCAGAACGGTAAAAACTACTCGATAGTCGACAGTCTGTAGAAATTATGGGGTAACAAGGATGCCTAACTCGGCTATCCTTGGTTGCGTGTTATAGACTTATAGTGTTGGAGAACAGCCCTCCACCGGTGGCTCACTTACAGATGTTAGGATTACATTAATTGTAGCTTAGTGACTAGATCCTAGATTAGACCAACGCTTGGTCATCAACATGCACACACACACACTAGTATACGCTGGTCCTAAGCTAGACCAATACTTGGTCGTTTACATGCATCAACATGCACACACACACTATCATCTAACATAGTCGACACACGCATGGAACACCACAAGAAACTACATCTGCAAAAATCTTCAACACAGACCACCAATGTCTTCTTGGCCCCCAAAAAGATAGGTTTGCAACAGCCAAAGATCACGAGCCGTCTTCAGTCTTCAACTCTTCTTCCTTGGCTTCGCGCAGGCGCGGCCGGCGGACGACGACGCCCTTGTTGGCTTCCTGGCACTCGTCAATCCACTCGCTGTACACGTCGATGGGCTCGGTCAGGGCGTCCCCTGAAGAAGATGCGGCACTCGACGGCGTGCGGGAGGTAGCAGAACGGGCAGGTGAACTCCTTGTCCAGCTTCGGCACCTTCTTGGGCTACGCCAGCAGCTTGGAGGTCCTCGACTTCCTCTTCCCCATCGCTAGTTCGCCGCTAGTGCTGCTGCTGTTGCTGACGACGACGATGGATCGATCTGACGATCTCGACGAGAGAGGGCGTGGGAGATCGACTCGATGGACACCAGCAAGGTGAAGGGTGAATATGGTGCGACGATCGAGTTGCGTTTTGCTTGCGGAAACGGCGCCATGGATGGACGTGGCGTGGAGCGAGGCACAGCGCGGAAAGGCTGATTGGACTCGACGCATACGCGTGCATGATTGCGTGCGTGGAACGCACGGTTGCAGTTTTCGAGCCTGATTCTGACGTAAAAATACGAAAACGATTTTGCTGTTGGACCCACGTGCCGCTGGGAGGCGGTTGGTCCATTGTGCTGTACTGCTGTGATCTGCGTAGCATCGCCGCGGAGTGTCTCGGCGTGGCCGCGACCTGACCTGATGGCTGCTAACTGGGGAAATATTGGGGCCCCTCGGTATGGCATGGGCCTCGTTCATGGATTGTGGGCTGTGGCCCGTCTATCCCAGGGCCTGCCTGCCGGAAAGGCTCGCCGAGTGGCACGGGTACGATGGCCCGGTAAATGGCTGGTCCGTAGTGGCCCGTTATGCTCCTCATCTATTAAGTGCCTCTTTTTCTCCCCCAAAAACCTATGAATAGAAAACCCTCCCCTAAGGATAAGAGTTAAGAACTTAAGATGCTAATTAAAATGATATTCCTATGGATTTTCCACCAAGAAAAATTATAGGAGGAATTGAAGTTTCAAAATTAGGCCTAAGCGGCGTAGCCACTAGCCTCTTTCATGCTAGCATCGGGGGCCTTTGAGGAGGTAAATCTGACATCTAGGCTAGTTAAAATTTAGTCCATGTGCATAATGATTTCAAATTATGAAGGTTTAGTTCTACTTTGATTGTTGAGGGTGGATAAGCAACATATGAGGTTCCCTTAGGGTTTTTAGAACATGTTGAGAATAATTGCTTTGTGGAAAAAATTCCTCTCCCCTGCTTTTCACCGCCTATGGAGGTAGGTAACTTTGGGGGAAAATACCCACTTATCAACTAAAGGTGACCCATATGCAAATATCAAAGAAAATTACTTCGTTGCTTTCACCGCTATTTTCTACCGAGTAAATCAGTAGCTCAAAGTCACTTGAGTGGCAAAGTGAATAATTGGCTTAGAGACTACTTTATTGAGTTACTAAGTAATTATTGGCTTATAGGCCAAGTGACAAAGTAATTAAATTACTAAGTGTTCAAGTGACTAAGCGGTCAAGTGACAAAGTAATTAAATTACTTTTGAGTAACTAAGCGGACAAGTGCTTGAGTGGTGAGTGGGTGGTTCATTGCTTGAGTGGTCAAACCCCTAGCGACTAAGTTGACTTACTAAGTGATCGAGTGACTGAGTGGTCATGTGACTTAGTGGGTGAGTGACCGAGTAACCGTGTGGCTAAGTGATCGAGAGATCAAGTGATTAAGTGCCCAAAAGACTAATTTGCTAAGTGGCCGAATGAATATCTTTTCGTGATCGGGCGTCCGTTTTCCATTAAGAGAAAAGGCTTGAATGATTGAGTTACTAAGTATGAGTGACAGTGATCGAGTGACAAAATGGTCGAGTGACTGAGTGGCTAATGTGCACTTGGACGATTCAGTGACCGGATAACGAGCACTTGGACAATTGGACGGTCGAGTGATATTTTGAGAAAGCGAACATAATGCTTTCTTAACAAAATATTTCAGAAATCATATTTTATTATAATAACCGTTGATAATCACGATCATAAACACGTGCTAGTAGTCACGAAAACCAGGTTTGCATTTTCTTGCCTGATGAGGCAGCACACTCCCTACTTCGTCTATGCCAAGAGGGCCCGAAAAAACAGAAACCGTGGTCCGTGGCCAGAGCCCCATGGCGAGGAAACAACGAGAGAGGCGAACCAGTCACCAGGCTAACAACGCAAACACAGCGTGACACAGAGACAGACACAACACGAATCAAAGCCGTCGCCATCGTCATCGTGACGAGACGAGAACACGCAGACATTGGACTGATGGATGCATCGGAGTGTACTGGGACGGCCAGGGCCAGTTCAGTCGCGGTAGAAGACGAGCAGCGCGACGCAGCGGCAGATGATGCGGAGACGCGCACCGTGCTCCTTGACGGCCCTGCGGAGACCGAGGCCCCTAGCCCCGCGCCTCCCCTGTTGGCTCCTGACGACGACGAGCTCCATCTCCTCCTCGATCGGCTCCTCCTCTGCTTCGAGCGCGCACCGGTTCGTGGCTGGACAGTGCCGCGGACGCAAGGGGAGACTGAACAGCGGCCGGCCTCCTCCGCAGACAATCTACCGGCCGGGGCTGAGGAAACGATCGATCTGGATCCCAACTATCGCTAGAGGACCCGGACGCGAAGCGCTTGGGCCAGTGGCGTTCGGCGTTCTCTCCTCCCGCGCTTATATACCGGGCTGGCCGGCCGCCGGCGCAGGGCCAGGGCCTCAGGGGGAAGCGATCCTGGATGGTTCAATGTAGGTCGCGCTAAGTGCAGTCCTTGTGCCGCTACGGACACGTAGCTAGCAGTGCCTGTACGTACGTACGAAGATTTTGAACGCGCTTGCTTTGCATCATGCAGTTGAGTGCAAATGTGCCAACCTCTACCTGGGTGTCTGGGTCAGTCAACTGCGAAGTCTGGACAGTACAGCATCTTACGTACTACTAGTATTAGATGCGTGTCTACGTGTCCAAATTATTCGAGGTAATCTCGACCGTCGGCCGGTTCCTGATCCCTCCGCCGTTTCTCGGGAGATCTTGACGGCGCTTAAGCTTGTGACTTGTGAGCCTCGTCCCGGCCTGTGGCCGGTGCCGGTGCCGGTGCGGTGCCCGGGGCGCCGGAGCACCGGCCCGTCTGATTTCGGTTATAGTGGCCATCAATTTTCTTCCTAGATTTATTACAGATATTTACGTACTTGACCAGGAGCACAAATTTTTTTTTGAATTCGAGAGCCATTGCTCCGGCCTTTTCATTCATCAAGACCAACGTTTTACAGTTCCAGTTTTTTGATCGGTTCTTTTTGAGCTCATCCCGCCAGCCTGCCTTTCCAGACACGGCACCTTATTACAGACTGCTAACACCGAGCAGCCGAATGGGAAACAACAATTAACCTAAGAAGTTTGCATATCTGACGCATCATAACAAGCTAAAAGTTCTATCCTCCTCAGCATGACGATCTATGGATCTTCATCTCACCAGTCTTCTTCTCAGCGCAGGGACAACTCCACCTCTCTCCACCACGGCAGGTGCAGGGCCTTCATCTTCATGTCATCAGCAGGGGTCTCTTCAGGGAATCCTTGTCCAGTCTTCCCCTCCAGCGCACCATCTTCTTTTAGCTTGAGCTTGAATGTGTCATCAGCTGACCATAAGGCAGCCAAAGAGTTTCCCCTCCAGCTTTTCTGATCTTGCCAATAGAAGTTTTCAGCATAGTCCTCTTGTCTACCGGGCAAAGCACCATCCAACTCTGTAACAGTCCAGCTATTCTGTGAAGTAGCATTTCCATGCTCTTCCACTCCATATGCTGAAAACAAAGTTCATTTCTGAGTTTCCACAAAGACCAAATAACAGCAGCAGTCACCATATTCAAGACACAATACTTTTTATTGCTAAGCCAGAAAGTCCCTATGTTAACTATGTTACCTCCTATCTTGATGTTAAAACAATCAGAAAGAATCTCCCAAATTTGCCTAACTATTGCACATTCAAAAAACAAGTGGTGAATAGACTCTTTATCGAATAGTATAAGCAAGACTCATCATCTATTTTCCTTCTCTTGGCCAAGTTGTCTCTAGTTAGTGCTCTATTTTGGGTGACCAACCACAAGAAGCATTGTACTCTAGGTGGAATTTTAAGACTCCACACAGCAGGAATGTGTACAGGTCTTACACCTCTAAAATTAATAATTTTGTATAGGGACTGGGAAGAGTAAACTCCATTAGAAGTGAACTGCCAGACCAGTTCATCTTCTAGATCTGTAAACTGAATTGAAGCTACAAGCTCAATGATCTCTAACCAATCCTGATATCTATCCCAAGACACATTCCTCCTAAATGTGCACTTCAGATTTGTGCCATCCCAGAGCTCTGAAATTGTTTTGCCTTTCTCATTAACTATCCTATATAGGGGGTAAAACTGGATGGCTAGACTAGTTGAACCCAACCAGTTATCTTCCCACAGTCTAATTCTCTTGCCATCCCCTACTTTCCATCTATAGCCTAGTTTTGCTGCTTGTGCAGCCCACATGAAACCTTTAAGAAAGTTAGAGGCACCCACAGTATTAGTATGAAAGATATTAGGATTAGTAGTATTATATTTAAAATCTACAACCTCCCTCCGAGCTTGTCACCATCAGTTTTGTATCTCTTTATCCAAGAAGCCGGTAAACTAATGTTTAAATCTCTTAAATTGGTCAGACCTAGACCACCATCCTCTTTCCTCATCGATGCCAACTCCCAGTTAGCTAAATGATAATGGTGGTCATCAACATTGTCATTCCAGAGGCAATTTGCTAGGTGGGAATTAATAAGTTTAATGGCCCATTTGGGGAACTTGATAAAAGATAACAAGTAAATGGGTATACTAGCAAGACAAGACTTTATTAGAGTGATCCTAGCAGCTAATGACAGTAACTTGCCCCTCCATCCTCCTATTCTTTTCAACATCTTGTCAACTAAAGGTTGGATATCCTCTCTAGTTAATTTCTCATAGTGCAAAGGAACTCCAAGGTATTTTATGGGGAAGGTCCCAATGGGACAAGCTAGAACATGTGCTAACCTATGAGCCTCAAAGGGATCTAAGTTCATTGGAATAAGCTCACTTTTATGAAAATTGACTCTCATCCCTGAGATCTGCTTATACCACATTAGAACATATTTCAAGTTTTCTAATCTATCATCCTCTGCTTTAGAAAACAGAATTGTATCATCTGCATATTGCAGAGATACAATCCCTCCTGGTCTAAAACTTTCCAACAAACCACTAATCAAACCTGCATCTAAAGCTTTCTTTAGAAGCTTGGTTAGACCATCACCTACAAGGTTGAAAAGGAAAGGGGCCAGAGGATCTCCTTGCCTCAGCCCTTTTCCTGCTTTGAAGAAAGCACGGTCTTCACCATTCAAGGTGATGCCTATGGATCCTCCCATCACTATCTGTTTAATCCACTCAATCATTCTACCATCAAAACCTCTATCTGCTAGCATATCAAAAAGAAAAGACCAATTGACCCTATCATACGCTTTTTCAAAATCTAACTTTACCACATCCCCTTTCTCTCCAGATTTGATGACACTATGCACAACCTCATGTGCTACTACCACACTCTCCAAAATGTATCTGCCTTTGATAAAAGCAGATTGGCTATTAGAAACTATTCTTTGCACCACAGGTGTCAATCTAATAGTCAGTAACTTGGAAAACAATTTAAAGCTACAATTCAATAAGCTAATTGGTCTATATTGCTTGATATTAGTAGCATCTCCTACTTTAGGAATAAGAGTAACTAGAGCACAATTAAGTTTATGCAGATCTAATTCTCCTTTATGAAAGTCATTAATCATGTCTAGCAGATCAGTTTTAATCACATCCCAAAAACTCTGGTAAAAGATGAAAGAGAGGCCATCGGGTCCTCGGGGCCCCTCTGAATAACAACTAAACAAAGCTTCTTTTACTTCTCTCTTAGTAAAAGGAGCAGTTAACGAGTCATTCTCCTCTTTGGAGACTATCATTATCATCCCGAAATTAGGACCTAACTTGAAATTACTTTCTGGTTCTCTTGCAAACAACTTTTTATAAAAGTCTACTGCTATAGCCATCATTCCCTTCTCGGTCGATACCATCCCTAAATGGCCTTCTAGACATTCTATCTTCTTAGCTCTACTTCTTTGGTTAGCAATAGCTTGAAAATAAGCAGTATTCCTATCACCTTCTAGCAGATTTCTATCTCTAGACCTCTGTCTAATTTTTATCTCTTCTAGAGCCCATATCTGTTGCAACTCTTTTTCAATGTCTCTATAGTCTTGTAATTCCACATCATCTAGCTGCCTTGTTTCAGCCAGAGACTCCAGAAAATTAAATCTACCTGCTAACTCAGCTTTAGTCCTATTCATGTCAGCAACCTCATTAGCAGCCCACCCTCTAGCTAATCTCCTAAGAGTCCTAACTTTATGCTGCCACCTATCAATACTTTTAACAAATGGACAGGGGGAATTCCATGCTTTCTCTACCACTCTCTTGAATGACTCTTTTTGAATCCACCATTTCTCAAACCTAAATCTTTTTTTCCCAAAGCTCATATTTGCCCCTGTACTAATGACCAAGGGATTATGATCACTTGGGAGTCTGTCTAATGCTTTAACACTTGCTAAAGGGTAAACAGCTTCCCACTCAGTGGACACAAAGATTCTATCTATCTTAGAAAAGGTTGGTGAATCCTGGTTATTAGTCTAGGTGTACTTCTTATTGTTAGGATCTAATTCCACTAATGCCCACTTATCTATCCAATCATTAAATAAACTGGACCTTTCCAGAACTCATTATCTTATCCAACTCATCTAGAAACTCTTGTTTCTTCTCCTCATAAGCAGACCCATATATTACCACTAATTTCCATGAGAAGCCAGTTTTCTTACAAGTTAGCATTGTACTTATTGAAAATTGCAACACCTCACCTATAGTCATGGTATAAAGGTCACTATTAACACCTAAAAGAATGCCCCCTGCTGAGCCTATAGAACCTAATTGAAACCAAGAAAAAGGGACATTTTGTGTTAATGACCTAAGCAGCCCAACAGAAATTTCTCTCTTCTTTGTTTCCATAACTCCTACAAAATCTAGATGATTCTCCACAATTTTTTTCCTTAAGGCAGGAATTCTATCAATTAGCCCTAGCCCTCTAATATTCCAAAACATACCTATCATTTAAATTTTTTCTTGTTTTTCTTCCTAGGACCTACAAAGTGGACCACCCATCTTCCCGACGGTTCACTCTTTCACCATGATTTCCATCATGGCAAGCGTAAGCAACACAATTTTGATCATTTGATCTACCATCCTCTAAAGTATCACTACGGTTAGGAAAATTACAACTATCTAGACTAGCAAAGATTCCTACTGCTATCTAGTTCTTCAATGCATTTAACAGATAAAGGATTTCCATCCTTTGAGGTTATTCCAACCTTCTGAGCAATATACTTTAAGTGAGATTTGAGATCAGTTTTAGATGTACCTGCAGGTTCTTCCGGGTTCCACTTCCTCTTGGAGTCCTGTGCTCTTTCCATCATGGTCTTCCCATCATCAATGTTCCTGGTCATTCTCCTTGTTGGCATCACAGGCCCCCAAGGATTCTTCCTGACTCTTGCTCTCTCCCTTGGATCTTGTTGATTTTTGTTCTGTTCAGTAGTTGTGTCATCACTTGCCTCTCCCATTTCCTCTCCATTAGCTTGATTAACCCCTTGAGTAGCTATGACAGTTCCAGAGATGTCCCCATTACTGCCACCAGCACCTGAATCTTGTTCTTTGGCTAGTTCTTGGAGTCTTGATCTGACTTCTCCCTTGTCACTCTCAGATATATTGAATACCCAATCATCTGGGAGGTGGATATGCTCCTCATCTTCTACACCTGTCTGATTTAGATCAATATTCTCCTCTTCTTCATCTTCTTCTCCCACATCAATCTCCATGTCTCTGAGCAATTTAGCACAAGTGCCAGCATCTTCCTGTCCATAGGAGCAGCCAAAATCCAATATCCTCTTCACATTCGACCGGCCAGCCTTGCTTCCACTAGCTCCTTGTGGTAGCACTCCCCTCTATCAGGTCCCATTGTTCTTTGCCGGCATATCATCTCCATATTCTTTATCTTTACTTTCTTCCTGTCCTGATTTATCTTCATCCATAGCTCCTCCATTATCCTTCTTGCCATCTCCTCCATCATCAGACCCCTCATCTTCAACAATGTAACCCTCTGGAGTCAGCAAAATGAGATGGACATCATTCTGGAACACAAACAATCTTTCCTTGGGAATCTTGAAGGGATCCTTACACATCACCTTGACTCTGACCAGACTGTAGAAGCTGTCAAATAAAGTCTGCCAGTCCACCTCAACCATTCTGCCTACACAAGAGGAAACTTCAGCCATAGTTCTCCAGTCAACCCATTTTGGTGGTATACCTTGAATCATCACCCACACTTCTGTCAATTTACCCACAGGCTCAATAGTGCCATTCCACACACTCAAGGCACAAGTAACTCCAGGCTTGAGGTTGAATTTGGTTGCAGAGCCAATCACCAGCTTCTCCACTCTCCTGTCTGGTGGAAACCTCACAGAATAGTTGTAATCATCAGTCTTCTTCAAGCTCCATTTCCACTCTTTGTCAAACAGGTTCTTCAATGCCTCCACTATACCTTCTTCATCAATTTCCCCGGCTTCAATGAACAATTGCCCAAAATTATCCATTCATGTCCAGTGGTTGAACCTATCTGGCTGATCCTCAACATCCACATAATGAAAACCAAGACCTCTTTTAGCAGTACCAAAATACTGGGCAACAGGATGTGGCTTCTTCCACATAGGACAGGCACCCACAACATGACTAGCATCATGACAGATAAAACAGACTTTTGGCCCAACACATGATGAACTAAGATGACCCACATAACCACAGTTGAAGCACACAGCATGGGCAACCGATTTGGTGTCATCAGTTTTACCTTTGGTGTTTGATGGTTCCCCTTTCTCAATAGCTTTGACCTCTCCTTCCTTGTCCTTGGCAGCATGAGCTTGTACTGGAGGCGGCTTCGCTGGTGGTGCCTGTGGCTGCCTCGCCTGGGTAGCTCGCCCTCTACCTCTGTCCAGGAATCCACCTCTTCTAGCCCTTGGCGCTTCATACTGCCCCCCAAATCCCTGCTGCTGCGGAAATGGTGGTCCAGGGGGTGGAGGGTAGTACCCATACTGCTGCTGCGGTGGCGGACCGAAGAACGGCGGTGGCTGTGGGTACCAGCCGCCGTAGTTCCAGTCCTCCCCCCGTCCTCGCCCTCGACCCGCCATGGAATCCTTCACCACTTCTGCAAAGCTTCTCTTCTTCTCCTTCCCCCAAAACAACTCTGCAAACGAGATTTTCTTCGGTGGATCACTCCATGAATCCCCTTCCCCAACTGGATAACAATCCGCCGGACCAAAGGAGTTGCTCTCAACCAAGCTCTTCTTCACCCACACGAGATTTTCCCCAGATTTCGCCCTAACCCTAGCGCGCAGCGGCGGCGCCGGGGAAGGAGACGAATCTGGGATGAACCAGAGCTCTCCCCAGAAGTCCTGTATCTCTTCACCTTTTTCACACGGGCGGATGGATCCGGGTTCCTCACGAGCCCGCGCCCGGGTCCGCCATGGATTTGGCTCCGCCACCTGTGAGGTCCTCCGCGCGCCACGTCCGCTCCCCGGCTCCGTGAGTCTGCGCCGCGGGACCTCCTCGTCAGTCGCGCGCGCGCGCCGACCAGGTGATCCGCTCTCACGGACGGGGGAGTCCGGACGGCGGCTGAATGACGGCGAAGGTGCGCCGCCCTTCATCGCCGCCGCGTCACTCCGAGACGAGACGACTCTTATTTTTCTAGTAGATTGTCGTCCAGGAGCACAAATTTGTTTGGTTTTAAAAGTTAAGGATGATATATCGTTGATATTCAAGTTTGATGGCGTTTTCTAAACTCAGCAACAAGCTACCCCTAAACTTTTTGCTACTAAACTTTAGTCCTTACTTGAGTGTTTGGATCCATGGCCCAAAAAAAAAGGCTAAAAGTACAAAATGAGGTGTCCTTCACACCCCTGTTTTTAGCCTAGTTTTTCACCTCTTGATGTGCAAATGGACTGAACTTTAGCCCTCCCATTTGCTCAATTTTAACCCACCTGTTTGGATCAATATGAAAAAAAAAAGGCTAAAAGTGTATGACAAAAGTTTTGTCATGAGAAACAAACAAGAACCGTAATTTCTCTGGGATGCATGCATGGTACCCAGTAGATTGCCAACGGGCGGCTCGGCCAGCTGCTAATCTAACGCCAGGGATTACGTGTCCACTACGATCTCGCTATATCTGAACGGAAGCAGTTGACTGAAAACTTGTACTAGCGTTAACGTTGGCAGATGGCAGAGCAAGGTCACATGAATCTATTTTTTAAATTCCGGTCAAACAGTATCCAGCTGTTGATATATGGAGTATTGGGTTGACCGGAATTGTAGCAAGCCTAAAATATTTACAGTCAAAGCCTCTAAAAACTTGAAGATATCGCACTTGCAGTTGTAGGTTCTGTGATGATATTAGTCAACGCTTGCTTCATCAGATGGGGAAGATTTAGGCCGTCATGACGAAGATTAGAAAGACGGATCTTGCATGCTAATCAAAGCCGCCGTCCTGTACATCAGTGAGTACGTGTCATAATAAGAACGCGCCAGCTATGATACCACTCTAGAATACTATGGTCACGAAATCGTTCTTATTGGCGAAAGGAAAGTCGTATGCATCACCTACACTATCTATCTATCTATGGTCACGAAATCGTGGTTCGTTTTTGTTCCATTCTCCTGTCAACCTCTTGGCGAAAATTGCGGCATCAAGTTTGTTCTGGAGGCAGATACGACAAACAGGCTCCAAATCAGATTGCAAATGATATATTTGTGATGAGTTCAACTTGGACCGAATCTTGAGGGCATTTTTTAGGGAAACCTCATGGTCCTAACTCGCCAGGATCTTTCAAACCATCGAGAGGAACTAAGATTATATATGTACGCCTACAGCTCGACAGCGAATCACGTTGATTCCCAAGAGATAGGAGTGCTAGGCGATACATGTGGCCGTGGCCTAACAAAACCCTGACGGAGATTTTGGTATCTCCAGTGAATCAAGAGTGATTCACGAGGCATTATATGTGGTCCACAGATTTTAGATTGTCCCTCAGATCTCGAGCCAAAGTTCCAGCAAGCTGCCAAACAAACAGCTTGAGCTTTGGAGTGGCAGTAGCTGATGACCACGGCAGGGTAGTGCAACCTGACAACTAAGCAGCACGTAGTCTTCTCTTAAAAAAATGAGGCAGAGAGAAGGTCCATCTCATTCCTCCCCCTATATATAAGCACAGAAGTACCTGTCGTATGAGATCCCACTCAACACAACCCCTTTCTTGAGAGAAAGCCCCTCTTGACCCTGAAGAGCCATGATGAAGAAGACGACGACGGCGAGCCAAGAGAAGGATAGCCGGCGGCGGGGCATTGGTAGAATGCTGAAGGAGCACAAGTCGAGGCTGTACATCATTCGACGATGCGTCGTGATGCTTCTCTGCCATCGCGACTGACGGATACAGTCAATTGGAATCTTGTTCTCGTCAGAGAATCCAATTTTTGCTCTGGTTTCTAGTTCCAGAAGTTTAGGATCAGCAATTCTTTCTTTTTTTTTAGAAAAGGATCAGCAATTCTTGGGTGCAAACATTTTTTTAGGAAGCTCTGTGTATACGTTGTTGGGTTGTTGTTTTATATCCTTTTTCTCTTCACCGTTTAACCATGTTTTTTTGGTGAGGAGCCTTCTTGGTCCACTCTGAATTTCCTGTTGTAATATTGCATTTTGACATAAATGCAGTACATACATAGTGTCCGTCTGAACTTATCGTTGCACACTGTAAACCGATGATTCATGGATATGGATCATATAGCAATCCAAGAGATCTCTAGTTGTCTGGACTTCTTCATAGTTTTAGTTCACTCTGAAAAGTGAAAACCGATCATACTGGTTGCTACTAATAATACTAGGTTTTTAGATACCGCTACATTCAATTCATTGTCAATTTGATTGACAAACTGAATTTGTCACGTGTGTGTGCTTATGTCTCGCCGGATCTTCTTCTTGTTGTGCCTATGTGTGTGGTTTGTCCCGCTGTGGTGGTTATCCTTGTTTTATGTGATTCAGAATTTCATTCATTCATCAAGGATAGAATTACACTCTTTCAGTGG
The DNA here is from genome assembly GCA_018135685.1 of Themeda triandra. Classification (NCBI taxonomy): domain Eukaryota; kingdom Viridiplantae; phylum Streptophyta; class Magnoliopsida; order Poales; family Poaceae; genus Themeda; species Themeda triandra. The sequence goes on along the minus strand of JAENPR010000425.1, from coordinate 288,049 downwards.
TGATCGATACAAAGGTGGGGCTAATTGCCACTCAGTTGCGGTGTTTATCTATGTGGCTTTCGTGGTGGGGCTAATTGCCACTACAGTTCAGCCTTGGATGCATGATGCTTAGCAGTCGTTGATTCTCGAGTGGATGCTTTGCTCGTTTGATCCCCTCTGTAGCACATGCTTTGTTGTTGAGAGCGCGTTGGCACCTCTCCTTGTGGATGTTTTGTCGTTAAGGTCACTTTAGTCTTCTCTAGCGAATGCTTTGCCGGTCGAATCAGTCGATGTTGTTGGATGTTCTTCTCATCTCTCTCTAGGCTGATGCTTTGTTATCACGACTATGTCTCATGACTCATGAGGCAACCATTTCTCCAGTGGCGGCCGGCTGGGCTCCCTTGTTGGTTTGTTGTTGACACCCTGTAGTCATGCCTCAAATACAGTAGTACACGACAAGATTCGGTTATAATACTAGTAGATACATAACGAGTCAAAGATGAGGGAGAGACTAGTGAGAGGGTGTTACCTAGGAAGATGAGGCAGGGAACTTGTGTTCTACAAGATTATTTAAGTATATAAATTAAAAATGGGTGCATTTTCTATACTCCCGGGAGTAGTTACTCCCATCTCTAAAAACCTACAGGTATGTGTTCATACTTGTTTATCACTTTGAGTATGTCAATATACTAATACTAAGATACTCTAAATCTTCTTAAGCGAAAAAATTTCAAGGAACTCATACTTTTTAATATATTACTTAAAATGCCACTTATTGTACTATATAAAATAAGTATGACCATATACTCTACGTATACTTGCATACTTGACATATATACTGCCATAGATGGTTTAATATGATCATATACTTCACATCCATATACTTTTTTTGTCATACATACTCATAGATCTTGAGATATGATCAAGGGAGTAGCTACTCCCTAGGAGTAGAAAATAATTTCTCAATTAAAAATAGTATATAAGTATGTGTACTGTTTTTCTTATCTTGTCAATATTAGTATGACATGTTATGTGTACTGTACGTGTTATGTCACGGTTTCAGATCGGACGACTGCAAAATTCGGGTGACGTGGCTCACCCTTCCCTTCGGGGAGCTGTCCAGGCATATATTGTTTTAATTGGTTTGACGGTTTGTAGCTTATACTGTACTAACCTATACCAATTTGGGAAAAAAATGATTTGAATGAAAAGTGTCAATCTCCACGACGTGCGAGGTAAATTCTCAACACCATGTGTTGACGTGCAGATGCACCGTGCACGCGCACGGGAACGGCGGGTCGCGCGGCGTCAGGAGCAGAGAGACGTAGCCGACGCAGCGCAATAGCACACGACCAATGCATGGAAGCACGAGTAGGATGCTGGCGGTGGCACAAGCACTTGGGCCTGGTGGTGTCGGTGCTATCTATCCAGCTGCCGACTTGCGGTTCAGTCAAGATCGCTTCAAGGTTGGCGCTAGGCGCTAGGCGCTAGCGAAGAAACTCCCCAGTCCAGCCGTCCAGCTACCTATCTGCACCGTACAACTGGGTAGTCCACAGTCCGCAGTCCGCAGTCCGCACGCAAAGCCAGCCTTCGAGAGTTCGAGGTAATCTCGGCCGTCCTTGCCAGATCGCGTTTGTTTCCCGGAGATTACGATGGGCATGAATCATCCCCGAAGCAAGTGTCCTCGATGAGCTTTGAGTTTTCTGCTTCCCGAGAGATGAGCGGCCGTCGTCGTCGCCGGTGCATCGTCCGACACGCCATCAAACTTTCCTCCACGAATTTGAATATTTCCTGCCTGCTTGCTTGGTCCAGGACTCGCATCTGCAGCAAATTCGATTTCGGACTTGCATCTGCAGCATATATACAGCTGTAGTGCCTTCTGAAGCTAAGATCAACCAATCTGAAACATCGTCGAAGCCTCGTAGGTTAGCCGTCTACGCGATGACACATACTACTACGCTAAATTCGCGAGCAAGCCAGCGGACTAAAACCACGGTTTCCTCTTCTCTCTCCAGTTTCTTTTTTCTCTTCCAAGTTTTTTGAGATTTAGAAAGCTATATAAGTGTTGGAAACTATTAAAAACAGAGATATCTATTTATCTTGTTAACTTATTATAGCATAATTATTAATTAATCAATTTGGAGATGCTCTACGATTCCACCGGTAGTAGTTCTGTAGGTAAAGAATGACTTTTTCCTATTCAACGGACTAGCAGACGTGTCATTGCAACGGAAGATGTTATTATGTGGTTGGTTGAACGATTTGTGGTTCAAAGATTATTTACTCAGTGACTAATCCGTTTTAACATGTTTTGAAATCAGAGTCGGTAGTGTCATTTGATGCCTCTTGGAGTTAGAATGTATAACATTGTTGGAGTAAGACTTTATATCATTGCTGAAAATAAATAAAAATAAGGGATTTGCTAAAATCTAGACGCCTGGATTTTTTTTAACCACCCAGGCGAAAGTCTTGCTCACCCACACCACGGCACCATGCCCGCTACATGCGTCCACACACGAGCTGCATGCCACACCCGAAGGAAGCGACTGTAGTCTAGGAAGCATGTACAAATAAAAAATAGAACAGGAAAATAAACTTGCCGTTAGAAAAGACCAGGAAACAAAAACCAGTTTCAAAATCACCAAAGCCATTTGAGAAAAATAACATGAAATAGATCCGGAACAAGGAAACGAAAACTTGCCGCTGGAGAAAAATAACATTAAAGTTGTGCCGCTCGAAAAAATAGGAAACAAAAAACAGATGAGAAACCACCGTGGATTGGAAAACAAAGAAGGAAATGAGAAACTAGTGTGGACTAGAAAACTGAAAACATAGAAGGAATGGGGAACTTTTTCCCCCAATTTGGACTATTTAGGATTAGAGGAATCTGCCCAACTAGAAGTTGGTAAAGACTTCATTATACTCAACTTTTTTTAATGAACCTGACCTCACACCCCACATACATAGCCGCACACCCGACAATCCACTCTCTCTCTCTCTCTCTCTCTCTCTCTCTCTCGTTCACCCCACTGGCCCACTTGTGCGCTCTCTCTCTCTCTCTCTCTCTCTCTCTCTCTCTCTCTCTCTTGCGCGCTCACGGCGCTTGGCAAGCAACTCCTTGTCAAAATCTCTCTCCGACGCGGTCTCTCCTCGGCGACAACCTCCTTCGGTGAGCCCGCTCCCCACCTCCTCCCTGCGCCCACCAAGATTTGGCGACGGCTATGGTGGATCCTACGGCGATGACGCCGGCAAGGTAGGCCTCCTCCTCCTCTTCCTCATCTTAGATCTATTGTTTAGGGTTTTGACGACCTTTCCCGTTATTTCCCCCCAACTTCAACGGAGGCTTAGAAGGAGGTTTGGAGGGGGTAGGAAATCTGACGGGCGGTTTAGAGGCCCTGGCGGTGGTGGAGGTGGCCGGGCTAGGTCAAGGCGGGCGCCATGGCAGATATGGCAATTGCGGTGGCGCCTTCGATGGGGTAGGCCTCCTCCTCCTCTCCTTCTTGTTCTTCCTCTTCTTAGATCTGCTGCTTAGGTTCCCGACGAGCTTTCCCCATGTCTTCACCAACTCCGGCGGATTTAGAAGGAAAGGTTTGGGGAGGGAATAGGAAGGCCGGCAAACGTTTTAGGGTCCTGGTAGTTGTTGAGGCGCCGTGGGGGAAACCCTAGTTCGTCGCATGGCCGACGGTGGGGGCGAGGGCGTCGTAGTGGGTTGGGTCCAAATCGGGTCCACGGGTTTCGGGTTTTGTGGGCGTCATGTCCAAAGTTCAGCCTACTAACGGGGCGTCGGACCTGGCAAACAAATAAACGCCGAAAGAAAACATGGCAAAGGCTAACAATGTGCCGTAAAAGGGCCCACTAGCAAACCCTAGTTCGTCGCGGCGGGACGATGGCCGACGGTGGGGGCGAGGGCGTCGTAGTGGGTTGGGTCCAAATCGGGTGTCCACGGGTTTCGGGTTTTGTGACAATTCTGCACCCACAAATTCTGGGTTCGGATACCGAAAGCTTTGCGGGTTTGGTGCAGATTCTCAATTTCGTCTGCGGATCACCCATTAAGCCCCAAAGCAATTCAGCCTACTAACGGCCCATCTAAAACCCTGGCTTTACAAGTCGGACCTGGCAAACAAATAAACGCCGAAAGAAAACATGGCAAAGGCTAACAATGTGCCGTATTTACCCTTGCAGCCCAATTAGTCGCAGCCTCTAAGGGCCCACTAGCAGACGCGGGACATAAACACGGGCGCGGCGCAACTTGGCGCGTCGGCCCACGGTTCCAGGAATCCAAACCCGACGGCGCAGAGACACTTACGCGTAGGGCCCCCGTAGAGCCACAAATGGTCCCACGTGTCGGTGTCCTTCGCGCTATAACATCGCGCACACCAGCAGCGGCCAGTCCTGGCCCTCGCCTCCTACCTCACGTCGCATGAGCGGCCGCCTGGCCGCGCCCTGCCCGCTCCTCTCGCCGCCGCGTCGCCTGCCTCGCGGCCTGCAGCCGCCGCCGAACACAAACCCTCTCCCAACTCAGTCGCTGCTGCTTACTCCTCACAGTCTTGGTCTCGTGCCCTAGATAGATATCCCTCCGCGTGCCCGCGAGGCTCTGCACCCCTGAGCTAGGGTTTAGGCCCCCCAGGCCCATGGAATTCGGAGCGGACGGCGCCCGGTGGCCGCCGCCTGGAGACCGCGGGGAGATTGCTTCGCCCCGCTTCGATTCGTCTCGTGCCCTAAGGTGAGCTACAGGGCTTCCTTCATGTACTTTCGTGTCCGCACGGAGTGATGCCATTTAGTAGGCGTTCTGCCAAAATTGTTTTATTAAGTATGGTTATTAGGTCCGTTGTCTTCATGAATTTTGGGACTTGCGACTGTTTTTTAGTTGAGTAGACGTGATTGAAGCTGCTGAAATTGATGTATTAGCAACCTTCGTAGATCTGACATGCTCCCGTGTGCCTACTTGTGAGATTTCTATGAACTTGGGCTTGGCGAAATCGTGATTTTTGTTAGTAGTACTTGGTTGTCTAAGTTGGAACTTAATATCAGCAATGACATGAAGAAATTAGTTGATTTTTGCATGAGCTAACAATATGCCAGAGGAATGCTCAGTTAATTTAGCTTGACTTTGCCGATACCATCTACAGTGGTGTCAAAGTTTTGTTTTGATACGGTTTTCATTAATTGTCGAAGCATGGAGATGGAGCTTTGGAATGATGGAGAGGAAAAATCATGCTTGTTGGATATTCAGACATTTGAAGTTTCCATGATTCGTGATACTATATATATTGTTATTTGGTCAAAGCAAAGTCTGTTTCAAGCAATGTTATCAAGTCTTCCAATAATCGTGATTAATCAGGATGATCGGTGCCATAGTGATCAGCTATGCACTACGATTAGTCACAATTAGTGGCGGTTAGTCAGGCTGATCGGTGCCATGGTGACTAGGATTGGTTAGATAATTTCATAACATTTTTCAAGGACATCTTTAAATCTGTATGTTGGTTTTGATGGCTTCTGATTCGAGTTTGTATTCTTTAAAGTGGCACTGATCTGCAGTGGGTAACTTGCTGAAATTCATCGGAATGATAAAATGGACATGATGTTTAGCCTAGTGTGAATTAACAAAAAGAAATTGTGTTTCCTTGCTTTCTGCTTGGGAAAATTATTGTGGTGGTTCTCATGTATCTGCTTCTTTCTGACAGATTGTTGAGAGAGCTTGGCAAAAAAGTTACAGAAGATTTGGTTTTGCTGATGCCAAATTTGCTATCATTTTTGAAGAATGATGATCCTGCGGTTGTTAAGCAATCTATAGCTAGTGGGACAAATTTATTTGCTGCTGTATTGGAAGAGATGGCACTACAGGTTGTTCTTTGTAAAACAGAAGATATTCTTTAATGAATAAATCCACTGTTGTTGTAACTACCTACCGTTGTGATGTTGCTGTTTTCATTTGGCGAAGTTGCTTGCTTATCTTAATTGTGTTGTGTCGGGAGCGTCTCACAAAGTCCATCCGATTGCAAAACTACGCTACAAGAAATGCAATAATAGGGAATGCATGTTCTAGTTGACATATTCTTGAAGACATAAAATCCAGCACTTTGTTTTTTTTACCTGTTTCTACTTTGTCAGTTCATGCCGCAAAGTAACAGACATTTGACTATCATAAAGTGCTGCTGATGAAAGCACTTTCGTCTGTTCTCAACTTTCGGCATGTCGTGCGCATGCATCTTTTGTGATCATCAAAGAACTTACTTTGCTACCATTAAAAGATCAATCATTTCAGTTATTTGCAATGATTTTGTGCCCGATGACCAAAAACTCCAAAATCCTTGTGAACTCTGTTTCCACCATTCATTCATTCTGGCACTCATTGTTATGCCCAGTTGCTTATATATTTGCTACATTGTCTCATGAAAACACTGTGGGCAAGAGCAGACCTAATCCAAAAAAATGCTGGAATAGTAGGGACTGAGACTTGCATGACAGTTTTATGTTTTTTTAATCAGTATCTGAGAAAAGTCAATCAATTAAAAAAGTGACCTTCTTGCCTTAACTCTACTATCTCAAACAATTATACTAGCATTAAAGTGATAATAAATGTACTGTGGTTTCCTTGTACTATTCATGTTGCCATGAAAAAGAAATACATCCATCTTCATCCAGTTAAATATTTGAAGGAGTATCATAAATTCTTATATGTTCAACTTGTTGTCAAGTTAGCTATAAAGTTGTGCTTCCCAGTGGTATACATGACCATATCCATGCAATAATAGGATTGTCAGAAATTTGGTAGTGGTATATGAGCAACATATTCCTTTTGTGAAATGCGATTCTGAGCTTGTGTAGATAAATGTTTCCCATTGGACTATGAACTACACATCAAGCTCTAAATTTACATTTTATGCTGTACATGCTATCAATTGATCTTGAACTGATTTCTTGCACTCCTCTTTTAAAATTAATGGAAAGCCCTCACTGTGGGGATCTCCCACACAGTATTTTGCGGTCAAAAAAATTGAAACTAAACTGATTTCTTACCTTGCAATGTCTAAATTCAACTATCATGAACCATTGAAACTTTATCAACAAATTGAGGCACACAGTTCCAGTAGTTTAGATTGTTTGCTATTTGTTTTTGGCTAATTTACAAGGATGATTTGTGATGAACTGTACAAGTTAAGACTTAATGTGACAACGTTTTAAGCTGGGCTTAGGTCCAGATGAAACTCATGGCATTCTACCCTTCTGTTTGGAAAATATGAAGCACTGTCTGGGATCTGGTTGCATAAATTAAACAATTGCTTTTCTTGGCATATTTGTCGTGCTTTGATTTGATGTTACCTATAAGTTAACTCCAGAATATTTGTAACTCACTATAATCATTCCTGGTACTCACTCTTCTACTGTAATTGTAAATCTAGGTTAACAAGTGCGGAAAACTTGAAACTTGGCTTGAAGACATGTGGGCTTGGATGAAGCAGTTCAAAGATGCAGTCTGTGGTGTGATGAATGAGGTTTGTTTAATTGTAGATTATTCTGTATACATACATTATGTGCAATTGCTGATGTTCTGTTGTGAGAAGTTGACACATCATGGAATTACTTCAAACTTTTCAAGTGCTTTATTGTTATATTCCCTTCATTTTGTGCAATATCTCAAGTCCCTCGATGATACTATTGTACTTTACTGTAGTGCCCTGAGAGTATGACCATTTTTTTTATAAAAAATGACATGTGACCAGACGCAATGGTTGGTGCTGTGATTTCTCGGTATATATTCTTTGTTAACTGTTACTGGCTGACACTATTGCTTGTGACATGTAACAGCCAGGCCCTGTTGCAACTAAACTACTTGCTCTAAAGTTCGTTGAAACATGGATTTTGTGTTGCACACCTCAAGCCAACAGTGACCAAACACAGCCAACTGAAGGTACCATTTTTCCAGATTAACGGTAACAAGTACATGGGCAATATTTTTTTTGAGGGAAAATGGCTTTCATATTGACAAGCACACCTTCCATACAGGAAAAAACTGGAGATTTGATACTTCACGATTATCTCAGTTTCATCCTAGCCTTGATCCTGCTGTATTGGAAGCTGATGCACATAGAGCTCTCCTCCTCCTCTTGGATATTCTTCGAACAGCTTATGCCCATCGGGGGCTGTTCCTAGTTGGCACCATTAATTCGTAAGAATATCTACCAGCTTTATCACATATGTTGAGCAGAAGTGATTTCCGCTATTTTATCGTCTCTTTGAACTAGATTCCTCTGTGTATGAAGATGAACCTGAATTTATTTAATGCATGGCATCAGTTACTAGCTATCCACATGTTTATCTTGAATATTGAATAGGTAAACATTATGGAGCAATTGAATTACTTTAGCTGATTAACTGGTATCCTACTCTTTTTGTTACACAACCTAGGTTCTCTGTGATCTACTGACATATTGTTTTGACCTTTGTGTGTGCTTGTGTGTTTGGCTCCTTGCTTGCTTGCTTGCTGTGAGACTGTGTGCATCCATTTGTGCTGTTTATCTTACAAGACTGCATAGCTGTCTGAGATGTATTTATTTGTTATTCTGAAATATAATATGTGGCATTTGTCAGTCTTGCAGCAGTTGTAAAGTTCAGACCAATTTACTATGACCGAGTGTTGCCAGTGTTGCTTGATTTTGACCCTGGCTTGGAGACTGCAAAGGGGGCACATTCAGCAAGCCTGCGGTATGCCCTAAGAGCAGCTTTTTTGGGGTTTCTACGGAGTCCTCACCAGGCAATGATTGAGGTTAGCTCATCTACTGGTTACACTTGTAGATTATGCCTCGATACAGCTCAAAGATTCTTAAACTGTTGCTGTAGTTGATTTTTGTTTGTTGGGGGAAGTATAACTTGGGTAGCTTGTTAATACGCTCTTACACTGGATTATGGTCAATTAACTAATTGTAGTACAAATTTGATGGTTGATAGTAATATGCCTTGATGCATGCAGCACATATGTGAATTGAGGACCCGATTCAGCCCAGAATATCTGGATTATAAATCTATGTGAACTTTGCCAAAACTTTAAAAGATGATTTTGTAAGCAGATCTTTACAACCAAGGATGATACTCAATCTTAATCTGGATTTGTGTGGCAAAAATAGCTGATACTAACAAAGTCGGTGTTATGATAAGAAATATGGAATCATGCAACTATAGGATCTGAATGTATGGCATTGGGTTTCTGTAGACTCATTCCATCAATGCTCAAACCAAGAGTGTTTGGCAACTGTATCTGGTCTGAGCTGTCCAGTTTCCTTTCAGGCAGTCACTTCCGTGTAGACAATCCCTACTTCCCTCCCTTTTCTTCTTGATCAGGTTGCTTGCTTGTGTTTGTTGTTGTAAGTCTGTAACTTAATAAAGTGAATAATATGTTTATGGCAAAATATTCAGTGCAAACCATATCTTCGGTGCAATCCATGAAAACCCCATTAAAATCATACTTAGGAGTTTTCAAAAAAAAAATTGAAACTATACACACCAATAGTACAGCCATAGATGTGCATTGTCACAAAATTTGGGACTCAAACTCGTTTCGTAAAAAATCATATTAAAATAACAAATTTCACTTGCATATGCACTAGAGGACAAAACTCCTGGAATTTTGTCCTCTAGTGCATATGCAAGTGGAATTTGTTATTTTCATATTTTTTTACGAAACGAGTTTGATTAAGTATGATTTTGCAAATGGTTTTCACGATTGCACCGAAGATGTGGTTATGAGCTATTTTTTGGGTTCATCTTGTTTTCTTTTGAGAAACTCTACATCAGTTCTGTGATGCTTTTCCTAAATGTGTGTAGGATTTACATATCCATATTTGTTTTTTGATGTATATTACGTAACCAGACTCTCTTCTCTTGACAGTCTAAAGACATATTAGTAAGGCGGCTGCGTGTTGTCAGCCCTGGTGAGGCAATGGAACAAAATATTAGGCAGGCAGAGAGGATGTCTAGAAATATAGAGCGTGCTTCTCGTGCTGTCAAGGTATATATTTGCACGCTTACACAGTTTCGCTCAATGGATTGCACATGTACCTTTGAATAATATGCTTCCTTGACAAATATATATTGTGTTTTCTCTTTTGAAGATTTGTAGTTTTTTTTTTTTCTTATGCTGCAGGATGAGTCTACATCATGGGAGATGCCTTATGGAGATCGGAAGAAACCTGCTGCCCGATCAAGCGATATTCTTACTACGTCTGATGGAATAGCTAAACGAGCAAGATTTGACATGTCTGCCACTTCAAATCTGCCAGTTCTGGGATCCTCTGATTATTCTGATAAGGCTGACAATGGTTCCAGTGTGGGTCATTCGTCTGATCCAGCCATATCGAATAACGACGTGTCTCCTGTCGAGAAGATGATTGAAATGATTGGTGCTTTACTTGCTGAAGGAGAAAGAGGAGCTGAATCCTTGGGTATTCTTGTCTCAACAGTAGAGGCAGATGTCATGGCTGACATTGTGATAGAAACAATGAAACATCTACCAGCCAATTCAGATTCTGCACTATTTGCTGCACAATCGACACCCACAGCAGATGGAGTCAGCATATCACCATCTGATGCCTTTGTTATGACTAGCGTTCATGATGCTAAGCGTGATCCAAGAAGGGTATGATCTATCTTTTGGTGACTTTCAGGCTGTATTTTATGAAGTCAACAGAAAATGCCTATTCTGAGGATGCTGATGTCTTGCAGGACCCTCGTCGCCTCGATCCACGACGGATAGTTTCACCTTCTGCTGTAAATTCGATACAGGTGAAGATGGAAACCAATAGTGCGCATCAAACAGATAATCTGTCGGACACACTCTACTCCAATTCTGGGAAGACTGAAAACTATTCAGACTATTCAGAAGATTTACAAAAAAACAAAGATGATCAGCACTCAGCTTCTCAACCTAATCAAACATTTGCTAAAGATAAGTTGGAGCTTCTGGATGTTGCCACTGAACCGGAGCCAACATCTGAAGTCGAGGTACCAGTGGATGTCAGGATTCAATCTTCTGATGTTGATGAAGATATGGTGAAACCCATGTCTTCAGAAGTTATTTCACTTGACGAGTCTGATAGTACGGATTTGGAGGTTGACCCCTTTTTACCAGCTCCGGAGGCATCAACACCAGAGGATACCAATCATGACTTGCCAGTTATTACATCTCAGTTGGAATTAAGTGAAAAAGGGAAAATCTCAATTAACAAACTAGCCATTGGGCGGATACTTGATGATTACAAGAAAAATAGTCTCAATGCCAGATTTTCTTTGCTTGCCCACTTGATTGCGCAGGTATCATTTTGCTATTGTAATATTAGTCTAGTATACATACTCTATAGTCAAATGCTTAGTAACTCCAAAAAAATCTCTTTTATTTACTTGCTATAAATATTTTATATGTTGCTTGAGTAGTTTTGTCTAACACTGCTTTTTCCCATAATTTGTTTTCGCAGAGTGCTGCTGATGATGACATTATGGATTTGATTCAGAGGCACATTATCTTTCACTATCATGATCAGAAGGTACTTCACTGATATGAATTAGATCCACTGTTTAGTGTTACCAGCATTGCTGTAACTACAACAGATACATCCAACTTTTCAATCAAATTACTAGGAATTTGCATTTGGCTGAGTAGGTCTGAATTCGTTATTGTTTATTAGGATTTAATATTTGTTTTTTTATCCATGCACCGTTTTCTGCTGACCTTGAGCTTCTGCTTTCTGCGTTCATTAGTCGAGTTAATGTTCCTAAGGCACAGTTTGTTTCAGCTCCTGGCTGGCTTCTGTAGGCCAAAATCCAGAAGCTGAAACAAACAGATAGCTTCAACCAAAGGTCTAAAAGACAGGCTATATGTATGTACTAAAAGCCAAATGCTGGCTTGGACTTTGGAGGAGCTTTTGCAGTCTTCTGTTCGATGCTTTTTTGAGGAGCATTGCATTATATACATTTGATTCATTCAAAAACTTATCCAAGAGACAGCTTCTCCCGCTTTTGAAAAAGCTGGCTTTTACCAGCAGGCACAAAAGACAGCCTTTCTAAAAACTAAAACTCAAACAGGCCACACAGCATATCCAAGACTTCAATTACATCTCCTATTTTCTCATATAGGGTCCATTCTAAACATAAGCCTGTCCTAAATTGTTTTCTCCCATAGCAGTTCCCCTAAATCTCAACCTCCAATTTTTTAAGGTAGAGTGACTCAAATTTGAGGTAGAGGATGATTTAGAGAGCCACTAAACATGTTGGGTAGTGGAACTCTCGGAGAAATGGAGATACAAAGTGTCAGCTATGTTTGTGCTGTTCAAACTTGCTATGTTTGTCACGTGAATTGCAATTGGCAATGTTCAGATATGCATGGCTCCCATCATGATCATATAATCATATTAGCTGACTGGTAACTTTCCCCTCCTAAGATATTTCTGAGGTACACGTGTTTTTGTAGGGGTATGAACTGGCAATGCATGTGTTGTATCAGCTGCAGAGTATCAGTGTTGCTAATTCACCAGAAAGCTCTACCTCCACTTCTAAACATTACGAGAAGTTCTTTATATCACTTGTAAGCATGCTCATAATAGTATTGTATCTTATCAATGTTCTTTCTGAGAGTCAACATCTTTTCAATTCCTTTGTTCTCATCTCTAGGCGAGGTCCTTGATTGATTCACTGCCTGCTTCAGACAAGTCTTTTAGCAAACTTTTATGCGATGCACCATATCTACCTGAGTCTTCGTTTAGATTACTGGAGGATCTTTGCATGTCAGAAGACAACAGCCAACAATTAAAGGATGGGGATGGGGACCGTGTTACCCAAGGCCTGGGAACTCTATGGAGCCTTATCTTGGGTCGGCCTCCGCTTCGCCACATTTGCTTGGATATTGCTCTGAAGGTTAGCATGTTTCCATTTCCACTGGTAGTAATATGATCAGAGATTTTTCTAAGTTGCTTGTCAATGTTTGGAGTTTACTTATGTTATCTTCATTTCTGTGTTGTGTAAATATGTCCATGATCCTAAAGTGCAGGCATGTGGCCTGTGGGATGCATGGCTCACATTTTGTCGTACTAATTTCCAATTTATGAATATCAACCATAGTTCATATTGATGGTACAAATTCTTTTTATGTGGCTGGTACATTGGTCTGCACTTAACTTCTGTTGTGAATTTGCAGTGTGCTGCCCACTCTCAAGATGAAGTCAGGGGAAGGGCAATTAGATTGGTATGGGAGCAGCATTGCCTTATCTTTTCATTGATTTGACCTGATATAATACTACGCTATGTAATGCTGATGCATGCATTCTATTTATAGGTTGCAAAAAGGCTCTATGATCTAACATATGCAACAGAAAAAATAGAGCAGTTTGCCATAGAGAGTCTTGTGGGTGTTGCTAATGAGCATGCTGTGGACTCAGATATTAATTTGAAATCCTTGAAAGAATCTACAACTGAGGTAACTCTAAATTATTTTGATACTCTTCGCAGTTGATCTCATTTCTTTGTCAGTTTCTGCTAGGGGATGAAAAAGAGATCCCTAACTATTCAAATTCCTTATTAGAATTCAACAGATGTATTGGAATTTCTTCTTGAAATTGTAGTTTATGTTCCCTTTGCCGTTGTATTTCACTTTAAAGTGAAATATGGATGTGAATCCACGTGAAGCGCTTTTCTTATGCATTTGTATTTGAATTTTAATTTGAGAAACTATCATACACGTTTTCTGTAGCATGGTTTTTGGTTAAAACCAATTATGAGACTTTTGGACTTACATTTGTTATTTTGGACTTTTGGTTAAGAAGAAACTTGTGGTCTTGTACTAATTGATGGGACATTGAGCTTGTCACTTGGTTATGGAACCTCTAGTCTCTTGATTGTTTCCTGAGCATATATTGCATTAGATGGCAGTACCTGACTTGTTTTGCCATCTAGCAGTGTAGAATAGGGGTTGGTTTTCTTAGAACTTAATTATTTGCAGCTCTTCTCTAATTTCTGTAGTAGTGTATAACTTTTACTTTATGGTGTAGGGAGAATGTTCTAATATTCTTTATGGTGTCTTAAGAGTTTAGATTATTCACAATAGTTGCTGTATTTTGTTTTCCTCACTGATGAGTCCTTCATCAAAGCAGATTGAGGTAGGCAGTCAGGGAACTTCAGTTAGTGGCCCCCAGATCCCAGATACTGAGTTATCTGAAAATGAGCCATTCAAGACATCATCGGTGTCACCAAAACATTCAGCAGTATCTGTATCTGAGGCAAAGCGCCGTACATCTTTGTTCTTTGCACTTTGCACCAAGGTATCCTTTTGAAAATAGTACCTTTGCTCCTTTCTGTCTTCTTTTTGGGTGTTGGTAAAAGCATTTTTTTTTTCTTCCAGAGACCTAGTCTTCTTCAACATCTGTTCAATGTTTATGGAGGGTCTCCAAAAGTTGTCAAGCAGGTGGTGCCTTTATTTTTGCAATGTAGGTTTCTAAATAGGGACTAGTTAATATGTTACTGACTACTCATCATGGTGCAAATTTTATGCAGTGTATCCATTTGTATATGCCCAATCTTATAAGAAATCTGGGGCCCTCGTGTCCTGAGATGCTGAACATAATTCATAATCCGCCTGAAGGCAGTGAACATCTTATTACTCTGGTACCATTTGGTTTCTGACTTCTCTTTAGTAATTATTCAATACTTCCTCTGTCCCAAAATAAATCAATTCCTAGAATCAGCCAATGTCTTAGCTATTTCATGATGTATCTAGTGATATTAATTTGATGTCATAAATATTGGTGCTATTTTCATTTGGTCAAATTTTGAATAGTGACTTAGAGCACCTCTAGAAGTTGATCTAATTTGGGATGGAGGAAGTACAAATAGGTTCCATAAACTTATTGGTTGTTTTCTCATTTTAAAGGCACTGCAAACATTGACCGAAGATTCAAATCCTTCAGCTGACCTAGTTGCTGCCATTAAACAATTATATAATACCAAGATGAAGGTATGCATAAATTCTGCTTGTGCTGTGTACAGTTTCGTATTTACCTGCTCGCACTTGTAACATGTTTGCTATTTGTAATTTAATGTGTTTGCTGAATCTTTTGACTTTATCTGGCAGGATGCATCTATTCTCATTCCCTTACTGCCTTCATTTCCAAAGGAGGAGGTACATGCTTCAAATAGTATTTCTCCAGCATTGATCACTTCCCTGTTTGATAGTGACTTTGGGTTATTTAAATTGTGATAAATGTAAATTTAGAAGTTAGATGGCAGTATTGGTATTGAGGGGCAAATTAACCACCTCGTGATAAAATAAAAGTATGTTCCAGGCCATTTTGAGAAATTAGTACTCATTTAATCTTATTGCAATTTCTTTGCCGGATATTTCAAACTGAGATCCTTAACAAATGCAATTATTTTATGTTTATCATGCATTTTTCTCTTTGGTTGTCATTACTATACATTTCATTCTTTTTTGCACAATGATATAATTGACAAGTCCTTTTATTACACTTAACATTTTCTCTTATTATACCGGCTCTCAGGTATTGCCTATATTTCCTAGGCTAGTTGATCTCCCAATTGAGAGATTCCAAGACGCACTTGCTCGGATATTGCAGGTGATTTTACTGTGCTTATTGCACTCCGTTGATAGGCACTATGCCCCCTCTCTCCTTTTCCATCTCAAAACAAAGGCTTGTCTGAGCTTTATATTCTTTGGGGGGCGAAGCGTTGAAGTATGAGCAGGCTCTTTGTTTCAGTGCTGATCTGATGCACCTTATTTATGTTTTCAGCATGACTATTTATTTCTATGGTCGACACAATGATGCCCGTGCTTTGTTGTAAAAGGATGCACACACAATCTATTATTTTAAGCAAGTGATAAGTTTTTTTTCTAATCTTTTGTATTTTTACATTGGAAGGGAACTGCTCATACTGGTCCAGCATTGACTCCTGCTGAAGTTCTGATTGCAATTCATGATATTAACCCTGAAAAAGATAAAGTTGCCCTAAAGAAGGTAATGTCATTTACTATAGTTGTTTTAATATCATCTTCATAATATTCTGACATGGTATACACAATTAACATGGCCCCTGAGTACCTTGTATGTTGCACTAGCCTCTAAAAATAATTGAGTTCTCAAGAGAAACATATATCTTTTCGGAAATTTTTTTTGAATTCCAGATTTTGTACCCAAATGCATCTTCATGGTTTTGTTTAAATGTGTGCCATGTGTTTTTATTTATTGCATGAATTTCTTCAGCTGCTGATGGAAACTCATTTCAGGTCATGGATGCTTGCACGGCTTGCTTTGAGCAACGTACGGTATTTACTCAGCAGGTTTTGGAGAAGTCACTCAATCAATTGGTACTTACATTACCGCTGCAATTGGAGTTTTGTGCGTCTTTATTTTCATCTTGCCTAATAATTTGAACTGTCTTGCAGGTTGACAGAATACCAATTCCTCTTCTTTTTATAAGAACAGTTATTCAAGCACTTGATGCTTTCCCTGCTTTGGTATGCTGATTTTTATTTTGAGTAATACACAATGAATTTTATCTGTTCATATTTGTTGGTAAAAATCTTGATTGTAGTTCATCTATTCCTTTTGTAATCAATGTGTACACTACACTCTTAAATATACTATTATATCTAAATGGTAACTTGCCAACCAACTTATTTGTACATATACACTTGCTAATCAGATGCATGTAATTATAATAAACCTTTTTCTCTATATTGTTTACAAAGATTTCTTATTATATTTTGGCACATAAGAGCAGTCTGAAGAACATTGTTTTTCAGATGTTCTCTCATCTGACCATTTTTACTTATTCACGCTGTTACTTATTCAGGTTGATTGTGTCATGGGAATACTCTCCAGGCTCGTCAATAAACAGGTCAAAATTTCTATTGTATCATACAGTCATACTTTGTTTTAGGACTTGTTTAATTTCCTATGCTGCTATTGATTGAGCAAACAATAATCCATGTGCATTCAAATTTTAAAATTCTTTTTGCATTGAAACAATAATCCATGCTATATCAAAGCTTAACAAAATCCCCATGAAGTTGTTTCTATCGGTATATTCTTTAAGCTGTTTGTGTCGCTATATTCTTACCTAGCGAAAGAAGCTAGGTTGACATTTATTATACGATACCATTCAACTGTTCCAACTCGTGATGTAACAAAGCTTGACCAAAATTTCATAAAGTTGTTTCTGTTGCTATATTTTTACCTAGCGAAAGAAGCTAGGTTAACATATATATACGAAACCACTAGTGTGTTCTACCTCATTCCATGTGCAGTTCACTTTTTTATATATGAAACTTGTTAGAAACCTAATATAGCCATTGTGCCTTGTTTAGCAGATTAGTTATCATTGATGGTGCTGATATAGCATGTAGTTTGAAATTCTTTTTGGGTACACACACAAAACAAACTATTATTGTAACTTAAGATTGCAAGAAACTGAGGAAGGTCATTAATTAGGTTTTTTGTTTTGACTTCTTGAGCTCTGAGCCTTTGGATTTATTTTTCTTGCTGCAGATATGGAAAATGCCAAAGCTATGGGCTGGATTTTTAAAATTGTCATTCCAGACTCAGCCACGTTCTTTTGATGTCTTGTTACAGGTATACCTTGTTGTGCAAATAAAACATTCATGTATATCCATTATTCAGTTTTACTGATATCCATTCATGCTGCTACATGTAGCTACCTCCACCACAACTTGAGGTTATGTTCAAGAAATATCCCAATCTTCGGACACCTCTTTCTTCCTTTGTTAATCAGCGGAATATGCATAACACCTTGCCCAGGTACCTTCACAATTTTCACACCCACCCTTTTGATGGCTCGAGATACTTGAGCCTCCAGTTAAGTTGCTATAAACTGAGTCACCCACATTATTGTCGGTTTCTTTATTTTTATTGGTTTGCTGTGTAAAATTGCTGAAAATGCGATTTCACGGTGGGGGTGGGGTATAGGGGCTGCTTATGATAAATCAAGACCCTTAAAGAGATCCTTTGATGTGCTGGGTGTATTTGTGCTTGAACTAGCATCCAAGGATTCATCTCCTTTCTAAGTTCTGGAATCTATGATGGCCTTCTTTTATTTATGTAAATATCAGTTTAAGCACACAAATATAAAATCAACTCCTAATTTTCTTTGCAAGAAACAATTCAAAGTGGTAACAAAGATCACATCAAGTTTTACACATGATGTACTGAGTGCCAACTTCATATTGTGTGCCCTAATGGTTTCAAACCGTGTCATGTTCATTCAAATATTTAACTTTTACCCAGTTTTTTTAGTCATCTCAGTATTCCATGAATGAAGTGATCAATAGCATCATAGTTATTGACTTGTTGCATTCTTTGTGTTCTTATTTCTGATGTGCCTTGTGTGGTGTTTCTCATAATTGCAGACAGACTTTGAACATTCTGGGCTTTTTTAGTGAACCACAGCAGGCACCATTGACATTTGTGCCTGCTACATTACAAACAGCGGATGCAACCACCTCTCTTCCTGGTGCAACCCTGATGTGAATATAATGTTGTGGAAGCCATCAGATGCAAGAAAGGTCGATGCACATACAGACCACCATTGACGCGCAGAAGAGAGACAGGTCATCAATGAAGATGGCTGCCTCTGATGTGTGCTATTTTGCAATGACTGGTTATAAGCAACTCTGCATGAGAATGGGAGATGTTGACAGGAGCCACCGCGGTGTGTGGTGTGAGGTCTGTCTGTGTCCTGGAGATTGGAGAGTTTGCTCCAGTGGAACGGAAGTCATCCAACCCGTATAGTAGCTTCACTATTGTGGCAAAATGTAGTCCCGTCGTCGTGGTTCTAGGAGTCTGGCCCTTGCAAGCAGAGGCGAAGGAAAAAGGACGGAGAAGACTGTATACAGGAAAGTCGGTATTACCCCATCTCGATTGTTTTCTAACGAGGAAGTCAGATTACAGCTGCTGCATTCCTTTTAGGGAGTAGGCATTTGACTAATTTACTCTAACCATTGTTGTAATAATTTGTCTTTGTACACTAGTTAATTAACTTTTGCTGCTAGAGTTAGCAAACACATCTCTGCCGTCGGCAATTTCCCGCCATGAGGCCGCTGATCAAAAAAAATATTTTAGATTGGGTCAATGCATCATATTTGTTTATTTCACTGATTTCATATTCCGATAGGTTTCTCGTTGGAGTTTTGTAATAACGACCCAAATGATAATTAGTAAGTTAATGATCATCATTATACTAGAACCCCTCTACCTATCAACCTTAAATCGCAACACTGCCTCCATTTGCACCGACTACTGAGATAATCTTTCAACTAAAAACTCTCCCTTTCCTATTTGCAGTCTTTTCTCTAGATCTCCCAAAATGTTGAGCGCTAGTCCTGCAATCCAAACGCAATGCCTCATAGAGCATACACCATCCGCTCCACCATTCTGAGCCAACTTTAGAACGTCCCTAAAGATCAACAATTTCTCCCATTCCCTCACTCGTTCTACCTGCCCTCTCTATTGAGATGATAAACTGGTGATCAGAGTGATAAGGGCCCCCATTGTGGATAGACACATGAGAACCTGGTTCCACATCCCCTGTTTGCTACTATGCAATCTAGCCACTCCTTAATGTAATCTTTACACTTGTGATGATGATTGCACCATGTGAAATGTCCCCCGTGAACCCTAGGTTTGACAATTCACAATGCTCGAGAGCTTGCTTGAAGCTATCTAGGCATGCTTGTGTGCGAGGTACACTGCCTTCCTTTTCGTAGTGATGGAGAATTTCGTTAAAATCACCTGCACACAACCATGGCATGGTTTGTAGGTCATGGAGATCCTTAAGAAATTTCCATGCACAATGCTTTAGTTTAGCCTTTGGTTCCTCATAGACGCTTGTGAATCACCAAGAGAAATCGTCCTTCCCTGCCACGACAACAACAATGTGATGTATTGAATAATTTCTTTAAATCACATTCACCTGCTTCCTCCACAACAAATCAATCCCCCTCCTTTTCCATCTTCTTTTACCGCCACCATATTCGACAAACCCAGAGAATGTTTGATTTTTTCATCTTGTTTTACAGCAAAAGTCTGTGCGCTGATCATCATCATCAACATTCACCTCCGACCCGATCATCCTCATCAACATTCACCCCCAATCACCTAACTCGCAAGCCTTGTCATAAGACCTAGAGGCTTCTTCACGTGGACCCAGATCAGAATAGAGACAAACTCAATTTCATCTATGGATTTTGCTCCATCCAAATCCACCATCACCCCTATGTCCTTCCTAAACATCCAGAGACCCTCATCCAAAAGCTCTCCTCTTGATTCTTGGAGAAAGGGGAAGAGAGCAATTGGTTTTGTCTCGAGCTCTTTACACTCCACCCCCTTGATCGGGCACTAGATCTTCCCTAACGCTAGTTCTAGGTTAGTTGCTCTCACCGGCCTCTTCGACACCCTTGAGATTTTTTGCAGATCACCAAACCAAATACCCTTCTCGTTTGATGCCGAGTGTTGGGGGCTCGAGCCTGGGTTGTTCCATTGCTGGCTTCGTCCCTACTTGTACACAAATGTGGGATGGGTTTGTGGGATCTATCCCTGAGATCAAATCGAGATAAGGATGGAAAATAATAGGACCAGAAGAGGAAAACAAAGAACCATAGTCGCCTTGTACCCTAACTTGAGCGTTTGGGACCAAGCGCTGAGCCCCTTGCATTGGATATTCATTGATATATTACTACTAACTTTTAATTGATCATCCAAAAAATATTTCTAACAATTTCACGTCACCTCCGTGCAACCGAAATTGGGGATCATATTCCTTATGTATAGTATATGACATTATTCATTGTAATAATGCCAGGTTGAGATGGTCAGCAGCGCTAGTGATGGTTTGGTGGATATCGAGGTGACCCACAGCGACAAAACGGAGGGCAGCACACTGCACACCATCAGCAGGCAAGGTGCGCAAGAGGGCAACGTCGTTGGGCGAAAATGACGGTGTACACGCCAAGAAAAAGAGTACAGGGGGAGAATAGAACTCGCACCTTGAGTTTTGGAAAGATACAAGTAATTTGTGGCCACAAAAGATAGAGTATTGAGGAACAAATGGAGAAAGAGGGTTTAACAAATATGAGGTGTTGTCAGTACTTACCCAGAGATGCTCTAAAACTCCGAGGTTGCAACTTGCAAGCGCATTCTATCGTGAAGAAATTCGGTTCTTAGAAAATAGAAACCAATCGGTTCAAAACATCTCAGAACCAACAATTTCGGTTCTCAGTCATTTCAGTTCGGTTTCGGTTCTAACCGAACTTTTCTAGCAAAGGTCAAGACAATAATAAATATACATGTTCCAAGGCAAATTTATGCAACACTATATCCATTTTTTAAGAAATTTTACAGCGCTTAGAAATAATAAGATCCGTCTATTTGGTTAGATCAAAGGGTTAAGAAAGAGGAGGAACATCTCAAGAGGAACTTAAGTCGTGGGCCGGAACCAAAATTTAGTGGGCCAGGAACCAACTCTAAATTAATTTTGAAGGCTACAACAGATCTTTCCCGTTGTTCCTCCCTGTTGTCGCAGGTGCAGCAAGTCGCGCCGCTTGCCGTGCGCTGGCCCCGAACACTCCGCATTGTCTGCGAGTTCGCCGCGCTGCTCTTTGCACTGGCCGCGCATGCTCACCGCGTTGCCCTCCGTGAGGCCGCCCTCTGTGTCGCGAGCTCGCATGTCCCATGTCGCCCTCCGCGCTTTGCCATGGCGAGGCCCGCGGCGTCCACACGCTCCGACGCTCGCAACAGCGCTGGCTGCCGCCCTTCGCGCATGGGCATCTCCGTCGCCGCCTTCGTGGTTGGGTAGCCCGTTCACGACGCCATGGCAGGGTGCTGGTGTTTGGCTTCTCCTCGCAGCTCCTCGTCCTCGCCAAGCTCAACTCCGGGGCGGGCGCGGTGGCGCGGGGGCGCCACTGCCTTTGTCACCGATTGACGAACGACATGCCGCAACACAGCTTGTCGTACTGCGTCAACGCCGTGGAAGTACCAGACGTACCACCGAGGGCTCTTTGCCGCTGGGGATATCCGGGATGAAGAGGCTGCCGCTGCACCCTACGCAGGTAGTAGCCGCCGCCGGCGAGGCCCTACCCGGCCCTGCTTTCCCTGTGTGAAACTGCGAGCTGCATTCGTCGCGGCTTTGTGCGGCAGGTGAAACAATGACCACAGAAAAATGACGGAAGTGCCCTCAATTAGGTCTAATTCATTCGTTCCGAAGCGGAACTGCTGGTTCCTGCCGAGCACGGTAAAAATTCTCTTTTTATTAACAATAATTTATAAGGCAACAATAGCAATATAGTGACCAATATATAGCATTTCAAATATAAAATACCCCATATTAACCAAACATAATCTTTCATAATACGAATAGATGAAGTATAATACATGTATCTTTCGGTTAGTTCGGTTAACCGAGCATAGGAACCAAATTTTCTTTGGTTATTTTGGTTCCTTAATACCAGGAACCAAATAATGTCGGATACCTAGATTAGGGGCCCTAAACTAGAAGGATTAGAGATAAGCAAACCAGCCTTGCTTCTCCCTAAATCCCAAAAACCAACTGGAAAAATCCCAGTTCTCCTCATGACGGGCCGGCCCGCGATCAGGCCCACAAAGCCACAAGACCCGCCAACTCGAGACGCGGCCGCTCGCCCGCTCGAGGAAAAGTGACGGAAACCGCTCGAGCGAGCGACCACTCGAGACGGTGGCGGAAACCACTCGAGCGAGCGACCGCTCGAGACGGTGGCGGAAACCGCTCGAGCGAGTGACCGCTTGAGTCCGCCTTCCATGATTGCTTTCCCACAGCACGCACATGGCTACAGGGCTCGAAACAGTACCTCAGTACACCAACCCCGCCTAACTCCATGGCTACAGGGCTCGTAATAGTGGATCGTACTCCAGTCACTTCCACCATTACGCTGCCCATCCCCTGGATTCGAGGATGGCAGAAGCCACTGTGGCGCCATGCCACGCACTATACCGCGTACGGCCCCCCTCAAATCGCCATTTTCAACTCTCTGTACTGACAAACGTGCTACACGGTCCCATCACCCGGGTCATCGGCCCCTCGAGGTGATCCCCAACCACTCGAGGAATGATGGCAGATGTGACCGGTGTACGGAGGTACGCAGTGACACGTCCATCCCACCTCGACGACCACTCGCCGGAGTTCCCGGGCAGGCCATCATCGCCCACTCCTCGATTACGTCGGCTCGCATCAGCCGAGGACATCCAGAACATCATTGCCCACGCTACTACAGGCTCGGACCGGATAAAAGCAAGGATCCACAGGCTCGAACCGGATCGAGGGAGGCATCCACAGTCCCAGCGACTCGACCCGACGCCTGTACCTCGACGTCACGCTTACGATCGCCCTATCTACCCTGTGATCCTGAGCCTCCCCTTGGCCTATAAAAGGGGACGCCAGGGCCTAGTCTAGGGCAAGCTTTGATGCTTTCATGCCTTCACAATCACAACACACACACAAATTGCCATACGCTAAGTCCCAGGACTGCCTTGTACTCACCCCTGTACAAGCACTTCGGTGCAAGATAATACAAGTCTCCTCCCCCCGCTGGACGTAGGGCCTTCTTTTGCCCGAACCAGGATAAAACTCTTGTGTCCGTCTTGTATCACCATCCGGATTAGGGAGCACGCTTAGAAATTTACTTTTGGTGTGATACCCCCCGGGGTACGAAACACCGACAGTTGGCGCGCCAGGTAGGGGTACTGCGTGTTTTTCGCTCGATTTCCCGCCATTTTCCGGATGGCATCACCCACTTCATCACTTCCGTTTGCCACGGTGATCTGGTTTGGGAGCTTGGAGTTCGTGTCGCTCGGTACGGGCTATGACATGGCTCTACTCTCAATCGGTGAACCAAGCGGGGGCGTACTTCACCCCCACGCACTGGTGGAGTCGTGCGCAGGCCACGCCATCACGGCTCGCCGCCGAGGCGCAGGCGCCACCACCACCAGTTTCATCGCCTGCCCACGCAGGGTCCTGAACACGCCACTCACGTGCCATCCCAGCAGGATGCCATAGCACACCCAACTGGGGCGCCAGGCGCACGACAGGGGACGGCACGTAGGCAGGTGGCTGTCGACGCAAACTCCGACTTCACGTTCACCATGCGTTCGCCGAGAGAGCCCGGTGCGGCACCTCGAGCGCGCGCACGGCCGACGTCGCCCAACTTCTTGCCGCACGGGCTCTATCGAGCCCGTCGCAGGCTCCCTTTCGGACTCACCAACGCCGCCACCACGTACGCCGACGAGATCCGGTCAGTCATGGGGCCGCAAGAGGAGAGCCCTGGCCCCCTCCTGCGCGCCGCCATGAACTTGGAGATCGTGTGGCCAGCATCGGTGGATCGCGGGTTCGACAGGGCGCCTGGCTCGCAACGCAACACCACGGTCGGGAATATGCGCCACTGGATCGAGGAGGAGAGCACGGGAAGGCCCTGGACGCCATCCGGCGCCGACCCCGACTCCGATGACTCGGATTCAGGGTGCTATGACCCAGCTCGTGAGTGTTTTCGTCTTGAGAATGACGTCCAGTCGGACTCAGAAACCAGAGACGACGCCGCGGTGGCCGCCGTGGCAGCTAACCGGCCGGTCGGCACGTCGGTGGCCGGAACGCCAACGGCCGGAGCTTTGCAGGTGATCGAACCCCGCGAGGAGCCACTGCAAGGACAGAACAACCAACGGCCTGAAGATGACGCTCGAGCTGCACAGTGGGCTCAGCTCAGAGAGATCGAGGCCAAGATGAATGCGGAACGCGCAAATCTGGAGCTGCTCAAGCGCGCCCTTGAGCAGAACCATCCCCCTCCTCCTCGAGCTCTTGGCGCTCGAGGAAAAGCACGAGGCGTCTTCAACCGCATCGTCAATGACGGGCGGCCAGAAGCACCGCTGGAGCTAGCCCGCTTCCCTCGAGCAAGCCAAAATGTTCTCGCGGCAGCTATGCTACTGCGAGACATGCCGGCACCCTCGAATCCGCAAGCATTACGGATACGAGATGAGGTCCAAGGGCTCCTCCCGGGTCGCGGCCGCCCGGCAAGCCGAGAGTTCGGCCTCGAGGCCGCGCGAGGCGACCGAGCGGCCGGCCAACCCGCCACGGCCGAGCGAGAGGGCTCGGTCCACCAAGAGGTACCCCCTCGAGGTGGTAGGGCCCCCATCCGTGATCGCATCCTCGACAACCGCGAGCCTCAAGATGCGCGTCACGATATCAACGACAACCGACGACGCAAGGCCGCAGGCGCCGAGGACCGTGGCTACAACGCCCATCGAGGAGGGCGCTACGACAGCGACGAGGACCGGCAGGCTCCCGAGCCGCCGGGCCCTCGAGTCTTCAGTCGAGCCATCCGCAACACGCCGTTGCCCAACCCGTTTCGACCCCCCACGAGCTGTGCTCGAGAACACTTACGGCAGCCAGCCAAGGCATATCCTCGGAGACGAGCGATAGGGCAACCCGCAGGGTATTCTCGAGCCACTGCCGGCGCTCCTCGGACTCCGTATGGGCCTCGAGCTCCTTTTGATCGTTCATCACGATCACGGGAGCCTCGGGCTCGAGCGGATCGGGGAGCACCAGCGGCGCTTTCTCCCAAATCGGGTACGCCTCTCGCATGTCTCGGTCGACGGTGTTGTGGAGCCCCCTCACCGCCTCCAGGTCGACGCCTGCCGTCACCACCCGCACGGCCAGCGTAGGAGGGCGCTGAGTTTGGCTCCAGGACGTCGACGCCTCTTGCGCGAGCGCTCGCGCCTCGATCCGCCTCCTCTCCAGGATGGACGACTCGGTGGGCTCGGTGGGTCCAAAGCCAACCGCCCGCATGTGGCTGTCGACGATGGCGGCCGCCGTATGCTTCCTCTGGGCCTCTTCCCAGTGGTCGGCCTCGGACGTGCTGGTGTGCCTCACCTCGCCCGTTGTCGAGTCGGGCACAAGGTGGGGCACCACGACCTCCCCCGACTGTAGCGGCTGCGGCGGTGCCCGATACACCACCATGCGGAGCTCCTTGGGCTGCTCCTCTTCCCGTGCGGCGGCGGGTTGCTCCGCCTGCTCCTCCTCCCGTGCGGCGGCGGGTTGCTCCGCCTGCTCCTCCAGCGCCTCCCCTTGCGCCGTGGCTTGGGCCTCCCCCAGCTCGACCGGGGAGGCTTGGGGCACCTCGACCCGCTGCCTGACGGAGGGATCGGCCTCCATATCTCGAGGAGGGGAGGACGCCCGGTCCGTCTGGGGGTCAGGTACCTGGCCCGCCTCCTGCATCTCCTCGTCGTTCGCCGGCCGCTCGGCGACCGAAGAGCTCGCTTCCTCCTCCTTCTCCTTCCACCCCTCTTCGAGCTGACGCAGGCCTATTGGCCACGCCTTAGGGCCGGAGCTCGGGCTCTCGTCCTCGAGCGTGATCGGGTGCTGCTCCGACCCGGCCCCGGTTTGAAGAGTGACGGCTGCCGCCTCAGGCCCGGAGGCCTCGGCCGTCGCCCCCTTGTCGCCGGCTGCCGCTTCACCTTGGGCAGCAGACGACGGCGTCTCCGGCGGGACGACTGTCGAGGTGGCAGTGGTGGCGACGGCCGTCTCCCCCGTCACCTTAGGCGCGACCCCGGCACCTGCACGAGATGCAGCCGCCATCAGCCTCCCGCGCTCAATCGCATCCTTGGCTTGCGTTAACCAAATCGAAGCAGTGCGAGGAAGGGTCACTCCACCTGGGGCGGACGAGGTACCACTCGACCCTCCTGAGACCTTCAGCTTTTTTGAAGGCAGGATGGGAGGAAGGGACGGCAGGGACGACAGGGGACGCTTGGTTCTGGAAGAAAGAGAAAAACAAAAACGACGACGATAAGAAACTCACAAGCAAACAGAAAGGCGATGAGAGAGGATCCGATCGAGAGGCGCACCTTGTAGTTGAGGCGGTGCCGCTCGAGCCACCCGGCTTGCTCGAGTCGCTAGGGGGCTTCCGAGCCGCGGCCGGCTCCCTCGAATCGCTCGAGGGCTTCCGAGCCTCGACCACGCCACTCGAGCCACTCGGGGGCTTTTGGGCGTCAGCGGCTCGCCTCGAGGCGCTCGGAGGCTCTGTGGCCTTGGCGGTCTCGCCCGCCCCCGCCGGCTCTTTCGCCGGATCCGGCGTGGAATCCCTTGCGGGCTCCTGAGTCCTGCGGGTCGGGGTCGGCTCGGCTCGCCGGCCACTAGAAGGAGCCCGGCGCTCGACGGGGCGCTCGCCGTGTTGGACTGAAGATGATTTGCGCGCATCTGCAGCCTGCTGCTGCCGGGTGCGCGCGCCCGTTGAAGATGGTTGGCGACGGGAAGAAGAGTCCCGCCGCGTCGGCGATGGCGTTCGAGCGCCGCGGTCAGAGCGGTGGGACGACCCCTCCTGCTGCTGGCCCGCTCGAGCCAACGACGAGCTGCCGCCGAGCTCGAGACGAGCCGGTGCCAGGGACACCTCCTGCACGCGAGATCGAGGAGGCGTCAGCGCTCGAGCGGCGATGGCGTCGTCGCTATCAGTCGCCTCGTCGTCCCCCTCATCCCCTTCCTCCTCATCGTCGTCGGACGACTCCAGACTAGGACTCCAGTCGTTGGGGTCCGCCCTCAGACGCATCATCCGCTCTCGGCGGCGCCTGGCCTTACGCTTCTCCTTCTCCTCCAGCGCGACGGCCTTCTTTGCCTTCTCCTCCCTCCTCGAGAGCGCCGCTGCGTGTTCTCGATCATTTCTAAGACGTCTTACCTCGCGGTCGGGCGCGTCCTCCTTCACCGGGGGCACCGAGTCCGCGTGGTCGATGATCTCCTGGAGAGGCATAGCTCGATGAGAAAGGCGCAAATCAGAGAAAAAGCAACATCAACGAAGAAAAAGGTCTCGAAGAGAACTTACGTAGCCCAGCAGGTCGGCGTCCGGGCGCATAGGGAAGAGATCGACCTGGTTCTCCCCAAAGCTCCTGCCGCCGTCGATCGCCTCGCGCACTCAAGCAATGACCGTGGCGGCCGGGAGAGGCAGGCTCGACATCCTGCTGGCCTCGAGCGCCTCAGGGTCGGCGTCCTCTGCCATCTGGTCAAGCCGTAGCGGGCGCTCGGCGAGCGGGATCACCCGACGGCGGTGGAACCCCGCGACGACGTGGGAGATATTGAGGAAGATGTCGCCGGCCCTCCGACGACGGAGCCTTTCCATGGCGTCGGTCAGGGGGTCGAGACGGGGCTGGAGCTTGGACGGGTTGCCGTAGCCCCAATTGTGCTGGGGCGCAGTCAACACGGCGCCGGTGTACTTTGGGAAATGGTTCCCCTCATTGCGGAGGTAAAACCATTCCGAAACCCACCCGGCGTTGTTCGACGTCCACGAGCCGGGCAGCCAGTGCTCCCGCCTCTTCAAGCCGAGCGAGCAAGAGCCCGCTCGAACGTAGCGGCGGGCGTTCACCTTCTCCTTCTCCTTGTCGTCGCCGTCGTCGTTGTCATTCCCGCTCACCGCTAAGGTGAACAACGTCGCCTTAAAAATGTGGACGAAGAAGTCCCATTGCGGCGCCATCCCCAGGTACCCCTCGCAGACGGCGACGAAGCTAGCGGCGTGGGAGATGGAATTGGGGTTGAAGTGCTGGAGCTCGACCCCGAAATGATGGGGGAGCGCCCGCATGAAGCGGCTCGGCCGCGCCCCGAGTCCTCGCTTGTGGAACTTGACGAAGCTCAAGACATAGCCCTCCGGCACGACGGGCTCACGATGGGTGGCCTCCGACACTTGCCACTCCGGCGGCCCCTCCGCCGGATTGGGGAGGAGCAGCCCCTCCTCGACGAGGCCCTCCAGCATCGCCTCGGTCACCGAAACCGAGGCCACGGGAGCGCGTCGTACATCACCACCGGCACAGGAGCCTTGGCAGGTTCCTTGCCGGCGGCGCCTTTGCCACCGGCCCCGCTACCCCCAGCGCCTCGGCTGGACCCCTGGCCGGTCTTCTTGCTGACCTTCTTGCTGGAAACCATGGCGACGGCGGAATCCGGGAAGGCGGCGACGGCGGAATCCGATGAGGCGGCGGCGCAGGGCGAAAACGGCGGCTCCGGCGATGCGCACGCTCAAGAACTTTTACTCCCCCTTTCTAGGTCTTCCCGGTGGATGCGGGCAGGAGTGGCGACGGTTGCGAGCGAGCACGACGGCGGCGATTAGGGCTGGGAGCGAGAGCGCAACCGGCGGAGGCAGGAGGAAGGAAGGCGATGAATGCAAGGGAAGGAAACCGGGAGTCCCCTCCCCCAAATTTATAAGGCCGAGCCGATCCGCGTCGTGCACATCTGACGGCTCAGATTCTGCAATCCGACGGTCACGCGGCCCCGGCGGACTCGGCGAGAAACGGTAACCGCATTCAATTCCTACTGACAACCGCCACCTACCTCCACTCACAGGGCGCACGCGTCGCGAGACGGGACTGAACCGTCGCCAGCCCACGATCATCATGACGCGCCGGTTTCCACCTAAAAAGGCGCGCCGCCAACGGACGGACTTCCCTCGACCGACGCGACGATGGGACATCTCGGTAGACGGTTCCTTACACGGTAAGACAACCTGGGACCCCGGTCCCACCTGTAAGTCTCGAGGGAGCGGAGGCTGACCCACGAACGGGTTCGAACAGCCGCCTTCGAGCACCCGAGTCAGGGGCGACATTGGGAAGGAACCCTCGAAAGGTCCCGCTCGAGAACGGACTCTCGAATCCCAAAGGCGCGTCCAAGGCGAGGAGCCAAGCTTTCAAGAGATCCCATCGACGGGAGGCACTCAAGCCGCCGGTCCCCTCGAGCAGGGGCCGGTCCTCTAAAAGCTACGCACCCAGCTTTAATGAGAGTGCCCCTGGGCCTCGATGCCGTCTCCCCTCGAAAGGAGACGGACTCTCACTTGGATTTCCCGTTACCAGCTCACAGGGAGGCACGGCGTTCGCTCGACCGCGGGTAGCGCCAATCCTCCCGCCCCTTGGATCTAGTCCAAGAGATCTAACAAGAAACTAGATCACGACTACGGCCCAGCGTTTCGAGGCTCGGGGGCTCGAGTCACGTAAAACGAAATCCCTCGACGTGGGAAGAACAGGAAACACTCGGGGGCTCGAGGAATCATGGGAGGACTCCTGCCTCGGGCGCTACAACTCCAGTTAACAGTGCTCCTGCTCGAAACAGCTCATTTCAAAGCCCCCAGAGGAATGCCTCATTCCTCTGGGGCCTCGGGGGCTACCCCCGCGGGGGACGCTCGCGCGCCCCCCACGGAAAAAGGAGGAATCAACCCCTCGAAACAGGGCGGCATAACCCTAAATCTAGGTACTTCAACTCCACTTCATGATCCCTTGCCTGAAGTTCTTCACAATCAGGCAAGGGCTCGGGGGCTACTGTCGGGTACCTAGATTAGGGGGCCCTAAACTAGGAGGATTAGAGATAAGCAAACCAGCCTTGCTTCTCCCTAAATCCCAAAAACCAACTGGAAAAATCCCCAGTTCTCCTCATGACGGGCCGGCCCGCGATCAGGCCCACAAAGCCACAAGACCCGCCAACTCGAGACGCGGCCGCTCGCCCACTCGAGGAAAAGTGACGGAAACCGCTCGAGCGAGCGACCACTCGAGACGGTGGCGGAAA
This sequence comes from Themeda triandra, assembly GCA_018135685.1. Lineage (NCBI taxonomy): Eukaryota > Viridiplantae > Streptophyta > Magnoliopsida > Poales > Poaceae > Themeda > Themeda triandra. Next base: position 257,452 of record JAENPR010000425.1, on the reverse strand, counting down.
CCGCTCGAGCGAGCGACCGCTCGAGACGGTGGCGGAAACCGCTCGAGCGAGTGACCGCTTGAGTCCGCCTTCCATGATTGCTTTCCCACAGCACGCACATGGCTACAGGGCTCGAAACAAGACCACGACACCAACCCCGCCTAACTCCATGGCTACAGGGCTCGTAATAGTGGATCGTACTCCAGTCACTTCCACCATTACGCTGCCCATCCCCTGGATTCGAGGATGGCAGAAGCCACTGTGGCGCCATGCCACGCACTATACCGCGTACGGCCCCCCTCAAATCGCCATTTTCAACTCTCTGTACTGACAAACCTGCTACACGGTCCCATCACCCGGGTCATCGGCCCCTCGAGGCGATCCCCAACCACTCGAGGAATGATGGCAGATGTGACCGGTGTACGGAGGTACGCAGTGACACGTCCATCCCACCTCGACGACCACTCGCCGGAGTTCCCGGGCAGGCCATCATCGCCCACTCCTCGATTACGTCGGCTCGCATCAGCCGAGGACATCCAGAACATCATTGCCCACGCTGCTACAGGCTCGGACCGGATAAAAGCAAGGATCCACAGGCTCGAACCGGATCGAGGGAGGCATCCACAGTCCCAGCGACTCGACCCGACGCCTGTACCTCGACGTCACGCTTACGATCGCCCTATCTACCCTGTGATCCTGAGCCTCCCCTTGGCCTATAAAAGGGGACGCCAGGGCCTAGTCTAGGGCAAGCTTTGATGCTTTCATGCCTTCACAATCACAACACACACACACATTGCCATACGCTAAGTCCCAGGACTGCCTTGTACTCACCCCTGTACAAGCACTTCGGTGCAAGATAATACAAGTCTCCTCCCCCCGCTGGACGTAGGGCCTTCTTTTGCCCGAACCAGGATAAAACTCTTGTGTCCGTCTTGCATCACCATCCGGATTAGGGAGCACGCTTAGAAATTTACTTGTTGGTGTGATACCCCCCGAGGTACGAAACACCGACAAATAAGGAACCAATTCTTTTCTGTTCTGGTTCTTTCGGTCACAGTTCTTTTAGTTGAGTTCGGTTTCGGTTATTTTTGCCCAGGCTTAGCAAACAGCAGGATCAACAAGTATAGATACTACCTGATTGCACGACTAACCATGAATGATTTGGGTATATGGAGGAATAGTGGAATCACAAAAGCAGCAAAAAAAGAAAGAACCAATGATAAGACGAATGGCTCAAGGTCGGGCCTTTCAGATTTCCATCTAGCGAAAGCCTGATCTTAGCTATTATAGGAGTACAACATTATTCCTTTTCCGAGGTCTGCTACAGTAACAGGAGTGCAACATTATTCCTTTTCCGAGGCCCCCTACAGTAGCATGCCCAGTCCTCAACTCCATGCCACCGCAAGTCCAGTAACTATACTATAGCACCAGATGTATAATTCCATAACTGAACGGCCTCATGATGATCCACTTTCATCGGCAACTGAGCCTAGGAATAGATTTTGCAGCATTGCTCTTCTCCAAGTCATATCAACTAGAATTGTGCCAGCTTTTGCATGTAAAATTCGCATGCAAAGCAATAGGGCCACTGGCATGGTCTGTCCATAATCTGGCATCACCTGCTCAAACTTTCCATGAGGTGAGCAGAAATATGGCACTGCAAGTTTGCTAAGTTGCAGAATATATGTAATAGTAAACCAGTATACCTTCCCATTCTTGCTGTCCTCTGTGGAAGACATGAGCTTTTCATCTGCTTACTGTGATTAATAAATAGTAAAGCTCACGACTTCAAGGACAGGTGGATAAGTTCATCTTCAAAATCACCAAAACTTCAATTCAGAATAATGGAGGAAGCATTAGAAGGCAACAAATTACAATGGTAAAGTAGAGAAATTTAAATCAGTTGATAATTAATGAACTAACCAATCCTGTCTTTAGCCAAAACCACATCCAAAGCTGCAAATTCTTGACCATGCCCTAAAGAACAGTGATGTATACACCTGATATCAAATGAAACTTGAGACTGTATGTTGAAGCAAATATTGTAAGAAAAAATTGTGATTTGATTATACTTACCGCACATGATAAACAACCAAATTCAAGAAGTTCCATACAGAAACATGTTGCCTGGGACATAGTATCAAGTTAAGAAAAATTCAAAACAAAGCTAAAAAAGCATATCTAGATGATCACAGCATGTCTGGCAGTCTAGAATGTATGTCACATGTAACTCCTCTCACCTTGACCAAGGATAAGGACTGAATCCTTGGAGATAGATACAATGTCCTGAACTCTTTCGCTTGTAAAGATTGCTTCAATAGCTGCACAGGACATAATTAGGTTCAACTGAGGCAAGGTCATTATGGTGTACATGTTATATGATATAATTAACATAAAAATGAGCTTAATGCAACATCCTATGGAAAACATCTGTTAACTGACAGTTGATTTTATTTAACAGGTTAGCATGAGCCAAACGAAAAGTAAAACAATGCAAACTATGCACAGACAGGAAAATCTCACTTATATCTACATCACGTAAATTCATAATTTGTGGTCAGATTAAGCTAAGAATAAGATATTTGAAAGATAAGATGTATGATTGAAGAACTAGGCGAATGCCACAACCTGAAAGCTTGATAGTTGTTAACTCTCTTTCTCCAGTAACGTCTCCATTGTCACAGTTGGGGGATTCAGTCTCAACCGCTGACATTACATGTACAGTATGTCCACCATCTGAAACCCAAAAAATTTGTGTCTCTGCACAAACACTCTGAACATATTTATTAATGAAGTAAACCATAATGTGAAATAAGACAGCACATTCAGAACAAGAACTCACTTATAGAGGTAACTGAAAATACAGCAGATAATTGCACTTTCATGGGATAATCCAAGCGATATGTATGGATATTTTCAAAACATTGCTTGCTAGCAGCTCCTGAGCCCATTTCTGTTGTTGAAAGACTGAAGACATGCAACACTCCTGATGAATCCAGTACCATAAACTTGTTCTTGGAAAGAGGATGGATCGAAACAGCTTTCACTGATTTCAGCAATTCCATGCCGCCTTTTGACTTGTGATCATCATTTTGAAATGCCAACGAAAAAGAGCAATAGCTTCCTGAACTCTGTTTTACCCTCAGAGTTGTGAGCTTACCTGAAAAGCAAAATCGTGGACCGCAGATTAGTTGGCACACCTATTATATCAAGTACTAATATATCTCTACTTCAGTATCCATAAATATAACATGTACAGTTTTCAGTTATCAAAGAAGCATGTACGGTTGACATGGTTGGATCACATCGATCATTCCGCACAAAGCATTGCCTGGATAATGTAGTCCTTTGAGAGGCTAGCGTATATTTATATCATTAATAAAGATTGAACGCTGGATATGCTTTGTCCATTGCAATAATTTTATTCCTTTTTTTTCATACACAGCACCAAGAGGTCTGGACACAACATCGTCTTGCTCTATTTCCTCTTGTCATTATGAGGATAGCAATATCAAAATATAACTATAACTTCGACAAAACACATATGATCAGTCTCTCTGCACGGACAGCAATATATTGCAATAGGGCAGACCGACTGTGCTAATTATCATCGAACTGAAAGAAACTGGTTGCTTACCACTCAAATCTCTAATAAGTAGGTATGCGACGTACATGTTCGCGTAACTACAAACACAAGAAATGTAGAAGTAAAATACTGAAATACCATTGCATAGTTTGTATTTTATCTTCCATGAACCTATCAGTTATTGTCAGTTTGCTGTTTGATACGCACGAACAAAACAGCTAGGGTAGTAGGCCACCGATATAAAAGTCCTAAGTTAGGTAGCGCCCCTTGTTTACACTCAAAAAGAGGTTAGCACATTTATGCCTAGCTTAATCAAAAGTTGCACCCCCTGCACATTTATGCCTAGCTTAGGTACCTCAAATCCGCATTACAAACAGAAATTCAATCCTGCCGTGCTGCAGTGTCTTTTCATTTCACATTACACCAAGGATCACCCAATAGATCAAAACAAGAAGGTGTGGAGTACTCACAAGTGGAAACAACATCGCCTTCGCCACTGCCCCCATAATTAACACGCTTGACTGGAACAACTAAGCCATTCAGCATCCCGTTCTTCTTGTGGAAGCCCTTCCTTCCTACTGCCACAGCGGCTTCCTTCTTCCCCTCCCTCTCCTTCCCACCCTTCATCAATCCCCGCAGAGGGAAGACGCGCAGGCCGCCAGCCTCCCCGAGCAGCAGCCTTCCCATTGCGACCTCCATCGCGTACACGGGCCGCGCCGGCTCGAGCTCGACGACCGCGCACTTGTGCAGCTCCACCGTGCGGCCGTCGGCGGCCAGCTTGGGAGCGAGCACCCAGATCTGGGCGGCGGACAGGGAGAGCAGCGCGACGGCGTTGACCCCGCCGGCCAGGCGGACGCCGAGGCCGAAGGGCAGGCCCTGGAGCGGCAGGCCCGCGGCGGAGGCATGGCGCTTGAAGGAGAGCGCGGCGGGCGCGAAGCGCGGGGAGGCGAGGGAGTAGGCGCGGAGGTGGACGGAGGGGGAGGCAGGGGACGGGTGCGCGGAGAGGAAGAGGAGGTGCGAGGACGGGAGGAGGAGCGCGAAGCAGGCGGCGGCGGCGAGCGGCGACGGGACGGGGGTGTGCGCGGGCGAAGGCGAGGAGGCGGCGACGGAGGGGAAGAGGTGGGCGGAGGAGTCGGGGAAGAGGAGCGCGAGGGCGCGCGCCGGGGAGGAGGGCGGCGCGAGGAGGAGCGACGCGGGGGCTGGGCGGGTGGGCGGGAGAGGGAGGCGGTGCGCGCGTAGAGGAGGCGGCCCGGGCGGCGGGGGAGGAGGAGGTGGGGGCTGCGGCGGAGGCGGCATGACCGCCGCCGGTGTCTGAGGAGGGGTGGTGCGGCGAGCGACTTGGCGGAGACGGCGCTTGGGTCGTCGTTGGGCTCGTAGTTTAGGGTCGTTCGGTCGGAAGGGAAGGGGCCTCCTTGCGGTGCGGCGTTGGGTCGGGTCTCAAACTTTCGGCCCCGGGGGTAGTTGGATTGGAATCAGCCGCAGGTTTTTTTCCCCGAACAGTAGAAGCAGCATTTTTTTTTAACTTTCTATCGATAGCATCTTTATTAGTCCTTTTTCTTCTCGAGATAATTGCACACCTTATTTCCTGAGAAGTCAAACTCTTTTAGTTTTATTTAAGCATATAAAAATACTATTAATGCTTAGATTTTTAAATAAATTTATTATGAAAGTATGTTCTATTATCAACCTAATGATACTTGTTACACATTGTAAATATATGCCTTTTTAAATATACACTAGGTTAGAGTTAGAAATGAGTACTAGTAGAACATAAGGATATAGGCATTTTATAAGAATCATACAAGATTTTTATTGGAAACAGTTCAATTTTATAAAAAAAATAGGATTAAAAAAATCTTGTTCTAAACAGGACCTAAATGGCAAAGATATACTCCCTTCGTCTCAAAATAATTGAACATCCATTTTCTAAGAAGTCAAAATCTTTTGATTTTGACCAAGTATAAAAAATAATATCAATGCCTAGATCTTTAAATATATTTATTTATTACATAAGTACGTTCCAATATCAACCTAATGATATTGGTTACACATCATAACACAAGAACTTTTATATATTTTAATTAAAGTTACAAATGTTTGATTTTTCTCTAAACTAGATGTGTAATTGTTTTGAGACAGATGGAGCTATTATGCACTATTGCACTAACATCCTACTCGATGCACTTGCGCATATGTTAACTAGGTGGATTCCTCGCGCTGTTGGGAATTAAAGTTAATTTTGATGACTATTTGACGGATGAAATGGAGATATAAAATGCAAGTTATTTGATGAGAATTGTAAACATATAAACCTTAAGGATCTCAAGGATCAAGAAAGTTAATATTAGTAAATGACGTAACATAATGCTAATAAGTGAATATTGGTGGATGATATGTTTTACTTGCATGCAAATCATAATTGCAAATGCTAGTTGATCATAAATGGATCTGATAATGGATTGATGAGGTGGATAGCTTGTATATTGAGAAGGATTAAATGAAAATAAGTGGACGATGACATGGCTCAAGGAGATGCTAGAGAAATTGGCTAGTGGGCATTAGTTTTATAGGAGTATAGGGTTAACCCTTGTATAGTCTTCAAGTCATGTACTCAATCATTCATTATCCCATGTATTGTTATACTTTATATTATACTAAGATAAAAAGGACAATACCAATATAGTTTTGACTTTATATAAATTGAAGGGCTCTTGTATTTGTATCCTTGTTTTATAACGAAATTTGGCTCTATCTCTATTTTTTTAAAAAAAATTCTGTGTATCATAACAGTGCTGCGTAGAAAATATGTATTTTTATATCGTTTTTTCTGCTGTGTTTATGATTTTACTTCTTATTATTTAGATTTTTGACACTTATATTTGTAAATTTTTTATTGGAAACTTTTAACTCACGCAACCCCCGCACTCTAAACTCACACACATGACACATGTGCACGTATATAAGCTCGAGTGCACAAAAAAACAAAAGTATATACCCGCTAAACGTGCACACCTTAAAATTTATGAGAAAATTCGAGAAAAAAAAGGTGCGAGACAAATGCCTATCCACTCCAGCCCCGGCCAAGCGCCTGCGCCCCAGGGCTTATTTAGTTCAGCCTCGTCAGTCGGCACTATGCAAAAAAACAAAAATAAAAAAAAATCGGTCACATTAAACTCGTGATACATGTATCTAAATGTAGAATGAAATTAAAAATAATTATATAATTTGGTTATACTTTGTAGTTGTCTTTCTTGAGACAAATCTTTTGAGCCTAAAGCCAATGTTTGGATAATAATATTTAGACAATAATTTATAAATATAAATAAAATACTATAGTGACATATTTTTGATAAAATGCAAATTTTGTCGCTCCCAATTTGCCCACCCCGTCCGGAGCGCCCGCGCCGCCAACCGCGCCACGGCTCACCGCCGCGGTCGCCTGGCGCCTCTGGACTCCGGCAGACTGTGGTCCGGCCTCCGCCCTCGGCACTCCTGCCTCCGCCTTCCGGCGCCTCAACGAACCGAGAGGACCGGCGGACACAGCCAGTGGCTCGGCCGCGGGCGGCCTCCGCTCCTATCCGCTTCTCCTCTCCATTCTTCATGCTCATGGTGGCCTTCTGGCCGGCAGCATCCGGCCTTCTGCAGCTCCTCTTCTGTAAGTCTGACTGTTCAATTTCTTGCTATTACCAACAATTGTTTGGTCCTTTGGAGAGAACAAGTCTGGAAAAGTTTGTGTTAAATACACAGGCTTCAGAATACTATCGCTTTCCCCCTAAAAAAAAAAGAATACTATCGCTTTCTTTACATGCTGCTTATGCGCTCCATTGCTTAATCGTGCCCAAGGTAGTGTTTCACTTTATGACACGCCTAGTAAGTGTTTTTTTGTAACTTTAGATCAATGAAAATTGAGAGTTATGCTTATTTATTGGAACCATTTGAAATCTTGGCCTTTGTCAGCAGGATAGAATATAATGTAACATAATTGCTATTGCAAAAATGAGACATGATTTTATCTCTTATATCAACTTATAAGATTGTGTTCTTTGTTATATCTATCAGTACATGGCTAGTAAGATTTCCAGCCTTCTACTATTGTTTAGCCCCTGGATCCGCCACTAGACAAGATGACGGAGCAATTTATGAGGAGCTGTGCCAAACAGGCCCTAAGCAACTATAGTGTTCTGTCAGAGAGAATAAGAATAAGCCGCAGTAAGGCTAATAAGCCGGCTAAAATGAGTAGCGAACTGGGCCAATATGAAATCATTCCCTTCCTTCGACCAAACACAAATAGAGTTGTTTCGTCTCTACAACTACATTCAAACAACAATATGGAATCATATTCCATCCTTGAATCTTGGGATGGAATCGTTCTATTCTACCTTGCTCTCCAACCAAACAAACTAGGTGTGGATCTGGAATCAGAGTCTTTTTTCCTTAACTGGAACTATTGCCTTTACACAACACATCATTGCATAGAATCTGTCCTCCTCTCTCCATTACCGTGCAACCTACATGTACTATTTGTTCTCTGATGTCTTATTTTCCTATTTTTCATCGTTACCAGGTCATTGCAGGTTAGGCTCCAAGCAAAAATTCGGATCTTCTCTGGTTGTAGTATGACTTGATCTTGTTTAACTTCACAACCACATCAGTCATCGGGATCCTTTCGTCAGGTGCAGCTCTTGAACAAAGCAAAGCCAAATCAATTATGGATGCTAGGCAGGCATTCAAGATGGAGTCCTCAGGAGGCCTACTTGTATCTTCAATATAACACTCCTGTTTGTATTGCAGGCTAGAGTCAACAACATGAGATAGCTCACACGGGAATGCTTGGCTGACCCACTGCCTCAGGTTCAACTCACCGATAAACATTGGATCAGTTGGCTTTTTCCCTGTGAAGACTTCAAGAAGAATAATTCCATAGCTGTAAATGTCACTGGCTCTTGATGCTTTTCCTGTTGATCCAAACTCTGTCCATTCCATGTCAAAAGAAAACCGGTCAGCTTATTAAATACAGTAGGAACTAAGGATACATGTAGCTTCATACGTCGGAAAAAAGTCATAATTACCTGGAGCCATGTATCCTATAGTGCCGGGCATGCCAGTTAATACAATGGAGCTGTCATCTCCAGCTAGCAACTTGGAAATGCCAAAGTCGGAAACATGTGCAGTCATCTCTTCATCGAGCAAAATATTGCTTGGTTTCAAATCACAGTGTAATACAGCTTCTAAGAGCTGGTTGTGTAGATACTCCATTGCTGTTGCAACATCCAGCATGATGCCAACCCTTTGTAGGAAACTGAGTTGCCGCTCATCATCTGAGTACAACCAATCATTCAAACTACCATTGGGCATGTACTGAAGAATTAATGCTTTGAAGTCCAGATTAGAGCAAGTGCTAATTATGCTCAGCAAGTTTCGGTGCCGAACCATTCGCAGGGCATGACACTCTGTGTCAAAGCTCTTGGAAGCTGATTCATCTTGCATATTGAGTACCTTTACTGCGATGACAGATTGGTCATCTAGCTGGCCTTTGAAGACTTTGCCAAAGCTTCCAGCCCCTAGCAGGTTATCATCACTAAAATTGTTGGTTGTGCGAACAAGTTCGTGGTATGAGATCAACTGATAGCTCAGCAAGTCTGTGCCTGAGGCTAGTGGCGTTTTTTCTTTCCTGTTCATCTTTATTCTCACCAACATGCACAAGCAAGAAGCTGAAATGAAAAATGCCAACACTGCAGGTAGTAGGACTTTTAACAGCCGTTGTTTTGATCTTGAATGATTAGTTTTGTTCTGGCATGGTGCTATTCCTAGGGTGGGAAGTCCACAGAGTGCGTTGTTCCCCATCAATGAATCCAGGGTGATATTTGAGAACACACCTCCTTCTGGTATCTGTCCATCAAGTCTGTTGAAAGAAAGGTTCAAGTTGGCAAGGTTAGAGAGGTTGGCCAGGGCCTTAGGAATGACATCGGAAAGAATGTTGTTGGAGAGGTCTAATTCCTCAATATTGAGTAACTTGCCAAGTGAATCTGGTATTGATCCTTGGAATAAATTTCTGGACAGATTCAAATAGATCATCATGTTAAGTTCACCCAAGGAAACTGGGAGGTCACCTGACAGCCGGTTGTCTGATAAATCCATCTTGCTGATTGTTGTCAGTTTCTTGACATCCGTGGGTAAGGAACCACTCAAAGAGTTCTGTGAGAGATCAAGATCAATAAGTTTCTGAAGGTTCCACAGACTTGTTGGTATTTCTGAGGACAATGAGTTTTGGGATAATGCCACATTTTGCAGCTGAATTAGGTTACCAAGACCGCTTGGAATGGAACCGGCTAGCTTATTGCCTTGAAGATACAAATAAACCAAGCTTGTTGATCCATTGATTTCTTCTGGGATAGTGCCAGACAAGCTGTTGTAGGAGAGGTCCAGTGCTTGGAGATTATCCATCGCAATGACTGGTGTGGGGATCTTCTCACTCAAGTTGTTTCCACTGAGAGACACTACCAATAGGTTGCTCAGATTAGCCACCGTACTAGGGAGGCTTCCAGTGATCATATTATGATCTGCTATGAAAGATTGAAGCACCGAGCTAAGGTTTCCCATATAGGGTGGTAAACTCCCTGTAAATGTATTGTATGCAATAGAAATGGTATTCAGCCTCCTGCATGTGGATAATGCAGCCAAGAAATCGGTGATTGTCCCACTGAGTTGGTTATAGAGGAGATAAATTTTATTGAGATTCAGCAAGTTTTTAAATGACACTGGCACTGATCCAGTCAACCCATTTCCAAATAAGTCTATTTCAGTAAGGTAAGACAAATTGCCTATGGATTCAGGGATATTACCAATTATCTGGTTACTTGCAAAACTTAAATAATAGAGGTTTGTCAGCTGTCCCAGTTCTGCCGGAATTCTCCCATGTAGCTTATTCTTGCTGAGGTCCAAACTAACAAGCTCGGTATGATTGCACAGGTCAATCGGGATCTTCCCGGTGATGTCATTCGTTGACAAGAATATTATAGTGAGGTTGGGCAGTGTTGCTAGCCATGATGGCACAGTACCAGTGAAGTTGTTTTCTTCAAGGGACAGCGTTTCGAGGTTCTTGCAGGCAGAGAGACCCAAGGGAATAGGTCCCTCGAACTGGTTTTGACCAAGAGAGATCAGTTGCAACATAGGGAGGTGAAAGCTCTCATTTCCAGGAATCGTACCTGAGAGATTGTTCCGGTGGCATATATTTCTTGCAGCTGGGACATGTTGAAGATAGCAGGCGTCATGGGTCCGGAGAGAAGATTGTTTTCCAGGACAAGCTTCTTCAGCTTTGACAGAGAGGCAATGCTTGCAGGAATTCCTCCTGTTAGCCTATTTGAACCAAGGTGTATCACGCTCAAATCTGGCGTGTTGTTGAACAGGCCTGACATTAGTGCCCCGCTCAGGTCATTGCCTCCCAAATTTAACATCTGAAGGCTGCGCAAATTTTGCAGCTCATGCGGAATCTCCCCGGCCAAGTTGTTACTGTCAAGATCGAGCGTCTCCAGCCTAGTGAGGTTGCCAAGGGTGGGCGGGATGGTACCTGACAAGCTGTTTTCTGAAAGGTCAAGGATTCGGAGCCGGTGCAGACCGCCAAGCTTGTCTGGCACAGAGCCCACGAGGCTGTTGTTGCTGAGGACAAGGCTGGACAGGAAGGACAGGTTGCCGAGCTGCGGCGCGATGCTGCCCTGGAGTGGCACGTCGGTGAACTCGAGGCCGGTGACGCGCTGCCCGCGGTGGTCACACGAGACGCCGACCCACAAGCAGAAGGACGCAGTGGCAGTCCAGTTGCCTACCAGGACGCCGAGGGGGTCCTTGACCTGCGCTCTGAAGGCGAGCAGCGCAGCGAGGTCCGTGGCGTTGGATTGTGGTGGGGTGAGTGCAGCGGCACAAGCAGTCGTCAGTAAGACGGAGAGCGCCATGACGATGCAGGAGAAAGCCGTGGTTGTGGTCTGATGGAGAACCCAAGATCAATTGATGATTTGATGTACTGTGGATGACTGGACCTGTGGTGGTATGAACGCAACCACCTCTCACTTTAAAGGAGAATTCAGTGCCGGTCAAATTCTTTTTAAAAGCATGTCGTGGACAGCACAAGTTGTGAAGTTTGTCAGTTTGTGGCCAAGGAGAAGAAACGCCGGAGCATATTATGAGTAGCTGCAGTTTTGCAGCTGCATTTTGGTCTGCAATAGTGGTGGTCGGCTGGATATGCTCATATGCTAGTGGGAAGGCCGGTTGGCTTCGCTCCACTACCTGCCCAAGTCACCTTCTGAGCAAGCAGTTTGGCATGTTTATTGGGCTGTGCTACTAGCAGCTTTGGAAAAGAAGGGAACAAAAAGGACTGGTGGAGATGCAGAGAATGAGACTTGTGCATAGTGGGTTTGGGAAGTTGAGAGGCGCGATAGGATACGTGTGAAATGGCAACGCCCTAACTTGGGTCATGTATCCGTTCACAAAACAGCACCAAAGATTAGCATACATTTTTCTAGACAGGACATGTCACGCAACCTACACGTTTGTACGAACATGATTTTTTTTTTTTTTTGGAAGCAATAGCAAATGTCATGCACTCATGCTGCAGCTCCTGCCTTTTCATGTGCAACCCCGAGCTGATTTACTCGAAATGCAGCTCCACCCCGAGCTGAGGAGTTACTCAAAATGCCGCTAAGATATCAATATGCTTGGTTTTGTACTTTGGGGTGCTAATAAATCAATTTATAATCTTTAACATCAGCTTTAAATCCAACATTTGCTTTATTTTTCTGTTTGTGGTGACATAAGTCCCTCTTAATGGATTTTTTAGTTAACTTCGGGGATGAATGTATCACGACCTACAATATATTATTCCACTGGTTCCGGGAGACCCAGTAAGTGAAAGGTTTGGCCTTGATTACAAATTTAATTTGTAAGCGAAGAGGAGAGCGTAGATTACATGGAAACTAAACCTCTCCACTACCTAGCTAAGGCTTCTTTTTTTTTCTGAGGGATGCAACAACTCTAGTTTTTGATAGATTCCTTGCTGGTGACCACGCGTGCTTTTATAAAAGGAGATAAAGTTTCACACAGTTGTTGTAGGAGACGCCGTCGTCAAGGACTTCTTTCCGACTTCTTTCTTTCTCCAACAAATTCGGCGATCACAAAAAAGAGAAATGATACATCTTTATTTTTTTTAATCTAGTCTATTTAAAATTTAGCCCAAATAAACCTACGGATGAAATCAAATGATTTTGTTAAGATCTTATTATTTTTTCTCGATCACACAAAAGGTTTACATGTCTTTGGGTACAACACGTATTTGGGCACCTTAGGAGGTCAGTAAAGATTTAGAGGAAGCTCAGACCCTTTCTAGTGTACTATAAGTTAGGTTAGTTTCTGGACGGCAGTAGCGCTTGTGCGGGCTGACAATCGCCAATTGGAGAAAACAACTCACACAACGCCTGCGTATGAGCGGGGTTGACACTGAAAACCTCATCATATGTCATCGCCGCCGACGACGAAGGTGGCATACTGACGTCGCTGGAGTGTCCCGTATGCTTCATGACAAGGTACCCACCTTCATGACAAGTGTATGGTCCTAGAAAAAATGGATCTATAGAGACAACTAAATTTTATTCCAGGCCAATAGAGCAAAGTTCAAAAAAAAAAAAAAGATCATACACCGAAGACTCATTTTTCTAAGGCCATGCACCTAATTTTCTCTTTTGATGATATGGCGAAGTAGAGGACTCTAACCGAAGCCGGAGCCGCGGAAGCCCCTCCAAACACTCGGCACTGGACACTGGACTCGTTACACTCGGCACTGGACACTGGACACTGGACACGTTCGTTCTTTTCCTGCCACTGGTCAAGGACGGCGGCACTCCTCGGAGCGCGTGGACCGCAGGACGGCAGGAGCGAGCGGCAACTGCGCTGGCGGACTGATCTTGGCGGGTGACGTAGTCACGTAGGGTCGGACGTTTGCGGGCTGAACTTTTCCTTTTTTGGCCCACGAACCAACCCAACAAACCATGCTCTCCTACAGCCAGTCTGCAGTCTGCACCTGCCTGTTGTGCTCTCCCGGCAAAGATGGATGGATTCCAGCCTTCCGGGCTCGGCCCGTCGACGGCGGTTCGCCGAGCGCCGCCACGCTGCGCTTACCCCCACTCGCGCCGCCACGCTGCTGTGAGTAACTGTTCTCTCCTAGGTTCTCTCTGAGTTACTTTGCATATGCTACCGACCGTCCTGCATCAGCCGCTCCTCTGCGATCCAGCCCTAGGATCGCAAATGTGGCGGCCGGAGGCGCAGAACGTTATGAAAGAGCTGGGGAGTTTTTTTTCGAAACCGTTTAAATGTTTTTCGAAAACGAAGAGTTGGGGAGTTTAAATCCCATTCAGCTGACTGAATCGTACTAGCCCTCTTTAATTTTCCTACCTTCAGAACACAAATCAACGATAGCGAGAGCATGAAAGTCAGTTGGAGAGTGTATAGCATCAATTTTCCTTTTTTTTTTTCAGTCAACAATACGGTTATTAGCATCATTGGTGTTGGAACTGAGACCGAGCTCAGCTCCTGGATCTCAGCAACCGTGCTGCCGGGGATCGGCCGTGACCGCGGTGGCTAAAACCCTTGGACACACGCACATGAACTAGAGAAGAACACACACGATGGCGCTGCCAACTTTTTTTATAAGGAGAATTGGCTCTGCTTTGATAAAGCAACATGTAGCGCAATAAAGGTACGCTGGAGGTTACCAGCAACATTATTCAGCTCAAAACAGGAGCATGCTAGTCTCAGATGGTGCTGCCAACTGCCGCAGCTTTTTCCGCAGTTTTTCATTCACTTAGATGGATACATGGGCTTGAAGCCCGAACACCCCGTCACCGCAACCGACTCCATGACGCCCGTTTTTTTCGGATCGCCATGGGACGCGCAGCGCGCGAAGCCGTGGCAGGGACAAACACTTGGCGGTCACGGCGTGGCCAGGGCACATCACCTACCACCCGCGATTCTACGCCTAACAAACTGCAACACTAACAAAGTTCAACGGGATTACAAAATGTTCATGACTCAAAACTTAAACAGTAAACAAAATTCAAGCTACAATACACGGTCACATCATTACTTTTGCTTCAGAAACCTGAAAGCACAAATGTGCTATTTTTCTTTCTTGTTAGGCAATGCCAGGAACTGAAACCATTGAACTGTAGTTTGACTTGATCTTGTTTAACTTCACAACCACATCACTCACTGGGATCCTTTCATCAGGTGCAGCACTTGAACAAAGCAAGGCTAAATCAATTATGGACGCTAGGCAGGTGTTCAATGAAACATCCTCAATTTTCCACGAAGGGAAAATCTCACAGAACGATATACATCAGTCGATAATCAATTCCATACATCGAAACATAAATCTACGAGTACAAATAGAGGGGTTACATTAATATTTACAACGCCACAAGGCGTAACAAAATATATCTAGCATCCGTAATGCTTTGAGAAGGCGGAAGTAACGCGGAAGCAGCCTTCAAACTCCAACTTGAGCGCAGCGCACGAGACCTTCTAATCCGTTTGACATCACCGAGAAGCAGGAAAATCTACACACCGCCGCATGTGTGCGCCATGGTCAGCACCGAATGAGCTTTAGTGGAAAAGAGAAAATAAAGGGATCCGCGATCCTATAATTTGGTGGTTTGCATCCTAGCGCATGCGAAGTAGCAATAAATAGTAGTAACAGTAACAATAATATAGTCAAGTTTAACACATTCCCAGTCCCACACACATCCATCCATCCATCATCTCATCCATCCCAAATCCACATCATCTCACCTCCATCACCACATCTCACACTCATGTCGGCGACCAACTCCCTCTCGGTTCTGTCTCGACCGCCCGCAGCCCCCCATCTAGGCTCACGACCGGAAAGCTCGGGAAGGTAGAACACTCCTCTCCTATCTAGTGAAGCGGAACACAGACAGTCCATAGCCGACAAGTCGATATGTATCGATCGATCAACCAAGAACACTCGCAGAGGTTTTACATCCCACAAGATAGCCATCATCGACATGGCCATGCCTAGGCGATTCCGGCCGCTTGCTATAATAGAACGATGCCACCCTACCTCTCGGCCGGAACACCCCAAGTACCTCGGGGAGGCCGAAACCGTGAAGTCATGACCTCGTGCCACGTTTCGTACCTCATGATCGTCTCGGAAGGGTGTGAGTACTCGCCACCCGTACCTCCCTACACTTCTCGCCTAGCAAGAGTGGCATCGCGCTACTAAGTAGTCCACTGCCTCCCCATTACAAGGAACGTGTGGTCTCAGAAGGAGTCCTGAAGAAACCGAGTACTAGTAAGTCCTTAGGGATGACCAAGCCGGATGTCTCCAACAGGGTTACCGTTCGGGTGCCATCCCCGACACCACGTGCCACCACAAAGACCTTCTCCCCGAGCGGCCCACGACAAGCCCACACTCGGGGTTTCCCCAACCACAAGTATACCCGCCACGTATCCGCACAGAATGTCCACCCATCCCGGGCAAGACTCGCTCCATAAGCTCGTCGTATATCCCGGCTCGGGCCGACTCAACCCTCACCCTCCACACACCCAAGTCACACTCGCAGAACCACCAGAATCTCACCAAGTCCACCAAGGCCGGCATCCCAAGCCAAAACCATTCCCGGGGGTTCACCACCCGCATCACATCACGATCCAATGCGAAGTGGAGTAATAAGTATAGTGATATAAAGTGCAAGCAAGCGTAAAGGTGGCAATAATAATATAAGTGCGAGCGCAAAGCTGGGTAACATGGTGAAGGGTTTTCAATCAAGGGATATAAATGGCTCAGGCAATAGCATGCATCATATACTAGCAAAGGAATAAATATAAAGCGCTAGCAATTCTATAAATTATGCAATGTCTAAATAGGATTCTCTAAAATAAGGTGCTGCCATGACACCTGCGATGTCGAAGAAGTAGTGATACGAGTCTCCTGCAGTAGAGGACGTCCACCAGCAGGGTCCATCATCGGTCCATCATCTCCCGGTGCGTCGTCGGGTCCATCAAAGCTCGAGTCGTCACTATGGAGAAAAATGCCGAGAACGGCTAACAATAAGAACCAATAAATCTGCAATAAAAACGTAACTCAAATAAACTCAAGAACTGCACTAGGAGGTAGAGCAGGATTTTAGGAAAATTATGAAACTAGTTTCATAATTTTTGAAATAATTATGAATTTATTATGGATTTTAGAGGTTGGATAGGATTTCTGAAAAATAGAAAAAGGAGAGAAAGGCAGGGATCGGCTGGGCTTCCATTTGCTCGGGTGACAGGCCACATGGGCGGAATCGTCCTGGGCCTGGTCCACTTCTCGCGTGTGGGCTTGTGAAGCTGGGCAGGTCTGGCCTTTGAGCTTCACTACCGGGCCGGCTACCATACTGGTCTGTGATTCACGGGCTTTGGGGCCTTGCGGAGCCTAGGCTAGTTGCTACGAAGGGCCAACAGGCTGGATTGGCTGGTCTGCATGGGCATCATGCCCCAACCGCAGAGACGATCGAGGGGATTGGGTGCCCGTCAGGTGCTCGACGGCTGGCTCCTGGGCAGCGTCGCGTGTGCAACGGCAAGGCCATGATGGCTTCTGCCGTGCTGTTGCCGCTACTATCTGGTACCCGGGCTCAAGGTCTTGGCATGGTCACGGCTCGGCCGGCGAGGCAGCAGCAAGGAAGGTGAAGGCATCATCTTGTGGTCGTGCCAAGTTTTGTGCAGGGCCGTGTCCGTGTGTGTAAGTATCCATCAGTGGCATCGGCAAGGGCCGGGTTCCAGATGGCCAAAGGGGGCGGTCATGGCGGACATGGCGAGACACGACAAGGTCTCGGGGACGGCAGCAAGGCTTCCATGAGGGGTCAGCTGCGTTGTCGGCAGCGAGGCCGTACGGCGATCAACGGCGCAGGGTACCAACTTATCCCAGGTCCAACTCGTCAGTCCCCAAACTCATTTCGGTTCCAAGGAAAATCCGTAGGGCTAGCCGGCGACGACCAAAGTGACACGGCGGCGCACCCCTACGGCGGAGGCACGCGGCGGGTCTGGCGAGCACGGACGTCACGTAGGCGAGGTCGGCGGGGCGTTCCTTTCCTTTTGGCTACGCGGCGAGATGCCGCAGTCCGAGCGAGTCACAATGGCGTGCTTCTGTACAGAAACACGACCGGAGGTAGCGGGCAATGGTGGGACGCGACGATGCACCGGTGCACACACGCCAATGGCAAGGTCTCGAGCTTGAGGCTTCCTGGGGTTCTCCACTTGGCTAAGCGTGAGCATATCACGCGCTGTGATCAGGGCAGTCCGGATCTGGAGTCTATGGCGTCCACAGTCCAACGGATTCGCCGGAACGGCGGCGCACCGCGGCAGGGCGTGGCCGCGGCGGGTCATGGCGGGCAGCACTCCGGCATCCTTGTCGACGGGGTTCCATGGGGCTATGGCCGGTCCCGTGGTGTGCGTGCGCGTGTATCCAACTTGGCCGGGCATGGCCTAAGCCTACATGCTCCGGTGTGGAGCACCATGGCTGTCCACGGCGGCGTTCATGGCAGTCTGGTCCGCGTCAGCGCGCCACGGCACTGGACTCCGTTTGGCTAAGGCCTGGGCAAACGTGTGTGTGTGTGCAGGCGTGTCTAGGAGCGGCAGAGCTCCGTCGCGCATCAGGGACGGCGACCTTGGCGGGTCCAGCGAGATCCAGGGGCTCGAGGTAGGTCTCATCGACGGCTCGCCGTGGCATGGCCATGGCCACGGCGAGAGCTCGGGCAGGGGCAGATCAAGGGGGGCTTGCCGGCGGCGATGGCCGGAACAGGCAGGCTATGAGACGATGAACAAGGGCATGGCTTGCGTGTGCTCACCGGATGGTCGAGGTCGTGACGGGGTCGCTGCAGCGGCGATGTCGGCGTGGCGACATGGCAGCTGCAGGAGTACGGGATGGCGCGGCTTGACGAAGTTGTGGCGGGGACGCGTCGGGATCATGGCTTCGGTGCTCGCGGTTCCTTGGTGCGGTGCTCGTCGTGGCGGTCGCGGGGCTGCAGCTTGGCGAGGACGGCACCGCGGTGACTAGGCGGCGAGGAACGGACGAGGCAGATGGCGGGCTCCGGGGCGGTGTCGTAGACGGCGAAGTCATCGGCGTCGCGGGCCTTGGGGCGAAACGGCACTGAGCGGCAGCAGCTCGCGGTGGTGGAGGCTCGATGCAGGGCACGGCGTCGAGGCGATCGGCGCGACGCGGATGGCTGGGACGGCGTGGCTCAGCGCGGCAAGGTCGTGTCCTCGGCCTCGACTTGACGAAGAGGAAAGGCACGGCGAGGACGAGGCGAGGCGCGGCGCGACCGCAGAGGACGGCGTCGCGGACGTCGGCGCAAGGACGAGCTCGGTGGTCGGACTGCGGTGCTGCTGGTGGCGCGGCACAGCGAAGAGCTGCTGGAGGCGGGCGAGGAAGAAGAGTGGCGGCGAACTGGGGAGATGGCGAGGGCTGGCGGCCGGCTCGGGGTTTTATAGCCCGTGGCTAGGGTTCCGCGAGGGCTGCGCCGGTGTCCGGGCCGTGTGATTTGATGGCCGGAGCGACGTGGCGAGCATCCACGGGCGTGGGCAGGTCGGCGTTAGGCGGGGACGGAAAGCAGGTGAGCGTACGGAGAGAGAGGGAGGGGACGGCGCATTGACGGAAGAAACGGCGTCGGCATCTTTCCCTGGTTGGCGTACGACGAGCGCGAGTTGAGCGGACGGCGGCGTTACGGTCTCGTTCGTGAGGTGGGGAGGCGTCCAGCGGTGGCCTTCGTGGGCCGTGACTGCTCCTGGGCCGGTTTGATGAGGAGAGGCGTAAATGGCCTAGTGGCTTGCCCGTGCTAGAGTTGGCCAGTGTTGTCCAAGTCTACTCGTGCGTACGTGGTGAGGTATGGACCCAACGTACAGGAACATGCATGATTAGCATGCTGCTACGTGGTATAGGCTGAAGGCTGGTTGCTACTAGAGTATTAGTATTATTACGTGCTTCATGTAATCAGATACAGGTGCATGCACTGCAACCTGTTGGTCAAGGAATTAAGGAGCCGGTTATTGGGCTGGCTGGATCAGTAATTGACGAAACAAACACGGCAGTAGGCATGTTGGTATACGTGCTGCTGCTTCTATGCTTGCTTCACGTAAGCCAAATTGGGTACAGGAGCATGCAGCGGTGTAGAGTGTTGCACTTGCACGTATATACATGATGATTAGCCATAGGAATTAGGAGAGAGAGGGTCCGGTTGGTCAAGGATTAAGGAGAGGCTTTTCTAGTAAAGCTCTAGAGATCTCTATGGGGAATGTGCTACGATTGCGACTTCACGACGCGGCCGTCATCGTATTGGCGGCAGGCGCTGCGGACGTCGTGGGCGATGTCGTTACAAACTCCTGCGTCACGGCGTTGGCTCACAGACGAGGCGAGCCAGTCACGGGGACGTCGAGGCCGGGTCGGTGAACTTGGGAAGGATATGAAAGGGTATCACATGTCTCCGAAAATTACTAGGAGAATTTTTGGAGAGACATTAAGAGGGCGGGAAAGATGAACGAGTTTGTTGCAAGAGGGTGTTGATGGGGATTTAATCAGTGTCCACGGAAGGGGTCCACTAGTAGTCTACTAAGGTGGTGGGGACTACTACCAAGAGTCGGCAACATCGAGGATCAGTCAAGGTAGTTGCTTAGATTAATTCAAGAGAGGACCAATAGGAAAGAGAGAAATAATAGGAAAGGAATCCTTCTTGCGAACTGGTGTCTCACAAAATTGGAGTCACTCGCAAGAGCGGAGAGAGAAGCACAAGGAAAGCAGAGGAGAATTAGAGGGGAGGTTTCAAAGGGGATTCGTGATAGTCCAGCATTGGACGAAGGAGGTTGCTATGCATTTGTGCACTCCAACACAAAAGCTTAACTTATCTATGAAACTCCGGCAACTCCTACAAGCAATTACTATATGTATGCAACAATTTATTTATAAATTGTTCTTAGTTGTACTAGCAACTACATGCTTCACACAGTTGCAGGAAAAATTTTAAAAAGTTCGTATTTTTGGCTTCTCCAAAAACCCGGGTTGTTACAGTCCTACCCCCTTATCAGAATCTCGTCCCCGAGATTTAAGGTATGTAGTACTATGCGAGTGGTAAAGTGAAGTCTAATTGACATCTCGATTACTTGTTCCATGAAGCTTGTTGGAGTTACTCCGGTGAATTATAGGATTCCCAAAGGGACACTTCGACAATACTCCGGTATTTGCACCGGTAGGCAAAACTTGTGGTTGATGTATGGAAGGATCACATATTAGTTTATACTAGATTAGGTTCTACTGGTTTCGAAGGAGTGCTTTAGGCTCCTGATTTCGATCCAGGGTCCAGTGGGTTATGAGTTCACCACACTTCCGCTGCGCTACTCTGATAAGCATAGTTGTTGTTATCTCTGCTTCTAGTCGACGTAGCCTCTTCACAAGATCTTGCAAAAGGAATTGTCGTCTTTTGCCATTTTTGGTAACTCGATCCAAAATTTTATGGGGTACCCAAGGTGCTTAAGTAGACCAGGTAGTTCAAAGGCCAACGGTTGGAGTAGATTGCAATTTTGCAAAGCATGGTTTTCGTAATCAAAATTTTTACATAATGGAAGCTCTCTTTTGCAAACATTTGAAATGAAGTCTCTTTTCCTTTATAAACATGTTGGTATGATGAAGGGGAATTTTTGAACCTTTTAGAATCAAATTGATTTTAAGTCAAGGCTTTTTCACAAACTTGTTTTTTTTTTTGCAAAAGAGTTTTTAATAAGACAAGACTTAGAATTACGGTCATACCCTAGTTCCATTTGGGATGGTCATGGTCGCAACCATGATACCTCGCATACACCCTAACAAGCCATGTGGATGCATCACACATGGGGCCCCAGTTTCGCAGCCGGCACCGTGTGCCTTGATGACAACCCTACCCATTTAGATACTAGTATCGACTTGATATCCCAAGCAAAAGAAAAGGGGTGATTTTTAGAAAAAGATGAGTAAAGCCTTTAAAATAGGGGAGATTTTGAAGAGGTTTGAATTCAGAGCGTGTTTTAAAATCAAATAGTTTTGGAACATGGTTTTACTCTTTAAACAAAGCGTGACTCTTTTTCGGTCAATTGAAACATGGGTAGTTTGAAAATGGTTCAAGATCACCGCTCATTTTGTAAATCTTGGTTTTCGCAATCAAATGCAATTTTTGAAACTAGGTTTTGAAAACGTTCCTGTTGCGGTAGTTGCAAACAAAAGCTTTTCACAAATATTTTTATTTGGCAAACGTGTTGCAATACATCTTAAAGATAAAGTTTATTTAAAATAGGTTTGGCTCCTTGGTTGAAATCAAAAGATTTTAAAATAAAACTTGAGCCATTTTTAGTTTGCAAGCATTTATCAAAGGTTGGTGTGCAAGGTAAAACTTTTGTTTTGAAATGAAAGACTTTCGCAAAGATGTTTTGAAATGAGCTGATTTTCCAATTCATTTGGGGAGATAGGTGGTCTAATCTAACTCCTCTCGCCATATCATATAGTCGGTCTACAACGGTGATAGGATCATCGTCGCCCGTCGAAGGTAGGAAGCTTCGTCGAGATGAATTCCCTTGCCCATGTTGAGGTTTGTTGGACGGTCCTTCGATGGGGGTTCCATTGGGTAGCGAGTATGGAGTTCTTCCTTCTCGGGGTTGAGTCCCGTGGGCGGTGTGTGACTACCCTGATCATTGTCCATGGTGTTTTCTAAAGGGGGTTGAGCAAAGTTTCAAGCTACCAGGTTAGTGGTTGGGCATCCTGTTGTACGGACCATAAGGATTAGGAATCATGTGCAAGTGACATGATTTATTAACAACTTAACTTGAGTTTAGATGATTTAAACAATTTAAATACATTTAAATCTATCCTACACTCATACAAAGAAGCATGAAGAACCATAAGGTGCAATAAGATCCAAGCACTCAATACATTGGGTTTATTACAAAGCGATCTCCTTGGTAGCTACACCAAAAGATTCGCGAAGAAAACGTACTACGCGTAAGTAACTTAAAATGGTAGACATTCTACCCTAGTCATAGCACGACTTGTATCTATATAGGGCTCATCTTCATTATCTTCTACCTACCCCCTTATCATGATGATTCTTATAGAGGGACTTTCTTCAAATTTTCCTAGCAAACACTTGGATCTAGATGTGTTCGGCTTCATTCCATTACCCTATGGCACTTCTAAAGGCATCGAGGGCACGGGGTAATAAACGGCAGGAGGCCATGCTCGAAGAGTTCGTACGCATGAATAGCCATATGGACAATAGGTTGCATAGCAAAGAAGGACCGTGTCTTCTATCTTAGGAATGGTACAAGGCTTTGGTACGACGTTTCCTTTCCTATGAGATTCTACAGGGTCATCATATAGTAGACTTCGGCTCTTCTAGGCACTACCTATTTGTGGCACGTCTATTCTCACTTGTCTTAAGGGCTCTAAATCTTGGAGCACTTCTTGTAGAACTTGGGCGTATCCATCATGAAACTTGATGTAGAAGTCATGCTTCTAAAAGATCACCATCATTTGCATTGGAGTATAAGAACATGGTTAGCAAGTCCGTTATAAGAGGTAAGCCATGCACGAAATGGTGCAAGGTCGGTGATATAACCGAAAGAAGAGCTGGTTCATCCTATTCTATCGTCCAATCCTGAGGGTCTCGTCCTAGGGTCAAGCCAGGAGCTGATACCAACTGAAACATCCTCAATTTTCCACGAAGGGAAAATCTCACAGAACGATATACATCAGTCGATAATCAATTCCATACATCGAAACATAAATCTACAGAGTACAAATAGAGGGGTTACATTAATATTTACAACGCCACAAGGCGTAACAAAATATATCTAGCATCCGAATGCTTTGAGAAGGCGGAAGTAACGCGAAGCAGCGGCTTCAAACTCCAACTTGAGCGCGTGCACGAGACCTTCTAATCCGTTTGACATCACCGAGAAGCAGGAAAATCTACACACCGCGCATGTGTGCGTGCCATGGTCGACCGAATGAGCTTTAGTGGAAAAGAGAAAATAAAGGGATCTCGCGATCCTATAATTTGGCCGTGGTTTGCATCCTAGCGCATGCGAAGTAGCAATAAATAGTAGTAACGGTAATAATAATATAGTCAAGTTTAACACATTCCCAAATCCCACACACATCCATCCATCCATCATCTCATCCATCCCAAATCCACATCATCTCACCTCCATCACCACATCTCACACTCATGTCGGCACCAACTCCCTCTCGGCTCTGTCTCGCCGGCCCGCAGCCCCCATCTAGGCTCACGACCGGAAAGCTCGGGAAGGTAGAACACTCCTCTCCTATCTAGTGAAGCGAGAACACGACAGTCCATAGCCGACAAGTCGCATATGTATCGATCGATCAACCAAGAACACTCGCAGAGGTTTTACATCCCACAAGATAGCCATCATCGACATGGCCATGCCTAGGCAGATTCCGGCCGCTTGCTATAATAGAACGATGCCACCCTACCTCTCACCCCCGGAACACCCCAAGTACCTCGGGAGGCCGAAACCGTGAAGTCATGACCTCGTGCCACGTTTCGTACCTCATGATCGTCTCGGAAGGGTGTGAGTACTCGCCACCCGTACCTCCCTACACTTCTCGCCTAGCGGTAGTGGCATCGCGCTACTAAGTAGTCCAAATTGCCTCCCCATTACAAGGAACGTGTGGTCCGTAAAGGAGTCCCGAAGAAACCGAGTACTAGTAAGTCCTTAGGGATGACCAAGCCGGATGTCTCCAACAGGTTACCGTTCGGTGCCATCCCGACACCACGTGCCACCACAAGACCTTCTCCCCGAGCGGCCCACGACAAGCCCACACTCGGGGTTTCCCCAACCACAAGTATACCCGCCACGTATCCGCACAGAATGTCCAGTCCATCCCAGGCAAGACTCGCTCCATAAGCTCGTCGTATATCCCGGCTCGCCGACTCAACCCTCACCCTCCACACACCCAAGTCACACTCGCGAACCACCGAATCTCACCAAGTCCACCAAGGCCGGCATCCCAAGCCAAAACCATTCCCAGGGTTCACCACCCGCATCACATCACAGATCCAATGCGAAGTGGAGTAATAAGTATAGTGATATAAAGTGCAAGCAAGCGTAAAGGTGGCAATAATAATATAAGTGCGAGCGCAAAGTGGGTAACATGGTGAAGGGTTTTCAATCAAGGGATATAAATGGCTCGTAATAGCATGCATCATATACTAGCAAAGGAATAAATATAAAGCGCTAGCAATTCTATAAATTATGCAATGTCTAAATAGGATTCTCTAAAATAAGGTGCTGCCATGACACCTCGCGATGTCGAAGAAGTAGTGATACGAGTCTCCCGCAGAAGAGAGACGTCCACCGCCAGGTCCATCATCGGTCCATCATCTCCCGGTGCGTCGTCGGGTCCATCAAAGCTCGAGTCGTCACTATGGAGAAAAAATGCCGAGAACGGCTAACAATAAGAACCAATAAATCTGCAATAAAAACGTAAGTCAAATAAACTCAAGAACTGCACTAGGAGGTAGAGCAGGATTTTAGGAAAATTATGAAACTAGTTTCATAATTTTTGAAATAATTATGAATTTATTATGGATTTTAGAGGTTGGATAGGATTTCTGAAAAATAGAAAAAGGAGAGAAAGGCAGGATCGGCTGGGCTTCCATTTGCTCGGGTGACAGGCCACATGGGCGGAATCGTCCCGGGCCTGGTCCACTTCTCGCGTGTGGGCTTGTGAAGTCGGGCGGTCCGGCCTTTGAGCTTCACTACCGGGCCGGCTACCATACTGGTCTGTGATTCACGGGCTTTGGGGCCTTGCGGAGCCTAGGCTAGTTGCTACGAAGGGCCAACAGGTCGGATTGGCTGGTCTGCATGGGCATCATGCCCCAACCGCAGAGACGATCGAGGGGATTGGGTGCCCGTCAGTGCTCGACGGCTGGCTCCTGGGCAGCGTCGCGTGTGCAACGGCAAGGCCATGATGGCTTCTGCCGTGCTGTTGCCGCTACTATCTGGTACCCGGGCTCAAGGTCTTGGCATGGTCACGGCTCGGCCGGCGAGGCAGCAGCAAGGAAGGTGAAGGCATCATCTTGTGGTCGTGCCAAGTTTTGTGCAGGGCCGTGTCCGTGTGTGTAAGTATCCATCAGTAGAATGTAACACCCCGGCCCAGAGCTTAACAGGATTAATAGGATACTCATATCAACAAGTTGCAACTCCTTTTTCGGGAGCCCATCTTCTAAAAACTCCAAAGTTAAGCGTGCTTGCCTTGGAGCGATGGGTGACCGACCGGGAAGTTCTTCCCGGGTGTGCACGAGTGAGGACAAAGTGCGCAGAAAAGGCTAGTTGTTGGTCTGTGAGGGTAGTCTATGTCCTAGTTAAGCTGCCGGATGTAAGCGGGCCCGGCCTCGGAGGGGCGGGACGTTACAGATGGTATCGGAGCCGACCCTTGCGGTTTCACGGGCGCGTGTGTCAGTTGCGCAGGCATGGTGTGCATGGCTGGTGTGGATCCGGAGTGGTCACACAGCATGGCACATGCGCTGGCACTGGACACACGGACGTGGCCAATAGGGGACGTTCCTGGCCTGGGGTTGATCGACGAAGACGTCGATCTTCTAAGGGGGTGAGAGAATGTAACACCCCTACCCCGTAGCTTAACGGATTAATAGGATACTCATATCAACAAGTTGCAACTCCTTTTTCGAGAGCCCATCTTCTAAAAACTCCAAAGTTAAGCGTGCTTGCCTTGGAGCGATGGGTGACCGACCGGGAAGTTCTTCCCGGGTGTGCACGAGTGAGGACAAAGTGCGTAGAAAAGGCTAGTGTGTTGGTCATGAGGGTAGTCTATGTCCTAGTTAAGCTGCCGGATGTAAGCGGGCCCGGCCTCGGAGGGGCGGGACGTTACATTCAAGATACTGAAGTTCTCAAGAGGTTTACTTTTATCTTGAATAAGCTCCTTTTGTATGCTACTGTCAACGACATTTGTGAGTTGATATGGAAATGCTTGACTAACCCACTGCCTCAAGCTGATGTCACCGGAAAACATTGAATCGGTCGGCCTTTTCCCAATGAAGACTTCAAGGAGAACAATTCCATAGCTGTAAACATCACTGGCCCGTGATGCTTTTCCAATTGATCCAAATTCTGTTCAATCCATGTCAGAAGAAAGCTGGTTAGCTTAAATAAGTATAATAATACATATAGCATCATGCGTTGCAAGTGAAGCTAAAAAAAATACCTGGAGCCATGTATCCTACAGTTCCAGACATGCTTGTTAATGTGATGGAGTTGTCATCTCCAACTAGCAACTTGGAAATGCCGAAGTCAGAAACATGTGCAATCATGTCCTTGTCAAGCAAGATATTGCTTGGCTTTAAATCACAATGCAGGACAACTTCAAAATGCTGGTGATGCAGATACTCCAGTGCCATTGCAACATCCAGCATGATGCCAACCCTTTGGAGGAAACTGAGTTGCCTCCCATTATTTGAGTACAACCAATCATCCAAACTACCATGAGGCATATACTCAAGAATTAGTGCTTTGAAGTCAAGATTGGAACAAGTGCTAATTATCTTCACCAGATTCCGATGCCGAGCCATTCGAAGTGCACTGCATTCTTTGTCAAAGCTCTTGGAAGCAGATTCATGCTTCATGTTTAGTACCTTCACTGCTATCAAAGATCCATTATCTAGCTCACCTTTGAAGACCTTACCAAAGCTTCCTTCCCCTAGCATATTATCATCAGTGAAGTTGCTGGTTGCACGAACAAGTTCATAGTATGAGATCAGCTGATAGTTCTGCAAGTCTGTGTCTGAGGGTACTAGCATCTTTCTTTGGTTGTTCATCTTCATTCTTACCAACATATACAAGAACACAGCTAAAGCGAAAAATGCCAGGAATGAAGGTAGTAAAACTTTTATCAACAGGTTTTTTGGTCGCGAATGAGTACTGGTGTTCTGACACTGTGCTATACCTAGGCGAGGAAGGCCACACAGTGCACTGTTTCCTATCAATGATTTGAGTGTGATATTTGAGAACACTCCTCCTTCTGGTATCTGTCCATCCAATCTGTTAAAAGAAAGGTTCAAGTTGGCAAGGTAAGTGAGATTGGCCAAGGATCTTGGGATGGCACCAGATAGTGCATTGGAGGATAGATCCAATTCCTCAATATTAAGTATATTGCCAAATGAACCTGGTATTGATCCTTGGAATAAATTTCTGGACAGATTGAGATATATCATCATGCGGAGTTCACCCAAGGAAACTGGGATGTCACCTGATAGCTTGTTTCCTGATAAATCCATCCCGGTAATTGCTGCCAATTTTCCAACATCAGCAGGCAGGAATCCACTTAAAGAGTTCTGTGACAAATCAAGCTCAATAAGTTTCTGAAGATCCAACAGACTTGTTGGTATTGTTGAAGACAATGAGTTTTGGGATAACGTCATAATTTGCAGCTGGCTTAGGCTATTGATATTGCTTGGAATGGGACCAGTAAGTTTATTGCTGTCAAGACGAAGATGAACTAGGTTTGTTAATCCACTGATTTCTTCTGGGATGGTGCCAGACAAGCTGTTGTGGGAGAGGTCCAGTTCTTGGAGATTGTCCATTGCAGTGATTTGTGTAGGGATCTTCCCACTCAGGTTGTTTCCACCAAGATACAGTGCTGATAAGCTGGTAAGGTTAGCCAATGTACCAGGGATGCTTCCATTGATGTTATTGTTAGCTGCTTGAAAAATTTCTAGCAGCGTGCTAAGGTTTCCAATTGAAGTTGGTAGCCTCCCTGTGAACTCATTGTTTGCTATGCCAATGGTAGTCAGGCTTCTGCAGTTGGATAATGTAGCTAGGAAATCTAGATTCCCAGAGAGATGGTTCTCATCAACAAAGATGCGACGGAGATTCAGCAAGTTGCTAAATGTCATCGGCACCGATCCTGTCAATCTGTTTCCAAGTAAGTCTATTTGGGTAAGGTTTGATAGATTGCCTATGGATTCTGGAATGACACCAGTTATTTGGTTGTTTGCAAGACCTAGAAACTGGAGGTTTCTCAACTGTCCCAGTTCTGGTGGAATCCTCCCTTGTAGATTGTTTTCACTAAGGTCCAACACAATAAGCAGGGTATGGTTGCTCAGCTCAACTGGGATCATTCCAGTCAGGTTATTCATTGACAAGGATATTTCAGTAAGGCTTGGAAGTGTTGTCAGCCATGACGGCACAGAACCAGTGAAATTGTTCACAGCAACGTAGAGTTGGTCAAGGTTCTTACACTCAGAGAGTCCTAAAGGGATTGGCCCGTTGAAATGGTTTTCTTGGAGAACCAGCACTTCCAGCATAGGGAGGTGAAAGCTCCCATTTCCAGGAATGGGACCTGAGAGATCGTTCCGTCCAACATCTAGTACTTGAAGCTGCGAAGTATTAAACAAAGAAGGTGGCATGGAACCTGAGAAAAGATTTTTTTCCAGTACAAGGGCCTCCAGCTTTAGTAATGAGCTGACACTATCAGGAATTGCTCCTGTCAACCTATTCGAGCCAAGATGTATTTCACTCAAATTGGGTGTGTTGTTGAACAGGCTCTGCGGGATTGGTCCGCTTAGATCATTATGTTGCAATCTTAACAAACGAAGGCTGTGCAAATTTTGCAGTTCATGATGAATCCCCCCAAAGAAGTCATTGTAAGAAAGATCAAGAATCTCAAGCCTAGTGATGTTGCCAAGGCTGCGAGGGATTGCACCTGACAAGCTGTTGTCTGATAGATCAAGAGTTTGAAGCCAGGGCAGACTGCCAAGCTCATTGGGCACGGGACCCATGATGCTGATGTTGCTGAGGACAAGGGTCGAGAGGAAAGAGAGATTACCAAGCTGTGGCGTGATGCTGCCCTGGAGCGGCACGTCGCTGAACTCAAGGCCAGTGACGCGCTGCCTGCTGTTACAAGAGACCCCCGCCCACGAGCAGAACGCTGCAGTAGCCGTCCAGTTGCTGGCAAGGATGCTAAGGGGGTCCTTGAGCATTGCTTTGAAGGCGAGCAGTGCAGCAAGGTCGGTGGTATTGGTGGATGGTGGTGGGGTGAGTGCGGCGGCGCATGCTGCGGCGACGGCGAGTAGGATGAGTACCATGCGGATGCGGCTGGAGAAGGAAGAGACCATTTTGGTGAGAGTCGTCTATGAGCAATGGACAGAATATGGATGTGACTAGTGACTTGACTGCTATATAGCAGATCTTGGACGCGCAGTTGGCTCAAGTGGTTGGAAACGTACCACTACTGGAAACGCCTTCTTTGCCGCCTGCTGACGGCAGGGCAGGCCCGACGCAGTCGGTAAAGCGCTTTGCCGACCGCATTCCACGCAGCAGCGGAAAGAGAAGGCGGCAAAGCGCCGGTCGGGAAAAGACCGCCCAGCCTTGCGCCGGCCACGTGGATGCAGGCGGCGGCGTAAGGCTTTGCCGCCGCCGCTAACACGGCAGCCGATCGGCAAAGAATTTGTTAAAAAATAAAAAAAATAACGGGCTTAAGCCCATCTGAGCCCGCAAAGCCCGCCGCCGCCGCCGCCGCTGATTGGCGCCGCCGTCTCACCCGCTCACCGGCGGGGCTGCCCGAGCGCGGGGAGGCAGGGGCGAGGCCGCGCGCCGCGCGCGCGCCGCGCGCCGGATCCAGCCCCTTGGCCCCACACCGCTGGCTGGCGGGGCCGCCCCGCGCGCGGAGGCAGGTCCGCCGGATCCGGCGCGCGGGGCCGCCCGTGCTCCGGCGCGCCGTCGCCGCGTGGAGGGCCGCGGCGGGTGCTACTTCGCGCCGTACGCCTCACCGCCGGGCCGCATTCCTCGCCGCCGCGCCGATTGCCGCTGCCGCACCCGCTCACCGGCGGGGGCCGCCCGAGCGCGAGGAGGCGGGCGAGGCCGCGCGCCAGCGCGCGCGCGCGCCGCCGGATCCCGGGCCGCCGGGGCCACCCGCCCGCTCGCCCAGGAGCCGAGGTCCGCAGGATCCGGCCGCCCGGGGCCACCCCGCCGCCGCGGGGAGGCGTGGTCCGCAAGATCCGGGCCGCCGCGCCGCCGCGGTGGAGGGCCGCGGCGGTGCTACTTCGCCCGCACGCCTCACCGCCGGGCCGCGTTCCTTTCGCGCCGCCGCCGCCTGCCCATCCGCGCGCCGCGGGACGCGCGCGCCCGCCGCTCGCCCATCCGCGCGCCTCGCCGCAGACGCGCGCGCACCCCGCGAAGCTTGAGCGCTCCGCCCCGCCCCGACGGGGCGAGCGGGGGCGTGGAGGTGGAGGCGGGAGAAGGAAAGCGGCGGGCGGGGGTGAGAGCGGGCGGGGAGTGCATGGCGGCTAGGGTTTAGGGTGGGGGTGGTATTATATATGGGGGCGGTTGGGCCGACCGGATGGGCTTGGTGGGCCGACCGGATGGGCCAATGGGCTATTTTGCCGACTGGCCCAGTAAGGGCAGTCGGCAAAGTTTTTTTTTTATTTTCTGTTTTAAATCTTTCAAATTCAAAAGCATGAGAAGATGAAGTGTTTTGAAATTCAAACTTTTCCTATTGTTCAAGTATATTGTTTACAAGCACTTGTTAAAATTTGAGATTTTTTTATAGCATTTTGCTATATTTAGCTCATTTAATTCATTTACTTGAATTTTTTTGATAATCCAAAATTGAACTACAAGTGTATAAAATAATGGAATGTAGCCACTCCAAAAATTATATTCATGTTGATGAGTGTATATTAAGGTTAATTATATTCACTCACCCAAAGTTTTGAAAGAATTATTCACGAAACATGACTATTTAATTGTAGAAGAAATGTTTTTTAATTATATAAAAATGCAAACGAAGTCCGAAAATCATGAAACTTGGCAAGGTGTCATCCCATGGCATGTGGAGGCTGTGATAAAAAATTGAGAATGTTTCGAGCAAATTGTGACATCGTTGTGGGGAAAACCCAAACATCTCCACTTGTGATCACAAGTGATCACATGAAGAAGATGTCCGGTAACTACACATCCGTGGTCGAACTTATTCGAAACATTCTCAATTTTTTATCACAGCCTCCACATGCCATGGGATGACACCTCGCCAAGTTTCATGATTTTCGGACTTCGTTTGCATTTTTATATAATTAAATAACACGTCTTCCGCAATTGGAGAACCATGTTTCGTGAAGTAGGAGTTAAAATTTTTAGGTGAGTTCCTGCATAGGGCCTCAAAATACATTACCTAACATGAATATAATTTTTTGAATGGCTAGGTTTCATTATTTCATGCACCTACAAGTTCAATTTTTACTTTTTCGAGAAAAATGCAAGTAAACAAAATAAATTCAAGAAATATAGCAAAAAGTTATGAAAATGTTTCAAATTTTAAAATATGATTCAATACAATCTAGAATGATCACTGAAAAATTTTGAAATCAAAATTCAAAAGAAAAAAAAAATCTTTGCCGCCGCTAGTCCGGTCGGCAGCGAAAAGACATCCTTTGCCGATCGCTAGTCTACGCGGCGGCAAAGGCCTGTCTTTGCCGACGCCATGCCTTTGCCGCCCGCCTAAACTTGGGCAAAGGGCGGCAAAGATGCCGCCTGCCGTGGCCTTGGCAGTCGGCAAAACAACTGGGCAGTCGGCAAAGTCAGGTTTTCCAGTAGTGTACAGCGATCTGAAGCCAACTTGTTGAATATGGTCAGGAAGCTGGCTCACTCACACGCTGTTGCTTCTTGGAAACAATGATTTAGAAACTGCGTTTGGACCGCACCAACTAGCAAACAACTTGTGCTAAATTAAGCCTCTTTATTCTACCGCCACACAATGGATACACGTAGGTAGAGGTAGGCTTGCACGCGTTTAGATTCATGCACACTAGCACGCCATCCCACATCGCGATCAACCTCCAAGTGTAGGCAGATATGTTTTACTAAAATAAGTTCCTATTTTCTCATTTGTCTTATTTGTTTCGTGCGGATACCATACGTGTCAACCGTCTCTAGCCGTCCCACTAAAACGTGGGGATCACTACAGGATCGGACGCGTGTAATGCAAATTTTGTGGCCTCGCAAGCGCTGGCCGGACTCGAGCGGTGGAACGCACCGCCTGAGCTCGAGTCGAATGCGACCGATCTGCCGCGCAGCTCCCCAGGACCCCACCCATGCCGTCTCTCCACGTCAGACCTCTCTCTCGGTGGCTCTCACCGAGATCATGTCAGGAACCTTGGGCTGTTGGGCTGGCCAATCGGCGAGGAAAGTGGGCCTTGGCCCATGGGAAGCTAGCGACTATGACAGCACCATGGCGGGACCTGACACGGCCGTGCTTGCTCGAGCGCTAAAGAAAACAGGCCATGCTCGTGCTTAGGGCCGGGCTAAACATGCGGACCTCGTGCCAGCCCATCGTGGGCTCGTCGTGGCGGTCGCGGTGAGCCAGAGCCGCGCCGCTGGCTGCCCTCTCCGATCACTTCTAGGCTTCTAGTTCTAGCTGCTCTTCTCCACGCGCGCTGTTTTTTTTTGCGAAGGATGATATTATATTAAAAAGGTAGCACAGTACATCCAGAACTTACAAAAAACATCCTAGAAAACCTAAAAACTACAAACCCGACCCTTCTAAACGATTCTACACCCTTCTTCGACATTCGCCGCTGTCGTCGTCGTCGACCACCGCCACCAGCATCGAATCCTCTACTCGACCAACAAGGGACCTCAAACATTGAATATGCCGCAACAGCCATCGACTTCGATCTCCTCTCCAAGCCGAATCTACGCGCGAAAGAACATCGGCCATCACCTCGCGGAGAAGTAAGAGGAAAAGTACCATTTGCCGCCGTCGCCATCGAAGCCGGCCTCGCCACCGATGTTGAAGAAGGTCGCTCCCGAATCGCCCGACCCTGTCTTCACTAGCCCCTCGCCGGCGTTGGAGCAGACGCCGCCGAGACGGAGGATAGGCCGGAAGCACGTACTCCACCACCGCATCGTCACCTCCGCTACGCCGATGCGCCTAGGGCACCACCACCTCCATGGCCTGCACGGAGGCGCACGGACCACGCCGGCGTCATCCGCACCGCCTTGGAGGACTCCATCCCCGCGGCCTTGTCGCCGGGCACGAGCGCGCCGAAGCCTCCACCGGAGCCGTCGCCGCCGCCACCGTCGCGAGCCGCGGGGGACCAAATCCGGCCGGCGAGGGTCGGCCCCCTCCACCTCCGGCGCCCGACGGGCTACCGGAGGGGAGCGGCCGGCCGAATCGCCGGCGGAACCGCCGAATCCCCCCGGTCGCCTTCGAATCGCCTAGGGCTACTGTAGCCCTAGGTCGAGGGAGGGGGAAAGGAGAAAATTGACTCTCCTAAGTGTCTCCACGCGCGCTGTTGGTGACTTCGTCGCCGTGGGTTCCATTCCACGGCTACCGCCGATGCGAGTCGATCAACTCGACTCGACCAAACAAATGATGTGGGGGCGTGTGGCGCGGTCGCGTGGAGGTGGAGGGCCGGAGCACGGAGACGTGTGCCGCGCTGCCTGTGCACGAGAATAGGACCGTGAGCGGCTGAACAACAGAAACTTTCGGATTGGGTGGGCGATTCTTGCCTTCCGCCAACCACGCCAGCGGCGCCACTGTCTGTTTCCTTCTCACATCCAAGTACGGTGGCGCCGAGCTGGCGGCCCCGGGACGCGCCAGCTACCGAAAGAGAGAAGGCACCTTTCCTTCGCACTCGCACCATTTCCTCTGAGAAATAATCTGCCGCTGCACTAACCAGGGCCCAGGGGCCAGGCACGAAGAATCAGCAGAGCAACTTCTGAAAAAGGAACTCGCAAAACGAAGTTCCTGCTTTTTTCTGAAAAAAAGAAGAGACACCGACGTTCGAGACAGGCGAGACGTGCTTGTCAAATACTTCCTGCCGAGCCTTTCTCTTCTGCCTGAAGAAATCCTTCTCCAACAAGATGTAGGACCATTCAGGATATCATGATCGAGCTGAGCGTCTTGACAATTGCAGCCAGACCAGACCACATCGTAGCTCCTTAATCGTGTACATGTGTACGTACGTAGCAATTACTGTACAACATAGGGGATATAATGCTACTGCAAACAGACCAATCACACTGTTCAGAATCGTCATGCCTACTGCATAATCAACCGGCGTGGCAAGGAAGTTCAAAAAGGCTACCATGGGCATCGGCAACGATTCCGAATTGGACGGATCTTCTGAAGTTCAATATAAAAACAAAACTAAAAATTTATGTTTACTAAAAAAATATTTTCTCAAAAACGCAAAAATTTTGCGCATCTCTCGTATTAAGTAAAAGATTGTTTTACAATGCGCCATAAGACACGATAAGGAGGACAAATAATTTTATATTTAAGCATAGCCTCCCTAGCAAGGAATACAAAGCCGACTACTGTCGTACTAGACAACCCACGTGGTACGCCCCTACATTGATCCATTGATTTGTGACGTGTTTGATGATTGAAAAGCACCTAGAAGATAGTGGAGGCGTTTGTCAAGGAAGCATCTCGTGTTTCGCTCCTTCCACAATTCTCATACCACCAACGCAAATAGGGAGTCTGCTCCCTTCCTTTTGTTGTCGTTCTAACGCTGCCTCCAAGCGTACCACTCTAGTATCGATGCTTTGTCGATTTGGGCTGCATTAGCTCCAATTTTCAACAATAATGTGGTCGATGGTTTCGAGAAAAAAATACAAATTCTTGCAGAGTCACGAGAAATACTAGGTGAGCTACCTTTTACCAGGCTAATACCCCAACGATCCAACTAATAACTTCGGCCTGGCCTTCGCTTCATTCTTGACAAAACTTTGGTCCTTATGATTGGAAAGAAGTGGTATGTCAGAACAGGCTTATTTAGTAATAATAATCTTCTTAACTTCACTGATGCATCAATTTTCCCCGCCCAAGACAACCAAGAAAACAGTTCAGCCACGCCGCCAGCGGCCAGCCCCATCTGAAATGAATGAATTCTGCATGTGCATCGGATGAGAGATTGCAACTGCCGCTCCGGGACGGGCAGTTGGCACCGACATTGCACTAATCTACATTGTTTGGCGTTTGGGCTTGGACCCGAGTTATTATAATCGAAAAACACTATACTAATAACAAATCCGGTGTCGAATTACACGTTCAGTCATCAGCCGTTTCGCAAAGAACCTCCACTGGGCGTGGAAGGTGAGGAACGCGCTTCTCTGCGGTCCCTCTATTTGTTGGGCGGAAGGTTGGCGAGAAGTTCCGTGTACCGCGAGCCCGCGCCCAAAATTTGGGGGGAGAGACAAAAGCCACGAGCCCACGAGGAGTGCGAGGCGAGAGGACCGACACCGGGGGCAACCGCGGCGCGGCGGCGGAGCCGCGGAGAGAGAGGCAGCAAATGGCGGCGCAGGGCTGGCGCAAGGCGTACGGCGCGCTCAAGGACACCACCACCGTCAGCCTCGCCAACCTCAACTCCGACTTCAAGGTCCGCCGTCGAATCCTCACTCACTCACCCGCCCCATGCCTTCCCCCGATTTCGCGGGCGCCGAAGCGGCTCACTTCGTGACCGTCGGTCGTGTGCTCGCCGTCGGATCTATGGCCGCCGCACTCCTGCGCTGCACTGCACTGGGTTTATTGATTAATATCTTCGGCGTGTGGTTTTTTGTTCTCTCATCATCAGGATCTGGATGTCGCGATCGTGAGGGCCACCAACCACGTGGAGAGCCCGCCCAAGGAGCGCCACCTGCGCAGTGCGTTGCGGATTCCTCCCATGTTCTCCCTTTCCATTTTTTTTTTGGCTTATGATTTGATTTGAGGAACTAGGCGGATCGTCGAGTGCCGTGGTTTCTCCAGCGTTTCTCGGTTTGAGTTTGCTGTCTGACGGGTTTGTCGGTGCCGGTGTTGCAGAGATTGTGGCGGCGACGTCCATCACGAGGCCACGGGCGGATGTCGCCTACTGCATCCATGCGCTTGCCCGGCGACTCGCCAAAACCAGGAATTGGATTGTAAGCACTGCTGCGCTCCGGTTCAGATTTTTTTTGATATTCGTTCTGTGTTTTCGATGCTCTGATGGTTGCTTATAAGCTGCTAAATTGGTTGTCATCTTGTAATGGTATTGGGTGATCGATGAGTTTCAAATGCAATTTCGTTTGTTAAAAATGCGATCACGATGTGGAACTGAATGCAGACTACATGCTCAATCGCTAAATACCCAAGTTTCATAGGCAGTTAGTGAGGATGCATTGCTATTGATTTGGTCACCTGAACCTTTGGTCCTTGCACACAGGAGAGCTCGAGCTCATATGTTTAGTTAATTGCAATTGCAATACAAATTAGACCTTTATTATCTGTGCTTTTGGTGGCTTGAGTGTATATGTACCAGTTAATTTGGATGGGGGAACAAAAAACAGAAAGAGTCGCAACTGAGGATTTTGTTGTTTACTGCTGCAATCAAGATATTATACAGCCAAGATATATAATAAGCTTGTTTACAAAAGCACAGTGAAAATCCTACAGTTAACACAATTATTCACTTTTTGTGGTCGCTTTTATTTGAAGTGAGAATTGATGATTTAAATTGTGTGGTTCCTTCTTTTCTGTTGATTGTCTGAAGCCCGTTTGGCACCCTGTAGTGTTATGTTCTTGGATTAAACTCTTTTTTTTTTCCCAATGGTTAACTTTTGGTCTTGCTTGAATTGTATAGATGGTGTTCAGTTGAGATGGCACAACCCGATGCTTGAATAGGTCTAATTTGTACAATGAATTCTTCTTGTGTCATGTAGGTTGCCCTGAAGACACTTGTTGTGATCCATAGGCTTCTTCGGGAAGGTGATCCTGCATTCCGCGAAGAGTTTCTAACATTTACTCAGAGAGTGCGGATTTTGCAGTTGTCGAACTTCAAGGATGATTCCAGCCCAATTGGTCTGTATTTCTTCATTTTAAATTTAACCTGATGTTTTATTTGGATGATTAATATTCTTCCATGTTTCCTCCTAATCTATTATCTTTATATTTCGGAATTATATCCAGCTTGGGATTATTCTTCATGGGTTCGCACATACGGTTTATTTTTGGAGGAAAAACTAGAATGCTTCAGGGTCTTGAAGTATGACATTGAAGCTGAGCGTTTATCAAAGCAAGGTCAAGGACCTGAAAAGGTCTGGACTCTGACACGCTCATCCAGTTTTTTTATTTCAGTTTATTGCCACTTTACCAAAACTGTGCGGTGTTATCCATTATTTGTAGCTATACTACTTGCTGTGATACCTCAACATGTAATTAAATTTCTTTGTTTTCAGGGCCACAGTAGAACTAGGGAATTGAATTCTCAGGACTTGCTGGAGCAATTGCCAGCACTGCAGCAATTATTATATCGACTTATTGGCTGTCGGGTGAGTCTCTCTTATCCTTGCAACAAATAAGTTGGATTCGTGAAAGAAACCGATTTTATAAACATATTTAGTCCTTTGGTCTGTATGTTTCTAATTTAACTAAGCCAATATGGCATTCCTTTTCCTTTTGTATTCAGGCAGAAGGAGCTGCAAATAACAATTATCTGGTGCAATATGCTCTAGCCCAGGTAAGCTCTGTTTTCTGTCATATTTTTTGCTTCAACTTCTACAAGGTGATCTTTATATTTAGTTTAACGAGCCAACTGGTCATTTGTGAATCTGTCTGGCTATGCTTTGCACTTTATGACCTATTCATCATTCAATGTATAATAGAGCAGTTCAATTCCTTCTATGTAATAGTTTATTCTTAGATCTGGGGCATCTTACGGAATTTGAGTGAACCCTGCTTCTGTACAGGTTCTTAAAGAAAGCTTCAAAATTTATTGTGCAATAAATGATGGAATTATCAACCTTGTTGACAAGGTATATTAATCTTCAAAAAAGTAAGAATTTGTCTATGTTGCACTGAGCTATTCTACTTATGCTTCCTGTTTCCTGTTGTCTGTCAAACAACTGTGCAGTTCTTTGAGATGCCAAAGCATGAAGCACTAAAAGCCCTTGACATTTACAGGAGGGCTGGCCAGCAGGTAACTGCTTTACATGGTAGTAATGTGCAACGTATCTTATCTTGAAGGAGATCAGGATGTAACAATTATGTGTGTTTAAACACTTAGCTGCTATTTTTACCCATCAACATCCTTGATGCTTCAGGCTGGAAACCTATCTGACTTCTATGAAAGTTGTCGGGGTTTAGAGCTCGCAAGAAATTTCCAGTTTCCCACTTTGAGGGAGGTGAGGTCATTTGTCGCAACATTCACCATGTAATTTTTTACTATGTAAGAGTATGACCAGATACTCAGATTTGATTATCTTATTTTCAGCCACCACAAACATTCCTTGCAACCATGGAGGAGTATGTGAAGGAGGCTCCACGTATGATGCCAGTTATAGAACCAACGGTTAGTTCCTGGGGGCTAATAAACCATTTGGATTTCTGCATGACACCTTTACATTTTATCACAAGTAACAAGTAGGAGCCTCGACGATGGTATTTGTGTGATACTTCCTGTGCCTTGCATGTTAAATAGCATATCACAACCAGTGTCTAAGCTAGGGCAAATTATTAGGGCTGGGGGTGGTGTGCTCTTGCCATGTGGGTGCGCATACATATTCCACAGGAGTTGCATGTATGGTGAAAATTTAGATAACATCATTGTTTTAAGATTTTTAGGGGGTACATTTGCACCCCCTAATGTTGATGTAGGTTGCACTGATCACAACTTCATTCTTCTTTTATATCTAATCGCAGCAAACTGCCTGATTTAGGGAAACAGTTAACATTAATATTTGTGGCCCAATGAACAATTTCTCTTTTACTTTTGATATTTTTGTGATAATCGTGTCATCAGTGTGAATGTCACTCTTTTTGGGGGATAAATGATTACTGTCGAGTCAAGTTTATACCAGGCAATTTACATATTGTGGAATGGATTCTTAAATACGGGACCTTATTTCATCAGGAGCTTCCTGAGCGGCGGCTTCTGACGTACAAAACAGAAGAAGAAGAAGTTCGTGAGCCTGTTCCTATTGTAGAGGAGAAAGTGCAAGTTGTTGAAGAACCTGCTCCAGTTCCTTCTTCCCAAATAGCTTCTCCTCCCAAGCCTGAGATTGCAGATACTGGTGATTTATTGGTAAATATGAAAATGGTTATAAAGTGAGTGACATTAATGCTTTTACATTATAATCTAAATGTCATATTTTTCTCATAGGGGCTAGATGATTCAACCCCTACTGTGTCGACAATAGAGGAGAGCAATGCTTGGGCCTTGGCAATTCTTCCGACATGTAATTAATCAAATAGTTGTGTTATTAATTATATCATGTGGTTCTGAGAAGTGTATGCATGCATGCTGCAGGTGTTGATAATTCAACAACAACTACACAGCAAGATAGAGGATTTGATCCAACAGGGTGGGAACTTGCTCTTGTTACTACAGGCAGCAACATGACTCCACTGTCTATGGAGAGTAATTTGGTTCGTTTCTTAATCTTTCATTGAGGATACGTACCTTTCAGTTGGTTGCCACAATTTTTCCGAATCAAAGAATTTAGAGATGCTGTGCTGCTATGTACTCTGTTTCGTGCAACTTTGTTAAGCTCATGTAGTTCTACTGACAAGCTTAACTCATTTACTGGGTGAAAAGTGAAAACCAGTACGCTGGTTCGCTGCAGTTGAAAACTAGTAACAATGAGTAGCTAATTCCTATTTGATCAAAGTGCAATCACAAAGAAAAGTAAATTTACTATTTTGTGGTAACTTGTACAAATTACATTGTAGAGCACCTTTTGAGCAGTATTTTGCCACCTTGATTGCTTGAGCCAACTGATAGCAGCACTTGTCATCGACTGAGACTCAATGAGGTTTCTGGAATTTTGTAGTATGGATAAAACATCCAGAACATATAGGAACTGAGATGCTCCCAATCTCAAACGACTGAGACTGATGATTATTCCCATCCACAGCCGTTGGAAAAGCTTCTTATGAATATTCAGTTGATAGCTGACAGTTCATATAATACTAGGGGAAATTTGTGATTCACATCTCTATTTCTTGTCATTTCATGGGTGGCATACATTGCCTCTTTGACATTTGTTGTTACTTTTCTACCTCATGGCATCATTACCGTGGTCTGGAAAGGTGTAAATCATTGTATGGCTCAATTGATACTTTCTCCTTATGCAACAGTCATCTGGATTTTGGTAGAACTTGACAGCATTTCTGCTAACTCCAGAACGTTGTGCTAGATTCTGTAGATGAAACCCCACCTATTTAGTATTTACAGGTTGATCTCCATTGGTAAGAAAAATCTGTGCAACACAGGAGTAAAGATTGATGAACTATGAGCAAACAATTAATTTATTATGCGGAGTATTGTTTAGCTTTTGTCAAAACCAGAATATGGTCTTTCTGTGTCCCCTCAAAAAACAGAATGTGGTTTCGGTATTATCAACGATTCTATTTCAGATCTTAATATAACCTGGAGTCTTTTTCCATTTTGCAGGGTGGTGGATTTGACAAGCTCACATTGGACAGCCTATACGATGATGGAACCTACAGGCAGATGCAGCAACAACAGCTATATGGCTCAGCCCCTCCCAATCCCTTCATGGCAAGTGATCCGTTCGCCGAGTCAAATCAAGTAGCTCCCCCACCGTCAGTTCAAATGGCGGCCATGGATCCACAACCCCAGCATTTGCCCATGATGATTGAAGCAAATCCCTTCGGGCCGCCACAGCATCATCATGCAGGCATGGCTCCTGCAGCAAACCCCTTCCTCAACGCTGGGTTCGGTGCGTTCCCGGCAGTAAATGGAATCCATCCACAGACCAACCCCTTCGAAGGCACCGCACAACTTCTCTAGGCATATACTTTGCATTACATAGAGAATGTGCAATCTGTAGATATGCATGCAAGAGAGGCAATTGGCGTGTCTGAAATTGCTTTTCTCCGTCAGACCGTCACCAATCAAGGAATCGCCATGTTGCACCAGCTTCATATTGCCCTTCCATAGGCCTTGTCTGCTTGACCTTTCTTGTGTAGCTTTCCGTTTTGCTGTGGCTGGTTTCCATCTTCTGGGTGGGCCATTACACCCCCCTCATTTGTAAAGAAATTTGTTTCAGGCTTTCGGCTGATGTAAAACTACGACAATAAGCAGCAGCAGTTCAGGACTCAGCTAACACATTCTTTGTCACCCGTCAGCGTTTACATTTGTCTAACTCGTGATGGGGGACTGGGACATCAACATTGTGCGCCAAGTGTCACAACTTATTGACCCGATCACTGGGGAGCTGATTTGTGATATGTTCTGGGAAGTGCTGTTTGGCTGGTAGTTTCTGATAAGATGACTTTTGCTGTTTTATTGTGAGAAAATCAATGTAGATGCGCGGGTGATTTTGGCCATCCTCCTTACTTAGGCATGGGAAAACACGCTGGCGTGGCACTATAACGGGGTGTGTTCTCTGTCAAGGGCATACAAGGTCTGTCGAAGGGGAATTGTAAGCTAGCAGTGTCGGAACGGTGGCACCTCCTGCTCGGGTTTGGCAAACCAACATGATGACTTGTGGAGCTCCCTCTCTCTCTGGAAGATGGAAATCCCCAACAAGATCAAATAGGAGTACTTCCTATCGAGGGTGGCGCACAATGTCCATCTTCTGAGGGCAAATGTAGCATTCAGACTTTCAGAGGCATGGATGTTGAAAGCTACTGCATGGTGTGTAACAAAGGTGTCGAGGATGGAGGTATCTGCATCTAGACTTATCGCCCTTTGTAAACTGGAATGGAGGGAGTAGTTCGAAGACTTGAAGATCCCGATGCATTTTTTTTCGAAGTAAATAATCTGTGGCACACATTACGGCCAAATAGATAATCTATGGCACACATTTACGACCAAATAGATAATGTATCCTATGAACAGTGACGTTATATATACCAGCAAAAGAGATATGATATCTATTCCCATAATTTAATGGGGTGGCGGTTAAAAAAGCTTTCGCATGGAATCTGATGGGGTCCGGCAATAATTGCAAATAAGGAAATGGAAAAGGACGCCGGCCGGCGCAGTGCGGCATCCACTCACAGCGTGGCCCGGTCCTCATCACGGCTGATCGCGGCCGGCTCCAAAGCTCCATCCACTCCACTGCCCCCGCGTCCCACAGTCGTCCCACTCGCCGTCGCCACGTACGGCCCACGCCGCCTCGCATTCTAAATACCACCCAGCCTCGCCATGATTGGGCGGTTCTGGTTCTGAATGCAGCAGCGCGGGCTCTCCTGCAACCGCCGCGCCCGGAGCTTCTCGCGAGCCCGCGTCGCCGTTGAGGGCTGTTAACCTCGCAACACTCCTCCCCAACCAACCAACAAACGAACGCTTGGGATCCCTGTGATGGCCGCCGCCGCCGCCGCCGCTGTGAATGGTAAGCGATCGGCCCGTTGCGCGCTCATTTCGCGTTTGAATTGGTTTGAGATAACTGTCGAGCACATGGCGTGCAGGTTTTGTACGAGGATTGAGGCCTGGCGTTGAGCCGTTGACTGCGGGGACTGATGGTTTCTGACTGTATTGTTGTTGCAGGGAGCCCAGACGTGCGTGATGAGAGGAAGGCGCAGAGGAGCTACTGGGAGGAGCACTCTGCGGAGCTCACCCTCAAGGCCATGATGCTCGACTCCCGTGCCGCCGAACTCGACAAGGAGGAGCGCCCAGAGGTGATTTATCCCGCGACGGTGTTTTTCACTCGGCTTTTTTTAAGTTTTGGTTCGTGTGTTTGTGGTTCATCTGCTTGAACTTGAGGATATGCTAATGCTCCTGCGATTGTAGCATAGGCTTATAATTTTTATATATTGGTGCTTCTTTTCTGTAGGTTCTGTCTTTACTTCCTTCCCATGAAGGGAAATCTGTACTGGAGCTGGGAGCCGGAATAGGTCGCTTTACTGGTGAACTGGCTAAAACAGCTGGGCATGTTTTGGCAGTGGATTTCATTGAAAGTGTGATTAAAAAGGTACTGAGATTTACACTTTCCCCTGATGTAAATATTTTCAGGCCTGGTAGCTGAAATTTGATCGTTTTGTAGAATGAGAGTATAAATGGTCACTACGACAACACATCCTTTATGTGTGCTGATGTTACATCCCCGGACCTGACGATTGAAGAAAACTCCATTGATCTGATATTTTCAAACTGGTTGCTGATGTATCTTTCAGATGAGGAGGTATAAACCACTTTTCCTTCTTAATTGAGCGACAGAGCTCCTGCCTTTACTTTCAAAAAAAAAAAGATGAGGAGGTAATGATCAAACCGTACATAAGAATTGTATAAACTGATTTAAGGTTTATCACTAAAGAAAACCTCAACTGCAACTTTTTGTGTCATTTGACCTGAATTGGGATATGTTTGTCCCTCCATTTTTTCTGACTGTTTCTCTTACCGTAGATTGACAAGTTAGTAGAAAGAATGATAAAAT
This sequence comes from Themeda triandra, assembly GCA_018135685.1. Lineage (NCBI taxonomy): Eukaryota > Viridiplantae > Streptophyta > Magnoliopsida > Poales > Poaceae > Themeda > Themeda triandra. The sequence goes on along the minus strand of JAENPR010000425.1, from coordinate 213,429 downwards.
GGCTGAAGGTCGGTGGCTATATCTTCTTTAGGGAATCTTGCTTCCATCAATCTGGAGATTTAGAAAGGAAATTCAATCCAACACACTATCGAGAACCAAGGTTTTATACCAAGGTGATAATGCAAACTCGCCTAGCGCTGCCCCATTTTGCTTTTATGATTTCAGTCAATACAAACCTTCTCTGTTCTTACCTACTCCACTCTTCAGTTTTCTTAGTCTCAGTACCAGCTTTCTTCGAAATAGCTGATAATGTCTTTTCCCATCTATAGGTATTCAAAGAATGTCAAACCTTCAAACAGGATGACACTTCCTTCAAACTTTCTCTAGTTACTTTCAAATGCATTGAAGCTTATGTAAACATCAAGAAAGATCAAAGCCAGGTACTTCTATGTCCTCGCACATGGACATAGACATGAGTTTCCATTCCTATGAAATTAGTGATGAACATGACTCCATTGTTTCCAGATATGCTGGCTATGGCAAAAAGTAAATTCATCAGAAGATGGGGGATTTCAAAGTTTTTTAGACAATGTGCAGTACAAAGCCACTGGAATATTGCGCTACGAACGTATCTTTGGAGATGGTTACGTTAGCACTGGTGGAGTTGGTGAGAGGACACATCCCCTTTTGTCATTTTTTGTGACATCATATTTGCAGTGCCACTAAATTAAATGTTATTGTGTATCACTATCCACCAGAGACTACGAAAGAATTTGTGGATAAACTGGATCTTAATCCTGGGCAGAAGGTGCTTGATGTTGGATGTGGAATTGGGGGAGGTGATTTTTATATGGCTGAGGAGTATGGTACCCATGTTGTTGGTATTGACCTTTCCATTAACATGATATTGTTTGCCCTTGAGCGTTGCATTGGGCGTAAGTGCTCAGTTGAGTTTGAAGTCGCTGATTGCACCACGAAGACATACCCAGACCACATGTTTGATGTCATCTATAGCCGTGACACTATCCTTCATATACAAGTATGATTTACACATATAATGCATGTAGTCTTTTTCTTCAAAGACGATAGAGCTACATCTTGAATTCTTAATCATATAGAGTCATGGAAAGTATCTCCGGTTGGAGATGTAGTTAGAAACGTTTTTCTTTTTTGGCTTAGAACATCAAATTTATGGCATACCTAAAGTTGGCTATTTGACTAACATATCTTTTTTGCTTTTGACTTTGCAGGATAAACCCTCCTTGTTCAAAAGTTTCTTCAGATGGCTAAAACCTGGGGGAAAGGTCCTAATCAGTGACTACTGCAAGAGTCCTGGGAAACCATCAGAAGAGTTTGGATCATACATTAAGCAGAGGGGTTATGATCTCCATGATGTGGAGGCTTATGGACAGGTGGTTCTTAGCTCTTACCAGATCTTATTTTTGTGTGCATGGGCGTGGTTAATGCTTGATACAATTGCTTTGATCTATCTAAGAGTATAATTCCATTTGACGAGTAATAAACTTCTGTCCTCAAATTATCCAGATGCTCAAGAATGCTGGTTTCAGTCATGTCATTGCTGAAGACCGAACTGACCAGGTCTGCCCATCTAAACGTGTGCAATCTGCATGCTCAACTAAGATGTTTGGACAAACAGTTTTATTGACACATTGTGTTTTGTGTTTCAGTTTCTCAGTATTTTACAGAAGGAGCTGGATAAATTTGAGAAGAACAAAGATGGTTTCCTGTCTGAGTTTGCTCAGGTGATTCGACAAAGCCCTTAAGAAGTTCAACAATGAAAACTCCTAGCAAAAGAGAAATTCTCCAAAGTTTAGCAATGAACTGGCCGGAGCTTTAGAAGCCTGCGTTCTTTCCGTGTTGCTCTAAATAATATCTAAATCTTACTCTTTGTTTCATTTGTTCGCAGGAGGACTATGATGATATCGTGAACGGATGGAAGGCAAAACTGCAGAGGAGCTCTGCTGGTGAGCAGAGGTGGGGGCTGTTCGTCGCCACCAAGTGATGCGCGTGTGGCCTTACAAATAAAGTGGCTTTCGTGAATTCACCGATGGGATTGGCTTCATAGCGTGATTTTGCATTACTGAACTCTGAGAGCCTATCCTATTTCTTTGTGCTTTGGGACCGGTTTAAATTTACGGTCCTGTGACCGCAGTGAAATGTATAGTGTGCTGTAGTGATGCCATCTTTCTGTGAAAGTGTAATAAGCTCTCCGCGTGGCTCGGCATGTGGCTACATCTACATGAGCGATATATGCATATGAAATTTTCTATTTTCATATGATTTCCCCCCTCAAGGACAGATCATGTCTTTTATGGTCAGGGCTCTCAGTTGTATACTATTCGATTCGATTCTCCCTGTCTCTTCAGCGCGCACACGTAGGCTGCTACTCATCCAACGACGTGGTGATGAATTTTCTAGGCACTGATCGTGGCTCGTGAGGTGGATTTCGCTTAGGCAGAAAGGCACACGTCAATGGCTCTCCTGCTGCCAGTGTATTAGATTACTGATGATACACGCTAATGGTTCAGTTAGCTAGCTAAGGTATGAGCTATCCCTAATTACTCTATATTAATAATAACTAATGAATTTACAATGTCTTAGTATTTAATGTCTTGATTTTTATGAACTAACTTGTGTCCCGTCCCACTAATTAATATCAACAGCGAAATTAGAATTTATGTAATATACAATCACGTGTTGCCCTTGGGCAGCCAGGCTTAATCGGTAATCTACGGAATACGGTTGGCCAACTTGTATTTATGTTTCAAAAACTTTCTCGCGCTTAATGAATCCCGTGCAATGCAAATAGGAGAAAAGAAAATTACTAAAAGGTGAAGCTCTTTGCGATCAAATTGTTAGCTTCGTGCCATGACATGTTACTAGTGTAATAGGAGAAAAGAAAATTACTAAAAGGTGAAGCTCTTTGCGATCAAATTGTTAGCTTTGTGCCATGACACGATACTAGTGTATCGACTCTATTGTGGCCACTTCTTGCCTCACTTTATGAGATGAGAAATGATGTTTTACGAGAGGGTTTGTTTGATTCATTGCTACAACTACAACACGTCATCTTTTGTAACATTTTATCCCATGTGTCATAGACTTATTTTTGTTGCTAAACTTTTTTCATAGACGTGACTTTACTCAACACATTTTCATAAATCAACTAAGATAAGGTATGACAAACTTAGATAACAATCAAAGTAGCTCTGAATCATATAACAAACTCTTTAGATCCCTACGACTAATAGTTAGCTATTAAAAATTAGCTGGTCGCATATTTAGATTTTAGCTAATGTCTTACCTACCACCCAGCTAACAATTAGATACTATATAACTAGCTAGTCCATGTCTTACCTCACATCCAGCAACCAATTAGCTCCCACAACGCCCAACTAGTGCCACAGCGAAAACGACAAAAAGAGAGTGAAAAGAAAAATCCTCGCCGATCCAGCATGCACGCTGCGGGTGGCCCCACCACCACCAGGCACAGATCTCACGGTCGATCGGGTCTCCCGGCTCGCGGTTCCCGCCTATAAATGCCACCACCTACCTTCGCTCCCATCCAGGATCCGTCGCAAGCCACTGGCCACACAGCCACCGTCTCCCTCCTCCCCCAACCTCGCCGCCGCGATCAGGTGGTGGATGCAGCAGCGCGGCCGCTCCTTCAACCGCCGCTCCCGGAGCTTCTCCCGCGCCCGCCTCGCCATCGAGGGATCCTAATCTCACAGCCATTCCCCGCTCGTCTCGTTTGCACTCGCTCGGTTCTGAATCTCCCGACTGACGAACGAACGCACGCACGCACGCAATGGACGCCCCCGCCGCCGCCGTTGTTTCTGTGAACGGTAAGCGATTGGACTCCCCGCGCGTCGATCCGTGCAGAGGGGATCAGATCTGCTCGTTGCGTTTCCCATTTCGTGTTGTTGGGTTGGATGGGGAGAAGTGTCGAGCACATGGCGTGTGCGCGGTTTGTTTTGTTCGTGTTGATGATTTGTTTGCGGGGCGTTGCAGGGAAGATGGGGGTGGAGGAGAGGCAGGCGCAGAAGAGCTACTGGGAGGAGCATTCCAAGAACCTCACCGTCGAGGCCATGATGCTGGACTCCCGCGCTGCCGATCTCGACAAGGAGGAGCGCCCTGAGGTGATTGTTTCCGCGTTGATGTTTTCCCCTATTATCCATTCCATTGTTTGTCACTAGTATTTAGGTGCATACTGTATACTGTTAGTATCTTGTTTAGTGCTTTTCGGGATCCATATTCTTGGATCTGGGCAGTATGTGTCAGCCACTCTGCTCCGCAGTATCACATGGCAATCTCTGAAGGGACACGTGTGTGGAAATAAAGGCGGATGCGCTTTTCTTTTGGGATAAACTGCTCGGCAATTTGTGCTGTTCCACACAAGTGTGCTATGCTATGATTGTGATGGCAGAGGGTCCCGTTGACAGATATTCTTTTTCTTTTTTCTTTTTGCATACACGTGCTATGATTGTGATGGGAGAGGGTTATGTCGATTGTTTTTTCCTCTTTCTTTTCTTTTTTCATTAATAAAAGAGTAAAAACTGAACTTGGCCAAGAAAATCGCTAGCTCACTTGAGGTTGTGCCACTGCCAGGTCTTTTAATTTGTGCCACAACTAATTTCTTAGCTAAACTCTAGATAACAAACAAGGTAAATGTTTACTTCTTTTTCAGTAGCTGAATTTTGCTAGGTCTTTTAGTCTGATGTGGTAAACTGTACATGTCCTGATTATGACCATAAGAAAAATATACACTGATTATTCCCCGTTCTAGACTATTAGCCTGTTAAATATTAGGAATATATAAAAAAACTGACATAACAGCTAATTTGCACCATGACTTTATTTTATTGTGTTTTATGATAAATACCTTGATTTTCCTGGTAGGTTGTACGTATCTTTAAGTGCTTTCCAAAGAAACTCATATTTGTTGGTGCTTTTTCTGTAAGCATGCGTTTCATGTTCTGACTATGATATTTCTTAGTTTAATATAGCATCTGTAAAGAAAAAATAGGAATTGAAAACTGAGGTTGCATTTATTGATTATTTGATTTAAAAGGTGAACCAGTTCTATTTTATTTTCAGGAACTGTGACAAAAGTATGCTATTTCCATTGGTTGCTTGAAATGTATTTTTTTTTATTTAGCAGACATCATTTTGATTTATTAGAGAAAGTCTTCCTGAAAGCACCTTGGCTTTTAGAGCTAAACATTTTGATATACTTCTGGTCCTTTTCTGTAGGTCCTGTCTTTGCTTCCTTCATATGAAGGAAAATCTGTACTGGAGCTTGGTGCTGGAATAGGCCGTTTCACTGGAGAACTTGCTAAAACAGCTGGGAGTGTTCTTGCTCTGGATTTTATTGAAAGTGCAATTAAAAAGGTATTTAAATTTGCAATGTCTTGATATAAAAGTTTTGTGCTTGCCAACTTGAAATATGATGGCCTTCATCTGATTGATTCATTCAATTCTTTTATGCATTTTTTTAGATGTGTGTATGATTGATTCATTCAATTCTTTTATGCATTTTTTCTTGCAGAATGAAAGCATTAATGGTCACTACAAGAATGCATCCTTTATGTGTGCTGATGTGACATCCCAGGATCTGGTGCTTCAAGCCAACTCCATCGATCTGATATTTTCAAATTGGTTATTGATGTATCTTTCAGATGAAGAGGTAATGGATGAGACGTGCTTTGAATAAGTAACAAATTCTAGTTCTAGTTCCATAGTATTTCTTGATCTTCTCGCTGAGGTTGTCCTTGTAAAATGGATCTGTGTTATAAAAATTCTGAAGGGCATCTGTTTTCTAAACAAGTTAAAATTGTTGCTCAAATGTGCTGACTGAAATATATTATAAGTTTATAGCTCTTGAATTTTCCATCTTTTGTCTCTTAATGTAGGTTGAGCAGCTAGTTCAAAAAATGGTAAAATGGTTGAAGGTTGGTGGTTATATCTTTTTTAGGGAATCTTGCTTCCATCAATCTGGAGATTCAAAAAGAAAAGTTAATCCAACACACTATAGGGAACCGAGTTTTTATACTAAGGTGAGAAGGCATACTGTCCTACTGCTCTGCCCTTTTCTTGTCACTTATATCAGAGATTCAGGCTTGTCAGTCAAAAAATTCAGCTATTATATGAAGGATTGTTACTTCACTCTTTATTTTTTTTTTTTTATTTTCAATACCATTTTCTTTGAAATAACTAATTGACTGGTTAATCCATAAATAGGTTTTCAAAGAGTGCCATACCTTTGATCAAGATGGGAATTCCTTCGAACTTTCTCTGGTTACTTGCAAGTGTATTGGTGCTTATGTTAAAAACAAGAAAAACCAAAACCAGGTACTTTTGTTTGTCCATGCATATACACATGTTAACCATGATCAACGAGGTCAGTGATGTACATGTCTCTATGGTTTATAGATATGTTGGCTATGGCAAAAGGTTCATTCTACGGAAGACAAGGGATTTCAAAGATTTTTGGACAATGTGCAGTACAAAACTAGTGGAATATTACGTTACGAGCGCATCTTTGGAGAAGGTTATGTGAGCACTGGTGGAATTGGTGAGTGCTGTAATCCTTTTTATTTTAACTTGTGATGTTCTATTTGCATTGTCCCTTAAATGCTGTTATGTATTTGTCCAACAGAGACTACAAAAGAATTTGTGGATAAGCTGGATCTTAAACCTGGACATAAGGTGCTTGATGTTGGATGTGGAATTGGGGGAGGTGACTTTTATATGGCTGAAAATTATGATGCTCATGTTGTTGGTATCGATCTTTCCATAAACATGGTATCATTTGCACTTGAGCGTGCCATTGGGCGCAGTTGCTCAGTTGAGTTTGAAGTTGCTGATTGCACCACGAAGACATACCCAGACAACACATTTGATGTCATATACAGCCGTGATACTATCCTTCATATACAAGTATGTTTCAGAAGCCACATTTAATGTATCTTAAAGTCCTATATTATACGAAATGATACTTGAGAGTTTTGAGTAACATTCTTTAGGCTGACATGTTTTTGCTTTTGTTTTGCAGGACAAGCCCTCTTTGTTCAAAAGTTTCTTCAAATGGCTGAAGCCTGGGGGCAAGGTCCTTATCAGCGACTACTGCAGGAGTCCTGGGAAACCATCAGAGGAATTTGCAGCATACATCAAGCAGAGAGGTTATGACCTTCATGGTGTGGAGGCCTATGGACAGGTGCTTCTTTCTCGCAATTTTATATGGATATACTAGATACAGTTACTTTGATCAAAATGCAGCACTAACTCTTGCTTTTTTTGTCATACTATCCAGATGCTGAAGGATGCTGGTTTTCGTGATGTCATTGCTGAGGATCGAACTGATCAGGTTTCTTTGTAACTAGCATTTCCACTAAGATGTTTGGATGAACACAAGTTTCTACTATACTAATCCGTGCTCTGTGTTGCATTTCAGTTCCTTGGTGTTTTAGAGAAGGAATTAGCTAATTTTGAAAAGAACAAGGATGATTTCCTGTCTGACTTCACCCAGGTGATTCAACAGAAACCCTTAAAAACTCTAATCATGGACCTGCAGGCAGATTAGGAGCCTGCATCCTTTCTTTGTGACTCTAACATCTAACTCTGAAATTTACTTATATTCCAGGAGGACTACAATGATATTGTGAACGGTTGGAAGGCAAAACTGCAGAGGAGTTCTGCTGGTGAGCAGAGGTGGGGGCTGTTCATCGCCACCAAATGATGATGCAGATGTGCGTGGACGTGCAAATAAAGCATCCTTTTATTTTAACTGATGTCGCATTGGTTATTCTGAACCCAGGTGTTACCTGTTAGCCTGGGTCAGTACCTACGTACTATCCTGTTCATTCAGTGCGTGGAAAAACTTGTCCAGTTTTACAGTACCGTGGCTGCATTGCCGGAGTGCTGTGGTAAACCATTGAAGTCTAATAAAGTAATAAGCTGTCTGCATGTTTTATTACGTGGTCTTTTGAGTTATGTGCAGTGCTGTCTGCGATGGAAGTTTCAGAGTAAGTACAGTGCTGTCTGTCGCTTTTGGAACCGAAGCGCATGACTGATCTCTTGTGCAACTCGGTGGAAGCTAAGACATTGGCATGTGGGCGTATATAGGAACATTGATGATGGAATGCTTGATCCACGAGTTTAAATGTAGTCCTTGTGAGCCAGTTTATCAGGAAGCCTGGGAGTTTCATTCACGTTTGTTAGGTTCGCTGCATCCGCATGTCATATCCTCCCCGTCCGACAGCTTTGCCGGCCAAACGCACGCGGAACAACTAGGTGACAGCTTGTTCCGGGCTGAAAATCGTCTGTGACAGGCATGTAGCCTGCGCCGATTGTCACCTCGCCACCACCTCGAAATTTCAGTTTCGCCTCTTTCGCGGCAAATTCACGTTTGCTTTCGCATGTCAAGTCGAGGAAACGGTTGAATCCGCTGTCTGTTTCGTGAGCACTAGGATTCAAGCCGTATGGACAAATGAAACGATTAGATTTGCCTGTAAAGCCGGATGGACTGATGAGAGGAACCCTGCAATCCATTCTGATTAATGCGCGACAAGTACCAGCGACAGGTGACCTGGCCGAAGCGGCAACGCGCGGAGGGCGACGACTTTGAGAGTCCCAAGCGCAAGTCGGAGAGTGCGACGGCATGTGCCGGGGGAAAACCGCAGCCAATCTTTTTCCGTTCCCATCCTTTCCGTCAAAGGTAGAGCCATGGTTGCAAGCTGTGTATATAACCCACAGATGCTGCATCGCTAATCAGCGTGCTCCGCCCTCCAGTATGGTTTCACCATTGTAAAAGGACACATAACTGTCCCATTGAAGTTCTCTCTTTCTGCTTCGTTGTTTCCTCATCTAACTCCTTAATTAATCAAGAGATTCGATGGCGAAGGTCGCTAATTTTGTTTTTTTATTAGTTCGACGAATTCACGGTGAGATCCACGCTTGCACATAACCGCGGCATTATCCTAGTAGATAGATAGATTTTTGCTGTATAAATTCGTAAGGTATAAAGTCTTTGTTACCGCGAAGATCCTGATGCGTTCATTCTTCATGTCGCAAATCACAGCGAAATCTACAAAAGCAGGTCACGACAAGGCATGTAAGCCCGAGCCAAAAAGCCCTCAGAAACCACGAAGCGCGTCGACGGTGCCTATGATCCTCCTCGAACCCCCTTCGACCAATCTCAAAAAGTAGATAAAAACAAGCGAAATCTATACCTATTAATAAAACGGTAAAATTTCAGTCTGCCTCCACTCTCTAATTTTTTTGTCTGCCTCCACCCTCTAATTTTTCTGTCCGCCTCGCCAAGTTGTATTAGACTAGGACTAACTCAAAACAGCACGCCGCCCATGTTGTTGGAGTCCTGGTCGCTTATACTTTGCATGTGGACACCGTGTTTTGTTGTTCCTTCTTCTCTATGTGCATGTACCTTCAATTGGCCACGAGTGTTTGCATGTTATATATAAGATCAATCCAATATTAATCCAAACGTGAACCTACCGGACTCCTTGATATATCTGCCTGTTGCATAAAATTCTTCATGTTTGGAATAGAATTTGTTTTAAATATGCATGTTTTCTTTGCCGAAGGGGGCAACGCCAATGCCTGGGGGTGCCTGCTTCTCGCTCTAATCGAAGGGGACAACGCCAATGTCTGGGGGTGCCTTCTCTAATCATGAGGCATACGTGAGAGTTCACCGCCAAGGTTGTTAGGCCTTTTGGCTTCTTTGCGCACGTGCACCAGCCGGTGGCATCGCGATGGCAGGCCACGACCACGGCAAGGCCGCGATCTATGACGTCATGAATCCCCGAAAGGCCGAAACTATAAGAAAACCCAACTCGAAGGTAGAGGCATAGACAACTCTAGGGACATGGAGACATGGAAAGGCTGGAGCTTTTTCACCGAAGAAGGGCCGGAGCTTAGGCCTCATACTCTAATTGGCCTTTTGCAACATGATTCGACGTTGGGAGACTTCGCCGCAAGCCATTGTGCCCGGTAAGATCATCGCAGTGTCATCCCGATGATCATTAGTACTGGTTGTGGGGAGCATGTGCTTGCACCCTAGGACCCAAGTCTGCAACACGGCGATAGACAATATGCGCTAAAATTGAGGCAGCAGAGGTGGCGACACCATGTGAGTTCGTTTCTATGCAGATTTGGTGCGGCGCGTCGAGAGCCTCGAGCTCGACGTTGTGATTGTGGCTCGCCTCAAGACGTTGTGTTGGTCATAGTCTCATAAACCGAGCTGCGGCGATGCCGAGGCGATCTAGGATCGATAATGGGTGACGGTAATGGGGCACCTTCATGAGTGCATTGCGCAGACTGTTTATCGTCCTGGCATGATCCCACGCATCGTCAATGTTAAATAAGTCCAGGTGAGTGAAGCACCAACCCGTCCGCCTATCAAAATTGTGTATTAATTATATTTGATAGGACACTGTCATCATATTGATGCAAACAATAACTATATTAGGATGTCACGGTCATCAAAATAGTTTACAAATGAAAATAAATATGTAGACTTTCTATAGTCATGTGTCTTATAAATATTTAGAGATTTTTCCCCGGTGTAACGCACGGGCATCTTTGCTAGTCCTAACTAATCTCACTGAAACCTCTACCCCACTCTCCAGATCCCAGGAGCCCCCAACACCGCCGCGTATGCGTCCCCACACGCAGCGGCGCGCCATACGCATCAGCGCCCGACAGGGGCGCCGTGCGCGTCACGAGGCCGAACCGGAAAGACCGCGCCGAAAACCTCAGTCCACCACCCCAACACGCACCACCACCACACCAACCACGGGCGGGCACGGCACACCGTCCGTTTCCCGGCTCGGCGGCTCCGGTCCGCCTCCACTCCACGTCTCCACGGCACACACAAACCCGTCACCGTCTCTCCCACGCGCCGCCGCCCCGCGTCCGCGTCCGCCGCCGCGGCAGTCCCAAGCGCCCGCCCCGAAACGCCACGCACGGCCTCGCCTCGGCCACCTCCCGCGGAAAACGCCATCTCCTCTTTAACCCCGCCGCGGCGCGGCTGGCGTTCCTTCCCATTCTCCCTCCCTCCCCGCCGCCCGCCTTTCAGTTTTTGGATGCCACGGAGGCCTGCCAGCGCCAGCAGCAGGCCACCGCCCACCGCCATACACACGCACGGGCACGAAGATGCCGGTGAAGCGGTCGGCGTCGGTGGCGGCGCTCCCGGCCGGCGGGCCAGCGCCGCGCGCGGGCGCGGCGGCTCTGCCTCCGCCTCGCGGCGCCGCTCTCCTTCCTGCTCCTCTTCGCGGCGCTGCTCCGCGCGCAGCCGCTCCTGGGCGTCCCGCCCGCCGCCGCCGCGCCGCCGCCCGCCGCGGGGCCCGCCAAGGTCGCCTTCCTCTTCCTCGTCCGCGCCCGGGTGCCGCTCGACTTCCTCTGGGACGCCTTCTTCCGCGTACGCATCAACCTCCCTCCCCCTCATCGATCCGCCCCCTCGCGTCTAGTTATCGATATTCGATTTGGTCTGATCGCTCCCCATGTTTCCGCAGACCGGCGAGGAGGGGAGGTTCTCGGTGTACGTGCACTCGGCCCCGGGGTTCCAGCTCGACCGCACCACCACGGCATCGCCATACTTCCACGGGCGGCAACTTGCGAGGAGCGTCAAGGTTGGACCATCTGGAATTTCCCACTGAACGTGGGGTCTCCTGGTACGATTTTGACTCGGGGAACATGGTTGCGACCCGCAGGTGGTGTGGGGCGAGGCCACCATGGTCGAGGCAGAGAGGTTGCTTTTGCCGCCGCGCTTCAGGATCCCGCGAACCAGCGCTTTGTTTTGCTCTCTGATAGGTAGGTGGTGCTACCTTCTGATGTTCCCGGGTCCCGGCATGTGTTAGCTCATCCTGTTCGTACGTCTAGTTCAAATTCCGTGAAGTGGCCCATGATGAAATGCACGGCACATTGTCTGACTCTTGAATCTTGATCGATTTAATAATAACCATTAAAAATGTTTGGTAATGGTAATTGACCTAGTCATATGCATTTGGACGTCCTCCTGTTGTGCTGCTGGTACTGCTGCTGGTACTGCTTACTGCTTTTGATATGCTTTTCTGATAATATTCTCTAGTGTCTCCATGTCGCGTTTGTGTTTTTCTTTCATAAGTTCGTGTAACAACATCTTGGCTTGTTATTTAAAGTTTGCAGCTTCTATATTACCATTAACATTTGATACATTTTCTTTTACTCTTTTTTCCCCTTTATGCAGCTGTGTTCCTCTCTACAATTTCAGCTCCATATATTCTTACTTGATGGCTTCACCTAAAAGTTTTGTAGACAGGTAATGGAAAAAACATGCAATTTCTTGTTTGTTCATTTTGATTTTCTCCACTATTTTCGATATTTCTGGAAAATGCGTTTACCAAAAAGGACAAAAAAGTTGCTGCAAAATGGTGTTCAGTTTTAGTTAACACAAATGTTGCAATGTTTTCAAACATCTGCCTTTTGGAGCCACATTATAATTTGAAACTGGTGGGGGATCCCCCCACCCCCACCCACCCCACCCCCACCACCACAGCCACCACCCGTTCGACTTATAAAAAAATATTTGTTCCTAAATATAATAAGTTATTAGTCTTGCAGCTTCGTTGACAAGACGGAGAAGCGTTACAATCAAAAAATGTCTCCTGTCATTCCAAAGAATAAATGGAGGAAAGGATCTCAGGTTACTAATTTGTGACCTTTCTCATTATATATATTTCAGTACCTGCTGAGAGCTGTATTCTGACCTCTGGGTCCATCTGTCAACTCATTTCAGTGGGTAGTATTAATCAGAAAACATGCTGAAGTTGTTGTTGGTGACAAAAATGTATTAAAAGTATTCAGAAGACATTGCCAGGTATATTGTTGTTCTCTTCATGTTGGCACTGGAATTTGTTTTAGCTTCATTTGGTCCTTTGACATTGACTAATGAAGAAATGTAACTATCAAAGGGATTTTCAGTGCACTTTGTTGTTTCATTTTTTTTCCTCTTTATTGCTCTAATAAGTGTAGATCCTTGCATCCATGAGCTTACAACTCCTTGAATAAAAGGATGAGATGGGATGGGCTGACTTTTATTGAAATTAGATGGGAGAAAAAAACTGTCCATTTAATTTTGATTCACTTGTGGTCCAATTAATTGGATAACTACCAGTGAACCAAGCAAATTGCTCAAATAGTTTCAAGTTTAAATACTAATCTGAGCTAGTTTTATGAAATCTATTCTGGTCTTCTTTTCCACAAACAACATTACTCGATGCAGTCTACACTTCCATGACTATCTTCATAAAACTACTTTATGATTTCCACTTGATTAGTGACTATTTTGATTAGCACCATGATCAATGACTGGTGCAGATTTATTATGATCTTTATCTCACTTATACAAGGCTCTAATACAACAGAGTAATATAGTCTTCATATATTCTTCAATCAGCAGCAGTAACAGTTTTTTTTTGGGTTTAACTAACTTCTGCAGATGGTAGTAACCAAGAGCTTGCTTGGACGAAGGTCAAATGCTGTAAGTTTTTAGTTTATTTCATTTGTGCACACTTTTATTAGGTTTGTAATGACTATAATATGAAGTTGTGAGCCAAAATTGTGGCATTCGATGCTGACACCTTTTGTTTGGCACTTTGATAAGGAGATTTTACTGTAGATGGGAAATATCGTATATAAGAACAATCCTTACCTTGATCTGTGCAATCTTAGCTAAAATGAGATTTATAATGTACTGGAGCTAGTAATAAACATAATTTGATCTGCGCCGTTGCTCTATGCTTTGTAATATGGACTACATTTCATCTTACCAAATGTGATATCCTGTAAATGATGTGACTTGTCTAAATTTTATATTAGGTACTCTCTCCGTTTCAATTTAAAGGCCGTTTTGGCTTTTCTAGATACACAACTTATGCAAGACATATCGTATATCTAGGTGCATAGCAAAAGCTATGTACTCCCTCTGTCCCATTGATAATGTAACTATGGCAAACGTGCCGATCAAGCTACGTTAACTTTGACCAAATTTGTAGCAAAAAATATTAATATTTATGTCTAGAAATAAATTTATTAAAAAACTAGACTTAAAGATCTTTCCGATGATACTAATTACTTAGCATAAATATTTATATATTCTAATATATAATTGCCGGTAGTTTGAAAACGTTAATTTCTTAGAAAGCGAGAATTGCATATTCATTGGGACGGAGGGAGTACATAAAAAAGCAAAAAGGGTCTATAATTTGGGACAGTGAGGGTTGGGACAGTGAGGGTTGTAAGTGTTTTCTTTTTGTTTGTTTCAATCCTAAATTAATCTAATGGGTGAACTGATTTTCCATCCTCTGTCCAGTAACTATTTTCATGCATTAAACAACTGATCATCTGATCCTCTATTCGGATGTACTTGTTTTTTTAGTTAGTGTTTGCATTTAACGAATCCACTTTCCTTGCAGAGACGACTGGGGTTCACCTTTCGGAGAAAACAGGTACTGGTAAAGTTCAGCTGTCCACATTATCTTCAAGGGGCTCAAATACCCTCAAACATGTATTCAGTTGAAGTAGATCTAGTTGTCACTTGTCATACTTACACATATGATTGCAAAAGGAAAGGAGCACATAGAGTTTTTTGCTCATAGCTGTTGCTCAAAGCACATAAGGTTTCTTGTTCATTTAATTATGTGCCTGACACATTATGCCATGTTTAACTTTTCAGAAAGGACTAGCTCAACAGGAGCATGATTGTATTCCAGATGAACATTATGTGCAAACATTATTTTCTGTAAGCTTTGTTGTTACTTCTATAGATCTCAAAAGTTGGAACTGTCATAATTATCACACAGATTCATAATGGTGGCACATTATTTTTATATATTCTAGATCAAAGGTCTTGAAGATGAACTGGAGAGAAGAACTTTGACCTATACCTCATGGAACCAATCATCAAATCCAAAAGATAAAATGACTTGGCATCCTATGAAATTTGAGTATGATACATCTAGCCCTGAGCATATCAGTGCTATCAAGGTAGGCTCTTGATTTTCTTCTGTATGTCTGTTACTCAGATCAGAATTGTGTTTGCATGGTTATAATTAGTTACCTTAAACCTATGTGTTGAGAATAGGTTTAATCATCGATGCCTGATGGTAATGTGCATTCTATTATTCAAGCATGATCCATTGTCCGGTTTACTTTTATGACAGCCTGCTTTTCTTAGATAAATATCGTGTTCTGTCGCACACAACGTATATATTGTTATTGCTCAGTTACCACCACACCACTCATAATTTGTTATGAATATTTTTGTAGAGAATTGATCATGTCAACTATCAAATGGAGCAGAGGACAGAGTGGTGCCAATGCAATGGTACCTCGGTTCCATGTTTTTTATTTGCCAGGAAATTCTCCTATAGTGCGGCCATGCGTCTTTTGGAACAAGGAGCCATTGGCACACTGAAATCTGCTCAGCCGATGACTAACTTTTAACAAAAAATTGTTTACACAAGTCTGCACTCACCGTTTTGATGGTGTCAAATACTGTTCACAATTAATACCAGCTTCAATGGGAGCTGTAACATTTGCAGCAGTAGCTACAGAGACATGGAGTATCAGTATTGACAGTGACCAGAGTGCGCATAGACAGTTAAAGACTTAAAAAGAGGATTGATGTACAGAATACAGAGCATCAGTTTTGAAGTTTGTCAGCTCCATCACTATTCGATATCCAGGAGACATGTAGTGAGGAACAGAGTATTCGTAGCCTTACCATAACAGAACAAGAAAGTTATAACAATAGCTTAATTTTTCTTATATATATTCTTCCCCTTGTATGATTAAAGAATAGGTAGTTTTGTTACTGCATACAGGTTCTTAGACATAGTGAATAGGGAAACATGCAAGAAGATACATGTGTCCATCTGACCTACTGTTTAGAATATTGGTCACAATGGCCGATGATTTGAAATTTTTACTGAGTCTATAGAACAACCAAAACTCCTGTGTTTTTCTTTTTCCTTTTATCCCCTCGGGAACGTAATTTTTTTTTATGAAACGTGTTCCTCTAAGCCTGTACTTGCTTATCTTATATACAAGACCTAAGGTTCACCAAACACAGCAAGAACCAAATGGTTCTGCCCTGCTGCTTCACATTCTGAGAGAATGTACTAGAGTTGCTTTGCTTTGCTTCCTCCTCTTATTGATCTTGTGTAGGGAATGTATTAGAGTTGCCCCTCTTGTAGATCTTGTGTAGAAAGGACTTCAACAGCGCCTGCACCATTTCACTGGGTTGCTGCCCTGTTCACGAACTTATCAACTATGGTTTAGTGTTTTTCTCTCACAATAAAACAACATTAGCTAGCTATGGTATAGTGTATTTCTCACAATAAAACAAGATTAGCCGGCTTATTGGCTGCAGAAACTATTAGCTTGCTTCTCAGCTGTAGAAACCATCATTCAACGCCACAAACCATCAGTCTGAAATCAACTTTTCATAAAAAAGATATCCAAGCAACCTCAAGAGTCAAGACCCAATTCTTTGTAAGAGCCTTCACTTCTGCTACGCAAGCAGGATCTGATTTCCTATAATTTTCATGTGAATGCCACACAAATATTAAGGTAGTGTGTTGTAACTATGTAAAGAAGACCTAGCCATTGGGCCTTATGAATAAGAAGTCCTTTTGCTTCTCCTCAGCACGCTGAAGCGTTTGAACAAATAGCCAGGAAAGTGTTTCTGTCACGGGCGCAAACGTAACCCTTGTTTTGGGGCGTGAGTGTTTGTGGGGTGTGTACTGTGTTGTTTGGGCTCTTGCTCTTTGTTCTCTTCTTAATAGAAATCGTAACCCTTGTATGGTTTTTTTTTTGCTCGGTTTCCGGTCAAAAAAACTAGGTTGACGCTTGTCTTCTTTTCCTTTATTCGTCTAATAGAAATCACGGCACAACTTTTGCCGTCCTTTCTAAAAAAATATAATGAAGCGTAGCTATCCTGCGTTTTTGAGAAAAAAAAATAGCCATGAATATTTTAAGTCATGATTCTTCAATGTCAGTACCAATCTGCCGTTATATGCTTATGAAATGAAACGCAGAGCACTTTGATGCTATTTTTGGTACCAAGTTGCAGCTTTCCTGAACACATCGAATCAGGGACGCAACACTGGCCGACCGAGGGTGGCGCACCACTCAAAGCTGACGTGTACAGTGACTAAGTTTTTCTCAATCACGCAAAAGGTTTGCGCGTACAGTGACTAAGTGAGCCAAAATAGAACGATCGATATGGATCATTAGCGTAAAAGTGGAAGTAGTGGTCATGACTCATGAACCATAAATTAATCGCAATGGTCCACAGCGCAAATCCATTTTCAACGCAAATCGTGATCTTAGCTTCGAAATCAATATCGACCAATCCCTTTACAAAGGGGGCGCACCGCGTAAGGGAAAAACAGTTCCTTCTACTTTTGATTATTCAAAGCAAAGATCATATTCCATACCCACAAACGGTAACATATGCACATCAACGTTGGTCTCGTTAAGATTGTTCGCCTGTGGTGAACTGTGGTGTATATCTTTGTGCCAATCCAAAAAGGCCAAGGGTGCCACCCGTATGGATCATCAACACTTTGGCTTCACTGTCTCCACAGCATAGATCAACAGCTTGCTCCCAGGCAGCCAAGGTGTACATTGGATCCAGCAGGATACCGGTCTGTTGAGCTACCTGGCGGCACAGTGCGATTTCACCATCCAGCACCTTGCCAAATCTGAAGGAAAAAGGTGAAAGGTATTGATAGTTCAGTGCAAGAGTAAGTCCAAGTTATTAGTACCAGTGTCTCAAACTATCAAAATTACTGTTTTCTTCACTGAAATAAGTTACATTGTACTATGTTGATTCCTCTAGAGAGAAGGTAGATGGATATCCTTGATGACAATTGGGATACCACTGAAACAATTTAGTAGATGGATACCCACAAATTACAAGGTTCTGAATATGTTGAATCCTGAATGTTATCCTCTGACATTAGAGTTTGGTTTTGTATATGCTGAATCATGAATGTTATCCACAAATTACATAAAGTACCAAGCATGCATCAGCAAAGCAACCTTTATACTGTAAAGAATATAAGTTTGGAGCTTCAGGAAACTTTATTGCCGCGAAAAATATTCTTTATTAGTTCTCTGAGAAGTTTCAGTGACTTTGCATATTGAATAAAACGGGTACCAAGTAATAAAATGCAGTATATGCACTTTACTAAACCATACCTTCTAGGTGAAAAGCGCTCCACCCATTGAACTAGATTGTCATGAGTAGCATCTTCCACCATTCCACGGTAGATGTCTGGGAAAACCTTCTCAAAATCAGATACAAGATCTCTCTCTCGTTGTTTATATCTTTCAAGTGTGTCAGCAAGCATAACACCAGTAACCCTCCACTGGAGTCTGCATGTTGGAGAATTAGATGAGATGTGACAGGTAACAAAGATGCATGGAGAGAATAGCACTAACAGTATTAGCTGATTTGATGATGAAAATAAGAGCTGACAGTTTCAAATTCCCAAAACAGCAGAATGGGGCATTTCAAATTTACGATTGATGGTTTGTTTTCCGTAAAATTCTTTTTTATTCAGCATGTGCAGGTATTTGTATCAAACGCACCCTAGACATACCGCTCCAAGAGCTAACCCCACAGCTGTTGTGCCTGTTCCAGAATCTACCACGATATGAACTTTCTCATCCTTTCCAAATAATGTCAAACCAGAAAGATACTCCAGCAGCCGCATGACACCTGAAAGAGAATGAATCATGTGAAAAGTAGCATGATCACTTTCTCTATCAAGCTTCAGTAAAAGTTTTCTTTTACAAATCTCAGAATAGACATAAGAAATCAACATTTCTGGTGCAAAGTACTTGATGATACTGATCTTAATGCTCGGAATTTAATTTTTCAGTCCTGATGAAACACAGCTTGAATATATGATGAAGTGAAAACAGTCAAAGATGTATAAACTAGAATATGAGCATATCGATTTATTTTATTTTATTTCATTGGCAGAAGAAACATCATGTATAATCATGAATGAAAAAGGGAAACTAACCAAAAAGAATCCCTTCTTACCAAGCAGTGCTTGAACACTACCTGCCCCTTCCTTAACAATCATTACCCTTCTTGAACCATTTCCATCAGTGGTGTCCTCATCTACACCCAAATCCTTTCCTATAACTTCATCTGCCCACATCACTGTGCCACTACATCCTGCAACCTTTATGGCATGCTCATAAAGCATCTCATCTCTTTGGGCATACAAAGACCGAGAGGCATATGTCACATTGCCAAACATCAAGGAGATCAGATTATACCCTGTGGGAACATCCAGTTGCTCGCCTCTCAGCAATATATGTGGCCTGATTCCCCATTCGGCACAATGAACCGCTGATACAGAGAGAGAAAATAGATTGTTAGGGAAACTAAAAAAAAACATGAAAAAGCTCATCCAAAAACAAAAAATTGCCATTAAACACGTGTACATTACACAAATCTATATATAATCTATAACAGATGGAGGCCACTAGCAATCATTAACCGCTATAAAGCTCAATCATCATGAAGCCACATCACCCAAATTAGCCACGATTCTTCCCATATTTCTTTATTTCCACCTAATTTAACCACGTCCACTAGCAATCATTAACTAAAGCTCAATCCTCATGAAGCAACATCATCTCATACAGCCACCGTCCAGGCATATACACTTTTATCCATTCATACACCACACAGATTAGCTTGGTTTCAGGCTTTTAGCCTCTTCTTCCATAGAGAAATCATTTGAACTACTTTTTAATTCCCACAGCAATGCGCGTGGGGAGATCACCTAATCTATATTAAATTGTAGAACGATTCATTGCAGGGATACACTGGAATTCAACAAGTAAATTTACAGAAGCATGGGACTCACCGACGGCTGCGGCATGGGCGCTCTGGCAACCCCCACATGTAACCTGCAATTGGGAGTTTGGGACAGTGAGAATTACCAACATATCACAAAACTAGATGCAAAATGAGGAAGAGGGCTGGTCAGATGAACGGACAATGTCAGTAGCGCCGCAGCGGCGGAGGACGGGCAGGAGGGCGTCGAGCTTGCGCGCCTTGTTGCCGTTGGCGAGCGGGTGGAGGAGGTCGTCCCGTACTATCTGGAACTTAGGATTGCCAGTTCCTGCCCCGTTGCCGCCGCCATTCCTGAGCGACGTCGTGAGGTTGGAGAAGGTGAACTCGGGGCGAGAGGGAAGAACGGAGATGGTGTGGACTTGGGTGGCCGGAGACGGAAGCATCCATTCCGTGGCGGATAGAAAGCTTGCGACCGTGCGTCCGCCGGCGGCGAGCGCCGGCGTCGGCCGCATAGGGTTGAGGGAGGCAGCGGCGTCAGGAACGCTGTAGTATCTCAACTCTGAAGCTACACAGCACGACGGGCCACACAGCTGACAGCCATAGTACTTCCTCTTTTCAAAAATAATTGCACATTTCGTATTTTAAAAAGTAGCTAATTTTAAATTTAATTAAATTTGTACTTTAAATTATCAAATTTGATACGGAGTATTAGTTTCATTCTGAGAAGGTAAGATATAGATTTATTTTGGGATAGAGAGTCGGCTAGATATTTACCGTACTAATAAACTCTAAACGTAACTTTTTTTAATAAAAGATAATCAAATATCCGGCCTCTACACCCGAGGGTGTACACAGCCAATTATTACAACGTCGAGAAACAAATCGTGGATCGCGAAAAGAGAGAAAGCCAGAGTCTTATACATGACACTAAACTAAAGCAAATAAAATAAGTGCTTCCACCCTCTATTGGAGATAACGAGAGGGCGTCCTATCGCTTCCTCGTCACACTGCAGCCGAAGACGTTGTCGACGGAGCTCCTATGGAATGGATCACTGCCGTCGTGCATGATGGTGGCCATGATGAGGATCATGATCTCCTCGCCCTCGCGCTCCCCCAACCGCATTCATCAAATCATCGTCGATGAAGACGAAGGTTCCGTGCCAACAGGGTGATGGAAAAGGAACGAAGAGGACGCCTCCAAGGGGGGAGCGGCGTCCGCAGACGTCGCCGTCCGGGCTTTCGCTCTAGCCTCAACCAACACACCTGCTCAGGGACACGACCTCATCGATCACGGCGTGCCCCAATGGTCGTGGCGGCCCGGCCCGGCCGGCACGGCCCCGTCCGATCGCCGCCGCAGCATAGGATGGATCGCACGCCGCGGGCCAAGCCGCGCACAGGCGAGGCCCCCGCCCGCTCTAATCCGGCAGAGGCAACCGCCCGGGACCACCGGCCGGGCGCCGGGCACGGCCCCATCGCCGGATCCAAGGATCACCGGATCCATATCCAGGAGCCCAGATCCGTCTCCCCATGCAGCCGCCGGCGACCGGAGTTGTCGAAGATGCAACTGTTGGAGGAGAGAGGAGGGGTGGGGGAGGCTGCCATCGGAGATACCCGGGGAGGCTGCAGACGCCGGATCCGGGCGTGGAGATGTCAGATCCGCCATCACCGGTGCCGGATGCGCCACCGGTGAGGTTCCCGCGACACCACCTGCTCCGACGCGTTCTCGCCATGGGAAGGCCCAGCCGTCGCCCTCACGGCCGTCCGCCGGGTTGTGCCGGCGTTAGGCTCCGGCGACGGCTGGAGAGGCGAGGGATGGGGGCGGCTGCGAGTGGCGGCGCTCGGTGGGTGCCGCCCGAGTCGCCCTACTGTTGAGTCACTCTAAACGTAACTATCAAATTTGACTCTAAACGTAACTATCAAATTTGATATTAGTTGACTGAATTTATAGAAATGACACTAGATTTATGGCACCAAATTAATATCATTAGAAACACTATAAATACTATATGCCCTAAATTATATGTCAACTCAATTTCCTTTTAAGAGCTAAAGGATCTCAACTTTCGAATGTGATGCGATGGAGGAAGCACCCGCTCAACATTCGTAATTACTCCCCTAAAAAAAAGACATTCGTAATTACCGTTGCCAACCGCTTTGTACAAAGGCAATGTATCTTTATGAAAACCAGGTTCCTAAGTGGAAACTATGGAAACTTCGCATGTGGATCGTTAGATATAAATCTGATGGATATGGCTAATCTCTCTTTTTTGCAAAATAAATCCCAGATTTAGATCCAACGATCCACTCATCCGTCACCAGGTTTATTTTGTAAAAAAGAGAGATTAGTCATATCCATCGGATTTAGATCCAACGATCCACGTGTGAGTTTCCATAGTTTCACGGGAACCTGGTTTTCATAGCATACGTTGCCTTGTACAAAAGATTACTAGAAGACTGTTGAGCTGATCTCTCACGGGTTATCAAAGCCTTCAAGCTAAATCTGAGAACATGGACAATTTGGGTACTTTTCATTGTAAATCATTGTAAAGACGAGACCGAGAGGTGATCTTGTATGGTATGTAGTCGTTCTAGAACTCCTGGAATGATTGATGACATGGAAAATCTCTGATTGAATCAAAGTTGTTAGTGGATTAGACAATGGAGCCATGCTTCCAACTTTTTTAGAACCGTGCAAAACATGTCTTTTTCATTAAGCAGAAGAGCTATGCTTCCAACTATCAGTTGGCTCTCCCAAACTTCAGAAGATGGGAGACTATCGGCACAACAAGATGAGAGATGGAGGAAAGCGGATGAAGGTTTTAAGTCAACGTATATAGGGCCTTTATGCTGGACTCATATGTGGGAGCAATTGGAGCAGTGATGTGTGGTAGCTCTAGGCAGTTGCAAGTGGCCTCTGCATGGTGATTGAGCTCGGTTGGTTCAACCTTAGTAGCTGATGCGAAGTTTCTTAGAGAAGGGGTCTATCTAATTCCATCATCTGACATTGAAGACCATATTGTAGCTGAGACAGATTGCTAGGTGCCGGTATCTTTTTAGAAAAATAGGAGTACATATCGCTCGAAAATTGTGACAATTCTGAACGAGGTGGAAGAGCTGGTAGCGAGCTTCACATCCTTTAGAGACCTGTGTATCATTATATACAAGACGATCAGCGAAC
This sequence comes from Themeda triandra, assembly GCA_018135685.1. Classification (NCBI taxonomy): domain Eukaryota; kingdom Viridiplantae; phylum Streptophyta; class Magnoliopsida; order Poales; family Poaceae; genus Themeda; species Themeda triandra. The sequence goes on along the minus strand of JAENPR010000425.1, from coordinate 190,405 downwards.
CACACAACTTATTTAGATGCCCAACAAACTTTAGTTTCCTTTCTTGTTTTGTTTAGGAATTTCCTACTAGCTTCTTGAAATGTCTGCATTTCACAAAAAAAAAAAAAAATCTCGAATACGCAAAATATTTGTGTATTATGGTATTAAAAAAAGGGTTTAGACGAATATACAATGTGTATCTAACGAGCACCGAAAGAGGTCAATGTAGCATACCATCCTGCAGTTCAATTTTAATAGTTCACCTTAATGAACAAAGACACCGTTGAGCTTTATCGTAAATATCTCCCTCCAGATGTAATACTGCGGAGTGACGTTGAACGGACGTCATCGAGCGTGCCATCAGTGGCAAACCGCGACAATCATGTAATGTAACAACATCGCAAGGTCGACCCGATCGCCGTTTGGCTTGACGTACAAGAGCATAGGTACTCTAGGAGGTACGGAGAATACTACCGACTCTCCAGTACGGAGTAGACCAGTACCAGATAGTAGTACTACTTGATTGGAACGGCTGATCAGACACGGCTGGTCAGGTCTCCAGGCCGACAATGCGTGGACTCGACTCCTGTGACAAAACCTTTTCTCCATTGGCCTTTCACACACAGATGTGCCAATTATGTGTTTTCCGCTGGGGGCATGGGGTAAGCTTTACTCCTACTCCTGAACCACGTCGGAAGACGAAAAGCTACTAGTACAGCTCTGGTGCATCGACAGCAAGGCAAACGAAACGAGAAGAAACAAGGAAGATAGATACTGTGATGTAGACGGCGGGCAGCGCGCAATCGATCGGAATTCGGAAAGTTGCTGGTGGATGAACATCAACCGCTATCAGTATCAGGTAGTAGCTGTGGCGTCGTCGGTCCGGTTTCGAGGCAGCGATCGTAGGATAGATAGATGGATTCGATCAGCAGCCGCCGCATGCCAAACCTGAAAAGCAATTGATGCTTTCTCATTGCGCCGGCAAGAAGAATTCTTTGATACCAAATAAATCGCTAGCTGCCGTAGGTGTAGATGTCGCTCGATCGGGAGCCTTTATTCTGTTCCCCCTCCCTCCCGTCTTTTCAGTTTCAGGATCGAATCGATCACGCTAGTCTCTGACGATGCCATACTGTCAGCAGCAGTGTATCATGAAGAACTACCACCCTGTATAGTAGTATCATTAAGAACTACCTCTAGGCTAACAACGGCAATTGCGTACTATATCGTCTTTCGCAAATGACGATGAAAATTGGTATATAAGCATATGACGCACTACTACAAGTGAAAATGAAAACAATGGTCGATGAGAAACCGACCGGCGAACAGCAGAATTCAACCCACCGCCTCGTCACGGTCACGGCGCGTCGCCGCCGCCGCGCGCCGGATCCTTCGCCGACCACAGATGCATGCATGTCCATGTTACCAACAACCGTGTGGATCCAGGGAGGAGATAGATTGATCGATCGATGACGCATGCATGTTACATTACATTGATCACCGCTATAGTACGCAACCTTACCTTTAATCCTAGCAACTCTTTTACTCGGTCTCTCAGCCTCTCACGTGTCAGTTTTAATAGCAAGCTTAATTAGCTTGTGTTTAATTTCTGCTAAAAAAGAAAGAAAAGCTTAGCTTGTGCATGTTTCACATTAAACCATGACCGTAAATATAAGCGAATGCGATGCGAGAAGATCGAGCACCCACTCCGTCCGAGTCTCCGAGCCCTCTGGCCTACCAGAGAGGAAGAGACCAACCATCAATCGCGCGTGTTGCCGGCCAATGCTGGGTAAACATCGGAGTCAATCAGAGTAGGACTCGACATGACCTGCAACCATCAATGGCGCGACGGCCAAACGAGTGTGAACGACAGTGAAATAGATGGCTTCAACGTTATTCTAGTCTAGTACCATCAAAAGGGAAACCTGGCTGGCTAATGCTCCACCTTCAGATTTATTGGCTGATTTTATTTGTTTTTAAAATAAGTAATATATAGTGGCGCACGGCGCACCATATATGATATATACACAAAGAGCTGCCACAGCCCAGCAAGCAGGCACCAGTAGTGTGCCAACAAAAGAGAGCTAGATTCGTTCAGCCAGAAAGAGAGACAGAGAGGGCCTGAGGGCCGGGGGTGCGCTAAAAGGTTCGTTTTCATGGCTGGGGGAGCGAGAAACGACGGTCGCGAGGATGATGCCGAGACGACGGCGAACGAGGGACGCGGTGGCAGCAGCGACCACGCAGCCGGAGCCGGGGCCACGACGGCGAATTCGAACAAGCAGCCGGTGCCGTTCCTTAGCATGTTCAGGTACGCCGACCGCACCGACGCCGCGCTCATGGCGGTCGGCACGGTGGCGGCGGTGGCCAACGGCATGACGGAGCCGCTCATGACGGTCGTCTTCGCCGCCGTCATCGAGTGCTTCGGCGCCGGCGATGACGCCACCATCCTCCACCGGGTCAGCAAGGTACTATACGTACGTTACTTACTATACGTGTGTACGTATACAGGGTAATTTATTAACCAGTTTGTGCTCGGTACTGCGGAAGTACGTATAGTATTTTTTTTATGAGAGGAAAGTGCATATACAGTATATGTGTACTACGTATGTTCGTTCCATGCACGCGGCGGAGCTACTAGTGACAGTGGATCGGCTAGGCGTTCATGGCGTGGATGGTTACCAAATTAAGGCTCTTTTTGGCACGGCTCTTGCCAGCTCTAGCTTGTTCACTATACATTGTAGTGCAAAGCTATTTTTCTCTCTCCCTCTTCCCTATCTCACTGACTCCACCGGAGCCGGAGAAGCTCGATTTTGGGGCTCTCTTGGCTCCGGCTCCTGCACGCTACAGTAGGAGAGCCGGAGCCGGGGAGAGCCTGGCCAAACAGTCCCTTACCGGTGACAGGGCAGAGGCTGCCATGTTACCGGCCCGGCGCTGAGCCTCTGACCCCACCGTTTGTATTGCGTCCGCGCCATATGCAGCCTATTTGTTCAAGTTGCGTATAGTATCCGACCATATATTTGATTAACTTCGGTTCTCTCGACTAATAAAATGTTAGAATATAAGGCAATTTCCATGTCAATTTAATTCCATAAATTAACAAAATGATGATGACATTTATATAATTGTAAATAAAGATCATAGCATCAATCATGTTCACAAGAACATGAACCATGTGTTTAATAATCATGTAAAGCATATCATAATCAAAGACATATACACATGACATATATTGCATAGCATCAAGATTAAACATGTATATCATGGCTGAAAACAGATTGCATAAGAAACATCTCGACAGAGCTACTCTTTGGAACATGCAGAGAACAACCGACGAAACAATTTAACATAACTACGAAACAGATAGATAAAACATATAACTGACAAAGAAGAACAGAGACAATATAAAAGCTGAAACGATGTTCTGAATCTAGTGACACATATCGATAACACATACTGAAACATCGCATGACAAACTATTGAAACAGGCATGATCAGAAACGCGAAAACTAAAGAGGAGATGAACAGTCCATACCCCTTCGCTCCTGAAGTCTGTTCATCTTCTAACGCCATGATGAAGACTTGCAGTAGCCGATCTCTCCGGGATGTAGAGGAAGAAGACGAACTCGCCGATCTCTTCTCCGGGATGTAGAGGAAGAAGACGAACGCGAAGAACAAGAACAATGGAGGTTGGGCGCCGCGAAGACGCTCCCCAAAAATCTAATTGCCGACCCCCGTGCAAGGTCTCAATCGGCGAGGCTCCGGAGGCACCTGCCCTCTCGCTTCACCGTGCGCGCGGATCAACGAGATGGGAACTCTCGTTGCCGCCGAGGATTGCGGTTCGGTTGTATGTTCTCTCTTTGGAGGAAGAGGGCGGCGCCCTTATGTAGCCGGCCAGAAGAGGAAGAGGGAGAGGTTGTGCAGGAGCTGAAGGGTTAGACGGAAGGCGAAGAGTTTAACTGAGTTGAAACTCCCGTATGTGAGTGCTAAAAAGTTAACACGTCACGTCACGTCCGTCCGCGCGCTCGCCGCTCGCCCGCTGCCGCCCTCGCCTCGCCACGCCACGCCCACGCCCACGCCCACGCCCGGCCCGGCCCGGCCCGGCCGGCCGGCGGCGGGCGGGCGGCGCGGCTGCTAGCGCGTGTGGGCACACCTTGGTCCTTTTCCTTGCTTCTCAAATTAAGTGGAATAATTCTCACAATATAAGTCAAGTCAAGGACCGTTGGTCTTCCAATCTGGTACAATTAATATTCTCCTCAATTACACACCATAGAGTTTATTTGATTTATTAAATCTAAAATGGGCCTAGCCCATAATAAATCCAACAATCCCCACCAAACTCTAGGGTTTGTAAAAGTAAAGCATCAGAACCACAGCTCTTTGATATACCAGTGTTTCGGTGGAGACTGTTAAGTTGAACATCCACCTAGAGCAAGAGTTTCACCCATTCACAATCGAACAATGGACTATGCCTTGAATTGACAAAGGTTTGTGCGAGATGAGATTCACTCAAGTCCTTTACCGATACTTTGGGCAACTAAAGACATTCCCGCTTGTTTGAAGCATATAAGTCACACTTCGTGCCTTTCATGAGTATTTAGGATTACCCAAGTCCCATAGACCGTGACCAAGCGGTCGACTCATATAGGTGTACTCCTCAAAAGATGTTCGTAGGACAACATCTCACCTCAATAGACTCTTGGAATACATTAAGGTAAATATACCATCCCGCCCACGAGATAGGAAAGATGTGCATCGAAAATGAGTCAAGAATGGATCTTTCCTCTCGATCTACTACTAGCTTGTTTCACCACTCCAATTCACGGGATCTCCGATCACAAGGAGCAGTTACCACTAAAGTAGACCTCATGTGGGTCTCATACCCATTTCTCTCGATGCACTTTCTATCACATTGCGTGATTGACCCTTAGTAAACCGATCCGCGGATTATTCGACGTATGGACATAATCCAACATTATAACTCCGGAGTTTTTCAGCTTTCTGACAGATTTTAATCTCCTCTTTATATGCCTTGTGGACTTCATGTTACTCCTTGAACTATTTACCTTTGTAATAACAATCTGTTATCACAGTTCATGGAAATAGCCGGTATTGGTTTCTCAACTACCGGTAAATCCATTAGGAGATCACGTAACCACTCGGCCTCGGCCCGCGGTGTCTAATGCCGCGAGTTACGCTTCCATTGTAGACTTCGTTAAGATAGTTTGCTTGCAAGACTTCCAGAAACGACGCCACCTCCAAGCAAGAACACATATCCGCTTGTGGCATGAAGCTCATCGGCATCGAGATCCAGTTGGCATCACAATAGCCTTCTAGCACTCGGGAACCCAAGATAATGAATACCATAAGTCATAGTACCCTTCGGGTAGCGCAACACTCTCTCTAGAGCACGCCAATGATCATCTCCTGGGTTTGAAACAAACCGACTCAGCTTGCACACACCATAAGAGATGTCAGGCCTAGTTGCACTTGCCAAGTACATCAAAGAGCCAATGATCTGGGAGTATGTTAATTGATCCCTTGCAATTCTTCTATTCTTTCTCGAATCATGCTAGGGTCATAAAGTGTGGGAGCAGGATCACGATCACCGAAACCAAAGCGACTCAACACCTTTTCCACATAGTGAGATTGTAACAAAGTTACCCCACCATCACCTTCTCGATAAGCTTGATGTTTAGAATGACACCAAATTCTCCCAAATCCTTCATATCAAAATTGCTTGATAGAAGATTCTTCACATCCTCAATGACCTTGAGGTTTGATCCAAAGATCAATATGTCATCAACATAAAGGCATAGCATGACAGCCTCACCCCCACCATGTTTATAATACACACACGAATCCGCCTCATTCACAAGAACAAATCCGGTAGTGAGAGTATTATCAAACTTTTCATGCCACGCTTAGGAGCTTGTTTCAGGCCATACAAAGATTTTAACAAGCCTACACACCTTGTTCTCTTGACCATCCGCAATGAAACCATCCGGCGATCCATATAGATCTCCTCATCCAACTCTCCATTTAGGAAAGCTGTCTTTACATCCATCCGATGAATGATAAGACCATGAGAGGCCGCCACGGCTATCAAAGTACGAATTGTAGTCAATCGAGCCACAGGTGAATAAGTGTCAAAGAAATCTTCCCCTTCTTTCTCGGGTATATCCTTTGGCCACAAGTCTTGCCTTGTACCTCTCAATGGTACCATCGTGCCTAAGCTTTTTCTTGAAAATCCACTTGCATCCTATAGGTTGACACCATAAGGACGGTCCACGACCTCCCATGTTCCATTACCCATAATAGATTCCATCTCACTCCTTACTGCTTCCTTCCATAAGTCAGCATCAAGAGAAGAATAGGCCTCTTGTATGGTGGATGGTGTGTCTTCCACAAGGTATACTATAAAATCATCACCAAAAGTTTTAGCAACTCTTTGCCTCTTACTCTTGCGTGTGACTATAGTATCATCCTCCTCGAGGATGTGCAAAGGAGATTCCTCAAAGATGATCTATGGGAATAGATAGTTCTTGCTCATTTGAAACTATATTCTCATGATTTGTTTCACTAGGTGTAGACCTCTTTGGAAACTCATTCTCAAAAATGTAGCGTCTCTTGATTCCATGATAGTATCAACATACATATCAGGCACATCGGATTTTATAATTAAGAACCTATAACCAACACTATGGAAGGCATAGCCCAGGAATATACAATCAACAGTTTTAGGCCCTAGCTTACGCTTCTTGTTTATTGGCACATTCACTTTAGCCAAACACCCCCAAGTGCGCAAGTAAGAGAGGTTTAATCTTTTCTTCTCCCATTCCTCGAATGGTGTAATCTCTTTGTTCTTTGTAGGAACTCGTTCGGACATGACACGCGGTCAAAATTGCCTCACCCCACCATTCCTTGGATAATCCCGCCGTACTCAACATGGCATTAACCAAATCGCTTAGAGTGCGGTTTTTCCTTTCGGCAATCCCATTGGATTGTGGTGAGAATGGAGGTGTCCTCTCATGAACAATTCCATGTTCCACGCAGAACTCATCGAAAACATTAGAGAAATATTCACCTCCTCTATCGACCTTAAACGTTTTATTTTCCTCTCAAGTTGGTTTTCAACTTCGGCTTTATAGGACTTAAAATAATTCAGCGCTTCATCTTTTGTTTTTAAGAGGTACACATAGCAAAATCTGGTGGAATCATCTATAAAGGTGAGGAAATATCTTTTGCCGCCTTTAGTCAAAATTCCATTTATCTCACAAAGATCGAATGAACAAGTTCTAGAGGTGCCGGATTCCTCGCCTCAACAGTGACCTTGTGGGGCTTGCGGGGTTGTTTTGATTCAACACAAACATGGCACTTAGACTTTTTGACTAGGTTAAATTTAGGAATTAAATTGAGGTTTGCTAGCCGCATAAGACAACTATAACTTGCATGACAAAAGCGTGAATGCCACAAATCGGATTCATCGAAAAATCAACCGAGTTTACCAACTTATTACAAACATCATGCAAGGATAGGCGGAATGCACCTCCGCAATCATAACCTTTTCCAACAAAAGTACCATGTTTAGAAACAACACATTTATTCGCCTCAAGAACAACTTTGTAGCCATCTTTACAAAGCATAGACGCGCTAACAAGGTTCTTCTTTATTGAGGGCACATGCTTTGCACGCTCTTCAATGGCACCGTCTTTCCCGAAGTAAACTTCGAACGACCGTACCAACACCAAGAACATGAGCACGCGACCCATTTCCCATCAACAAGGCGCCGCACCTCCCGACTGGTAAAAAGAGAACAAAGAAATATCGACACACATGTATATTTGCACCACTATCCATCCACCACTCGTGAATTACAGATCGAAAGAACAAATGGTAAAGAATTACCATACCCCACTGTTCCATCTCGGCCTCCGTAGTGACAACATTTGCTGATTTCTTCTCTCGGATTGAACTTGCGATCTGGGCAATCTCTAGCCCAATGTCGTTCACTCCCACAAACAAAGCAACCCACCTTGCTTTTGTTGGTGTTGTTCTTCTTTTAAACTCGTGCCGTCGAACGTGCTTTGGAGAATTCTCTTGCTTGTTTTGTTTCTTCTTCTTGAACTTGTTGAATTTCTTCGCACCATATTTGCGTAGCGGTCTCATCACCTTTCCCTTTGTCCTTTGCCCTTGCCCTCTCCTCAACATCAAGAGTGCCAATGAGCTCCTCAACATTGAACTCCCGCCTCTTATGTTTAAGGGAGGTGGCAAAATCCTTCCAAGAAGGTGGTAACTTGGCGATTATACCGCCACCACAAACTTGTCGGGAAGAAGACAAGGGAATAGTTCGAGTTCCTTAGCCGCCCTCGAATCTCATGAGCCTGTTCCACTACAGATCGGTTCTCAACCATCTTGTAGTCATACAAATTGCTCCATGAGGTACAAATTTCACTACCAAGATCGGTTACTCCAAACTTTCCAACAAGTGCATCCCACAGTGCTTTTCCAAAGTGGGAAGAATGATATAGCTCTTCTCAAACTTTGCATCCAATGCACCGATCATCGCTCCTCTAAAGAGGTTGTCATCGCCTTAAACTTAGTCCTCTCGCCCGAGACAAGTTTCGTGCTCGCCCTCGCGGCGTGATAACAAGACATAGCAATCAACCACGCTTCCATCTTAGCTTTCCAAAGCAAGAAATTCTTTCCATCAAAAGAATCGTGTTTTAATGCAAAGAAAAAACCTCGATTTAAAAATGCCTATAATTAGGTTTTTGGAATGTTAGAATATAAGGCAATTTCCATGTCAATTTAATTCCATAAATTAACAAAATGATGATGATATTTATATAATTGTAAATAAAGATCATAGCATCAATCATGTTCACAAGAACATGAACCATGTGTTTAATAATCATGTAAAGCATATCATAATCAAAGACATATACACATGACATATATTGCATAGCATCAAGATTAAACATGTATATCATGGCTGAAAACAGATTGCATAAGAAATATCTCGACGAGCTACGGAACATGCAGAGAACAACCGACGAAACAATTTAACATAACTAATTAAACATATAGATAAAACATATAACTGACAAAGAAGAATGAGACAATATAAAAGCTGAAACGATGTTCAATCTAGTGACACATATCGATAACACATACCGAAACATCGCATGACAGCTATTGAAACAGGCATGATCGAAACGCGAAAACTAAAGAGGAGATGAACAGTCCATACCCCTTCGTTCCTCGAAGTCCGTCCATCTTCTAACGCCATGACGAAGACTTGCGTAGCCGATCTCTCCGGATGTAGAGGAAGAAGACGAACTCGCCGATCTCTTCTCCGGATGTAGAGGAAGAAGACAAACGCGAAGAACAGCAACAATGGAGGTTGGGCAGTCGCGAAGACGCTCCCCAAAAAACCTAATTGCCGACCCCCGTGCAAGGTCTCAATCGGCGAGGCTCCGGAGGCACCTGCCCTCTCGCTTCACCGTGCGCGCGGATCAACGAGATGGGAACTCTCTGTTGCTGCTGAGGATTGCGGTTCTGGTTGTATGTTCTCTCTTTTGGAGGAAGAGGGCGGCGCCCTTATGTAGCCGGCCAGGAAGAGGAAGAGGGAGAGATTGCGCAGGAGCTGAAGGGTTAGACGGAAGGCGAAGAGTTTAACTGAGTTGAAACTCCCGTATGTGAGTGCTAAAAAGTTAACACGTCACGTCACGTCCGTCCGCTCGCTCGCCGGCCGCCTGCCTGCCTGCCTCCCGGCCGGCGGCGGCGGCGGCGGCGCGCGCGCGCGTGTGGCACACCTTGGTCCTTTTCCTTGCTTCTCAAATTAAGTGGAATAATTCTCACAATATAAGTCAAGTCAAGGACCGTTGGTCTTCCAATCTGATACAATTAATATTCTTCTCAATTACACACCATAGAGTTTATGTACAACACAAGAGGTTACGACGTGCGCGATCTATATATAGCTCACGGCGTTTCGCTTTGATGTTGTCAGCTCAGCAAACAAATAATAAAGCTATTGGTGATATCATATTCTGAACTCGATCGGTAAACAAAGGCGTTTCGATAACTACAAAGTACAATGACTGTTGATGGACTATTGAACTCCATTTTCCAGTGTGCTACCTCTTTCTCCTTTAGCCTTTGTATATACAATTAACCCAAACATGTGCTAATAATCTCCTTTAGCCTTTGTATATACAATTAATCCAGACATGTGCTAAAATGCTTTTCGCTGAAGTAAGCTTTACGTTGACGGCCGTTTTCCGTTTGGGCCCCCCTAAATCGGAATGCTTTCACCTTCTTTGAGGCGTAGACATCGTCATTCTCGATAGTGCTCCTTCCACTATGGTGAATTTGGTGACAGTAATAATCATGGTTGTCTGCCGGTCATGGTAACGTCCACAACATATTCGGAAGATAAAAGTCATTATCTAAACTTTTCCTATCAAATGTCTCCTAGGGATTCTTATATGTTATTACTAGTGGTAGTGCTTTATTACTGTTTAAAAACACTAGAAGAACTCCACCATTTTGACTGATTATGGCAACTAAATACTACACAGTATGTGCCCATCTCCTTAAGTATCAAACAAGTCACACTATTTGAATGTAATACATAACAAGGTGTTTTTCTCCAGGTTATCATGTACTACATCTACCTGGGAATCGGAACAGCGGTGTCTTCCTTTCTCCGTGAGTATACAAATAAACGTATGCTATACATATATATTGGACTTGGACTGCACACGTGCTAGAGGTAGCCCATTCACAAACGTCCCACGATTATAAATGGTCACTGCCAAGTGCCACCATGGAATGCTTGGCCATTCCCACCCTCACAAGTCACAACTTGAAGTATTTGCTAAGGTTCTGATATTTTTCAGTCATTCACATTAGTATCAAAACATACACACTACAACTTCGATGGTTTCAAGCATGAAAAGATAGCACCGGGTTTGCTACAACCAGAAACAAAATGTGGCTAATTCAACTTACAACTTCAACCAGGAAGAGAATGAACTTTGTAGCAGCTAAAAATGAGAACTCTGATTAGTTGGATCAGCAGAATCCCAAACGATTGGCTGAAACATTTACCTGCTCCAGAGGTGTCATGCTGGACGGTGGCTGGAGAAAGGCAATCAACACGGCTGCGATCGTTGTACCTTGAAGCTGTTCTGAGGCAAGACATTGCATTCTTTGATGTGGAGATGACTACTGCAGAAGCAGTTTCAAGAATGACCACGGACACTGTACTCATCCAAGACGCCCTCGGTGAGAAGGTAACCATTCATGTCTAGAACATAAGGAAAAGGCCTTATGTAGATAGAACACTAAAAAACCCGACTTCTCATGTTAAGGTAGGGAAGTACATACAGCTTTTGACAACCTTCTTCGGTGGCTTTATCATTGGATTGATTAGAGGCTGGATGCTAGCTCTTGTTATGCTCGCGTGTATACCTCCAAGCATTTTATCCTTTGCAACAGTCTCCCGACTGCGAGCTCAAATATCTCAAAAGAGGCAGGAATCATATGATGATGCAGGGAATATTGTTGAGCAAACCATTGGAGCAATAAGAACAGTGGGTGATTCTAATATTTTTTAAATACAAATTAATGCTGACAATAGGTGTTTGCAACTATTCAATATTAATAAAATCTCAAAAACAGGTTGTATCTTTCAATGGTGAGAAGAAAGCAATTGCAATGTACAATAATCACATAAAAAAGGCATACAAGGCTACTCTCATGGAAGGGCTCGTCACTGGTCTTGGAGTAGGTTGCATATTTTTTGTTGTCTTCTGCAATTACTCTCTAGCCTTCTGGTATGGCGCCAAGTTAATCATCGGCAAAGGATATACTGGAGGGCAGGTCATCAATATCGTATTTGCAATTTTAACTGGCTCAGTGTGAGTTTTCTAACTGTGAACTACATATGTAATAAATGATAGTAAAAAAGTACTGTTAGACTCTTTGATTGAAACTGAATTGATATTTGAAAAATTAACATAACCATTTTTAGATTTTGACATTAAGGTTTGATTATTGGGAACAGGGCTATAGGTAATGCATCACCATCTATTTCTGCAATTGCAGAAGGGCAGTCTGCAGCACAAAGATTGTTTGAAATTATCAACAGAAAACCAAATATTGACATTACCGACACTTCTGGAATAGTATTAGAAGATATCGAGGGAGATGTTGAGCTCAAGGATGTGTTCTTTAGGTACCCTGCAAGGCCTGAGCAATTGATACTTGATGGCATGTGCCTGCAAGTACCTAATGGTACCACAATGGCTATAGTTGGGGAGAGTGGAAGTGGTAAATCAACAGTGATTAGTCTGGTGGAGAGATTTTATGACCCACAGGCTGGTGAAGTGCTGGTAGATGGAGTGAACATCAAAAGTCTGCAGCTCCAATGGTTAAGAGGAAAGATAAGTCTTGTCAGCCAAGAACCATTGCTTTTTATGACCTCCATCAAGGATAACATAACCTATGGTAAAGCGGATGCTACAATCGAAGAGATCAAGAGAGCAGCTGAGCTTGCAAATGCAGCAACCTTCATTGAAAAGCTGCCTGATGTACTTTGACAAACACTACTTTATTTATGTATCTTACTCAAGTTTCTGGCAATTAATATCTTGTCTTCCACCTCATACAGGCATACGAGACACTGGTTGGTCAACGTGGTTCTCAGCTTTCTGGGGGCCAAAAGCAAAGAATTGCCATCGCAAGAGCAATCCTAAAAAATCCAAAAATCCTTCTTTTGGATGAAGCTACAAGTGCTTTAGATGTAGAGTCTGAAAGGGTAGTTCAAGATGCACTAAATAGGATCATGGTAGGGAGAACTACACTCATTGTTGCCCACCGCCTGAGCACCATCAGGAGTGCAGACTGCATAGCAGTAGTTCATCAAGGGAAAGTAGTTGAACGAGGTAAGTGACTCTTCGACATCAATTACTTTGTTTTTTTTTATCTTTAGAACAATCAATCACTGTGAAAAAATAGAGGTAGTTCAGTTCAGTTTTTTTGGAACCAGTTAACTAATTGACATGTCATACAGGTGCCCATGACAAGCTGATTAAGGATCCTGACGGAGCTTATTCTCAGCTTATTAGGTTACAACAGGCACATGCTAAAGAAAGGCATGAGGTTCCAAGTACTGATGTGTCAGGTTCAATACATAAAAGTAGAAGTTTATCTTTGGAACAATCAATAGATAGAGATTCTCCCAGGAACAAAGGTCATCATTCCTCCTCAAAATCCACTGGGCTGTCTGAAGAATTGAACAAGCAAGTTTTTATAGACAGACAGGAACACCAGGAATCTGGTGATAGTAAGGCTCCTAAGAAAGCACCAATTGGACGACTATTCAAACTTAATAAGCCAGAAGCACCAGTTCTCCTATTAGCTGCTATAGCTGCCTTTGTGCATGGTCTTATGTTCCCATCGTTCAGTATAATGATGTCTGGTGGTATAAGATCTTTCTACTATCCACCACACCAACTTCGAAAAGATTCTCGGTTTTGGGCATTGATGTGCCTTCTGTTCGCAGTCATTTCCCTGATTTCAATCCAACTGGAATTCTTTCTATTTGGGATCGCTGGTGGGAAACTTATACAGCGTGTCCGCTCTTTGTCTTTCCAGAGCATAGTGCATCAAGAAGTTGCTTGGTTTGATTACCCTTCAAATTCTAGGTTTGGCTACTTGAACATTTTTTCCCCAAATTTCTTAAATTTTTGGCGTAATAGCCAAATTGGCCCTTGAACTTTCATCAAAAGATCAAATTGGCCTCTCAACTATCAAAAGGGCCAATTTGGCCCCTGAACTTTCAATTTCAGTTCAATCTCATCCTCCGCCCGACGCCGTTAGCTCACTCCGTTAGCACAGTAACTTTTGATATTTTTCCATAGTACTAATATTTGTTTATTTCATAACTAATTATTGGTGCATGCTAAATTCATGAAAATCTTTGTGTAGCCTCTTCATGATGTACTCTACCTAGAAAAAAATATGAAACCTAGAAAATGAATAGTGTTTGCATGTTTTAAAATACCTTATTTAATTAATAAATACAACTTCTATGATTTTTGCAGGTCAAAATAAATATCCAAAAGTTATAAAAATTGATTTGTAGCTGCTTTATAATGATATCAACCTGTATAAAAAGTTTTATCCTAATCCCCTTTTATATAGGTTGATATCATTATAAAGCAGCTACAAATCAATTTTTATAATTTTTGGATATTTATTTTGACCTCGCAAAAATCATAGATGTTGCATTTATTAATTAAATAAGGTATTTTTAAAACATGCAAAATCTATTTATTTTCTTGGTTTCATATTTTTTCTAGGTAGAGTACATCATGAAGACGTTACACAAAAAATTTCATGAATTTAGCATGCACCAATAATTAGTTATGAAATAGACAAATATGAGTACTATGGAAAAATGTCAAAAGTTAATGTGCCAACGGAGTGAGCTGACGGCGTCAGGCGAAGGATGAGATTGAACCAAAATTGAAAGTTCAGGGGCCAAATTGGCCCTTTTGATAGTTGAGGGGCCAATTTGATCTTTTGATGAAAGTTCAAGGTCCAATTTGGCTATTACGCCTAAATTTTTCTACAACTGTTTGGACATCAATTTTACTGTTTCATTTTATAGTGGGGCACTTGGCGCAAGACTCTATATTGATGCTTTGAACATTCGACGCCTTGTCGGAGATAACTTGGCCATACTAGTGCAGTGTATAGTAACACTAGTAGCTGGTTTTTCCATAGCATTTGCTTCTGACTGGAAGCTCACGCTGATCGTCATATGTGTGATTCCTGTAATGGGCTCACAAAATTATATTCAAGTGAAATTCTTGAAAGGGTTCAGTGAAGATGCTAAGGTGAAAATATTGAATTTCCTGCAGTGAACCTAATCGCTTTTATGTTTATAAAAAGCAAAGCATACCTGATACTTTTCAAAAGAGATGAATATGTGCAATCTTTTTAGACAGTATACGGTTTTTCATATAATATTAATAACTATAGATATATTTTGAAGTTTACAATCAACAAAATTAAGTAAGATCTAATGTCTTATCAAAAGTTTCACCTAACAACTAATTGGAACAGGTGATGTATGAAGATGCAAGTCAAGTCGTAACTGAGGCAATTAGTAGTATTCGAACTGTAGCATCCTTCTGTGCAGAGAAGAGGGTCATTACATCATACATCCAAAAATGCCAAGCTTCAATGAAACAGGGCATTAGAAGTGGAATGGTCGGAGGCCTTGGTTTCAGTTTCTCAAACTTAATGATGTATCTCACATATGCTCTTTGTTTCTATGTTGGTGCACTGTTCATACATGAAGGAAAAACAACTTTTAAAGACGTTTTTAGGGTAAGGGATACACATTTGGGATCATTTAAATAACATCATTTTGTTCCGTGACTGACAAACTTAATCTGGTAACTGGCAGGTCTATTTTGCTTTGATTTTCACAGCTTTTGGAATTTCCCAAACAAGTGCAATGGCAACAGATTCAGGAAAAGCCCAAGAATCCACAACTTCCATACTAGCTATTATAGACAGGAGGTCTAAAATCAACTCGACCAGTGATGAAGGTATAATTCTAGAAAAAGTTGATGGCAACATAGATTTCAGACATGTAAGCTTCAAATACCCATCCCGTCCAGACGTCCAAGTGCTCAGCGACTTTACTTTGGTCATTCCAGCCAGAAAGGTACTGTTTGCTTGATACTTGTCTTAGTTAATTCATAAGTTGTTTGACTGGAGGGGGTAGTTGGTTATTCATTGAAAGAAATAGGGGATGGAAACTGGGGTGGTTGATCTTGCTAGATTAGTACCAGGTTAGACCATGCTAGACACTTCACAAAAGCATCATGTCAACTCTTGAGAAGCTTAATTTCAACAACAGTAATGTGAAAATATAAGATATTGGCTACAATTACAGTAACTGTTTGCTCATGTAATGAACTAGATTGCTCAATTCATCTTAATTCTTAACATAAGTTTCACAAAAGTTGTGTACAGGTGGTACGAAATTCAAACTCCATTTTCACAAGGAGTACAAAACAGAGACAATATGAGATGAAAATTACAAAAAAGATTTACCATGCATTAAGTTTTTTTCTGTGCTCTTTTATCTCTAGCATGCTCAATTGCCCATAACACCTGCTTCTTACTCTTTGAATTTATTTTATTAATGTACGTGTGATTCAATGGGACAAGAACAACTGGAGTGCTGGATACTTCCTGTCAATGAAAATGAGCCTAAAAAATGGAAATTAATTCTAGTTTTCATATTTTCCTCTATGATTTGTACTGATGAATTTAAAGCCAATTATCATATGCAGACTGTTGCACTTGTTGGAGAGAGTGGTAGTGGTAAGTCAACAATAATTGCTTTGCTCGAGCGATTCTATGACCCAGATTCTGGCACAATCTCACTAGATGGAACAGAACTTACAAAACTAAAGCTAAGTTGGTTAAGAGACCAAATGGGGTTAGTGAGCCAAGAACCTGTACTTTTCAACGACACAATTCACGCCAACATAGCATATGGCACACAAGGAGAAGTAAGAGAGGACGAGATTGTTGCTGCTGCTAAGGCAGCCAATGCTCATGAGTTCATATCTAGCTTGCCTCAGGGATATAGCACTATTGTCGGCGAGAGAGGAACGCAGCTCTCTGGAGGGCAAAAACAGCGGGTTGCTATTGCAAGGGCCATCTTGAAGGACCCCAAAATACTTTTACTCGATGAGGCAACAAGTGCCCTGGATGCTGAAGCTGAGCGTATTGTTCAAGATGCATTAGACCAAGTGATGGTCAGCAGGACCACCGTTGTGGTGGCGCATCGACTGTCCACAATCAAAGGGGCAGATATGATTGCGGTCATCAAAGATGGTAAAGTTGCTGAAAGGGAAAGCATGAAAACCTTGTCAGCAAGGGTGGTGTTTATGCATCCCTGGTAGAACTGCACTCGAAGTCAGCATAAGAATATATGGGGACTTCGATGGATTACTTGGTATTGCAAGGGGAGCATTTGCAGTAGTAGGTAGTCATGCAATGGAAACAAATCCATGTAAAACTTATCAATTCATATTTCTGGTTTGTATAGGTCACTCTTATCCTAAATAAACTCCATGTCGAACAAAGATAGCAATGGCATCACGTATTTCATATGCTGTAGTGCACTTGATGATCAATAAATTAATGGTAAAAAGGAAAAACAAGTCGATGAGCAGAAGCATTTCTGTTATTCCAGAGCCCCAAATTCACGCGAGGCGCCTGAGCATAAGACTATACGCCAAATGCACTACAGCTTTGCTCGCATTGGAAAGAATAAGTTCGGATCAAATGAAGCTACCCGTCAGCTGATTTTGTTCAAACCAAAAATTCAGGTCCATAACTTAAACCGGCGTACCTTTCGTGCACCGTGGTCGTCATGATCCAACCGACGCTAGCCTAGATGGGACGGCCGTACCGGTGCCAGCTGGCGCGGCAGCCATACCTGGCTGCTGCTGCTGCTGCTGGCTTCAGGGAGCCGCCTCCTTTCCTTTCCGCTCCCCACCAGCGAAGAGCCGAAGACACAGCTCGCCGGAGTTCCATAGCGACGGCGCCGCGTGCCTTTCCCATTCTACCCTCCGAAAAAAAAGAGGCTTTGGCGGGTTACGGCCCAGAACAAGAAGAGGCCCAAATGGCCGAACAAAGAAGAGACTGGAAACTACAGTAACAGAGAGGAGATGACTGGCGGGGCTGCATCCGAGGTCACCGAGCGACTGAACGGGCCACGGGTGAGCAGGCAGGGACGCACGGTCGCCGGCAGTGCGGCGCGGAGGCAGGGAGCTGTCGCCGGCCTACGGCGCTGCGCTGTGCTACATGCGGCATGCCTGCACAGCAGATGGCAGAGGCGCATGGATGGGCCTGGATGGCTGGATTGGATAGGCAAGCATCACCGTCCCGTAAGTTATTATAATCTATATTTGGATGCTTTTGCAATTGCGTCAATTATTGGTTTGGCTAAATAGAGCATAAAGTTCTGCCAGTCTGCTACTCAAGGAACATCACCTATTCGCTTGCTAGTAGTTGTGGAGATTGGTGATGCCAGGCGCCTAGCCTCTTGTATGGCCTGTGCCATCACAGTTCCTACCTTTCATGTATTCGACGAAATGCGTCTCCGCGAAGGGAGTAGTTGCATCCTCTCCTTGGATTTGAGAAATGTCTACACTATATATGCATACTTGTTCTATCTAGTTAATTACTAATTTGAGCACTTAGTGTCTTGATTGCTTTAGAGTCTTCCATTTTTTCCATTGAAAATATGGAATGAAAATGAAATGTGGGTCATGCCGTATATAGTTGTTCGTTGCACATATACATGTTGCTGTTTGTTGCTACAGTAGAAAACCATGTCTAATTTTAGGGTCACAGATGCTGACTTTCATATTATCAAAAACACGGCTTCATGTTTTCACCATTGTTTGAACTTGAGCCCCCTAGACATTTATCCTGGATCCACCACTGCTCACTATAGCAATGCACTTTTGCATTTGAGTTCAATAGAACAATATATACTGTTGAGGCTTCTTTTTATATTTTTATATGGTTTATTATTCAGTTAATGAACGCATTTGAATATGGTCCCATCACCTACCACATAATTTTTGTTTCAACTTATAAAATTAAAAACAGTTGAATTCTGACCAAATAGTACTTGGATAAATGCACAAACAATATAAAGCATACATCATTCTATTCAGATTTGAGCGGAGCTCTACTAGGGAAGCATAGGCTCCACCATTGATGCGCATCAGGGCTTCATGTCTTCCTTTCTCTACAATCTTGCCTTCCTTGAGGACAGCAATCATGTCAGCCCCTTTGATCGTCGAGAGGCGGTGTGCCACCACAATGGTGGTACGGCTGACCATGACTCGGTCCAATGCGTCTTGAACAATGCGCTCTGATTCAGCATCAAGAGCACTGGTTGCCTCATCAAGGAGTAGTATCTTTGGATCCTTGATTATGGCCCTTGAAATTGCTATTCGTTGTTTCTGCCCACCAGATAGCTGAATTCCTTTCTCGCCTACCATGGTGTCATATCCTTGAGGTAAGCTTGATATGAATTCATGGGCATTGGCTGCCTTGGCTACAGCCATAACCTCTTCCTCTGTTACATCACCATGTTTCCCATATGTTATGTTAGCACGAATTGTGTCATTGAAAAGCACTGGCTCCTGGCCTACTAGCCCCATTTGATCCCTTAGCCAGCTTACTTTTAAGCTCTTAATTTCAACACCATCTAGTGATATTCTACCAGAATCAGGATCATAGAAACGCTCCAGTAAAGCAATTATGGTGGACTTGCCACTGCCACTCTCTCCAACAAGTGCCACTGTCTGCAAAAGGAAGAAAAATATTGCATCACACAGAGCTTGTCAAATGTCAGATGTTTGAGTTGCATATGTGATGTTACTAGAACTAGATACATTGCATCGAATCATCTGTGGCAATGCTACTGCAAGACACTGAACAAAAGATGGTAAATGGTTGCAAGGTTAATTGTACCTTTCCAGAAGGAATGCGTAAGGTAAAGTCACTGAATATCTGGACATCAGGGCGCGATGGGTACTTGAAACTGACACTGTTGAAATCAATGTTGCCAGTGATATTCTCCAGTGTCATCCCATCATCGCTACTTGAGTCAATTTTCGACTCCCTATCCAGAATACTGAAAATGGAAATAGCAGAATCCCTTGCTTTGGTTGCATCAGAAGCCAGTGCACTTGCCTGCGACACCCCAATAGCTGCCAAAACTAATGCGAAGAAAACCTGGAAAACATCCAACCAGTTGCTGAATGCTAAGGGAATATAGCTGCACTAAATGGTAACTAGAAACTACTAGTAGATAACTAGGTATCTTACCTTAAATACATCTGGGAAAGTAGTTTTCCCCTGACGTACAAATTGTGCACCAACATAGAAACAAAGACCATATGTGAAATACAACATTAAAAATGATAATCCGTAACCAAGTCCTCCAACAATTCCACTTCGAATTCCCTGTTTCCTTAGAGCTTCACATTTCTCGTTGTATGTTGTGACCACTCTTTTCTCTGCACAGAATGATGCTACAGTTCTGATACTGCCAACAGCATCAGTTGCAACTTGGCTTGCATCTTCGTACATCTCCTGCATAGTAAGATCACGTTATCATGATAAGCAACTCAGGGATCATAGGAAATATTTTCTTCAGTAAAACAGAAAATAAATTTTACAGTTGTCATGCATCACCTTAGCATCTTCGCTAAACCCCTTCAAGAACTTCACTTGAGCATAACCCTGTGCACCTACCAAAGGAATCACACATGTGATGATCAGTGCAAGCCTCCAATCTGCCGCAAAGGCTATCACAAATCCAGTTGTCAATGTAGCTATAGACTGCATTATAAGGGCCAAGTTATCTCCTACTAAGCGCCGCACATTTAACGCATCAACTGAGAGCCTTGTACCAAGTGCTCCGCTGCAAACGATAATATTTATCTTAGTATTTATGTAAATCTATATATGTTTATTAGAAAATATATAATAACAAATAAGAAGTCTTATCGTACCTGGAATTTGAGGCATTATCAAACCAAGCAATTTCCTGCCGCACAATGCTTTGAAATGACAAAGCACGAATACGCTCTATCAGCTTGCCCCCAGCAACCGCAAATAAAAAGTATTGTGCTGGGACTGAAATCAAACATGTAATGCCCAGAACAACAGCTATCAGTGCCCAAAAGCTACTATCCTTTCGCAGTTTATCTGGTGGTTCATAAAATGATTTTATAATACCAGACATTAATATACCAAACAGTGGGAAAACGACACCATGTACTGATGCTGCTATAGAGCCTAACAGAAGAACTGGCACTTCTGGCATGTTAAGCTTAAAAAGTCGTCCAATTGGTGCTTTCTTTAACACCACAACATCAGAGAGCCCTTCTGTTTTCTCCCGCCTATGATCCTATCCTCATGTAACTCAACTGATAATCCTAAGGGATTCTTGAAGGAATATCTGTTGCTGTTACCAAAAGAATCTTTATTCATTGACTGTCTAAGTGACAAACTGGTGCTTTTTGATCTGGAATCTGGCACCCCAGAGTCTGCTGTTTTACGCCTTTCATCAGCACGAGTTTCTTGTAGCCTAATAAGCTGAGAGTATGCCCCATTGGGATCCTTCACCAATACATCATGAGGGCCTGTATATAAAATTTATGTTTGTGGGACAAATTAGATTACGGCAGCTTGACAAGGGAAATATTCCAGAAAGAAGAAAAAAATATAAGAGATTCAAACCTTGTTCAACTATTTTCCCTTGACGAAGTACTGTTATGCAGTCCACATTCCTTACAGTGCTCAAACGATGAGCAACAACAAGCGTGGTCCTTTCCACCATTATCCTATTGAGTGCCTCCTGAACTATCCGCTCAGATTCCACATCCAGTGCACTTGTTGCTTCATCGAGCAAAAGTATTTTTGGATCTTTAAGGATGGCTCTTGCGATTGCAATTCTTTGCTTTTGTCCTCCAGAAAGCTGTGTGCCACGCTGTCCAACCATTGTATCATAGCCCTGGTTTGTCAAGAAAATGTTGTTAGCTGCTTATATTAGCATAAAGTGTCAAGAAATTACTGGAAATACTAAAAAAAAAATCTTCCATACATCCGGCAACTTGTCGATGAAGTTTGCTGCATTTGCAAGCTCAGCTGCCCTCCTGACCTCTTCAATTGTCGCCTCTCCTTTACCATACATTATGTTATCTTTAATGGAAGTCATGAAGAGCAGTGGTTCTTGACTGACCAGACTGATCTTCTCTCTAATCCAACTAAGCCTTAGATTCTTGATGTTAATGCCATCTATCAAAACTTCACCAGCCTGTGGATCATAGAATCGTTCAACTAGGCTGATGACAGTTGACTTGCCACTTCCACTCTCTCCGACTATGGCCATTGTTGTCCCACTGGCTACTTGCAACGTCAATCCATTTAATATCAATTGGTCTGGTCTTGCAGGGTAGCAAAAGTGAATGTCTTTTAGTTCAACATCACCCTTGATGTCTTCTAACACCACACCGCTGGTATCACCTGAATCTATCTCTGGCTTCCTCCCAATCGTTTCAAACAATCTGTACGCTGCAGATTGACCCTGAGCAATTGCAGAAACAGAGGGTGTTGCACTGCCTAAAGACCTGTGGCAAAGAATTGAATTGTAGCATGTTCAGGACATTATTGTATGATATGCGATAAAGTTAAATTTATTGTTTCTCAGTATGAAGTAATAGTTGCATAGGTACTGCTCAGGTGTCATGCCCTGCATGTGTGGAGGAATCTAGGTGATATCATGAAAGTAGAATTTTGCTGGTAGAATTAAGTATAACTGTACAATTACAGAGTGCTTAAGCTGTGCATTTTTGTGTTTTAAATGTTTTTCAGAAACTCACATTGCACCAGTTAACACAGCGAACAAAACTGTGATGATCTTCCCACCAGTATATCCTTTGTCAATGATTAGCTTTCCACCATACCAGAAAGCTAGGCCATAGCTAGAGAACAAGATGCAAAAGACAGATCCTATGCCAAAACCATTGGTCAGGCCTTCCAAAATATCAGTCCTGTATGCCTTCTTTATTAAGTTTTTGTACATTGCAAAGGCTTTGTTCTCTCCGTTAAAGGAAACTACCTGCATATTGAAACAAGATAGCTTACTAACTCATTATCTTGTGATATAATTGATATACGTTGAAATAATTGACATATAAATCATTATCTTTTTTTTAGGGGAATATAAATCATTATCTTGTGATATAATTGATATTACATTGAAATAATTGACATAGTTTGAACTCACTGTTCTTATAGCTCCGATAGTCTGTTCAACAATGTCCCCAGCTTCTCCATAAGATGTCAGTTTCTTGCTAGAAATATTTGTTAGAAACTGAGCAGAAACTACACCGGCAATTGCAATTAGGGGTAGTGATGTTAGCATGACGAGGGTGAGGAGCCAGCCTTTTGTGAATGCTATTATAAAGCCACCAAAAAAGGTAGATGAGAGTTGTATAAGCTTTCCCGCCTGTAAATGATAATTTAGTAGATTCATGAGCTTTTCAGCAGCAGCTGCACAAGGTGATAATGAGACTGGATGCAGAGTGTAAGAAAATAATACAGTTAGCTAGCACAAAAAGAAACTAATGGAAATCATCCATTTTGCTAAAAAAAATTATAGTAAGTAACAATAATATCTGCATTCTTTTCGTGTTTTTGGAGGTCTGTATGCACTTGTGTTTGCAATATGTGATGGGAAAAAACAAATGTAATACCTTCTCGCCAAGAGCATCCTGAATCACGAGGGTATCACTAGACATCCTAGAAACTGCTTGGCCTGTTGTCAATTCTGTGTCGAAGAATGCAATATCCTGTCTCAATACTGCATTAAGGTATAAAGAACGGATTCGAGCTGACTGCCTTTCCCCTGCCATAGTCCAACATGACACCTCTGGGACAAGTGAAAAGCTGAGCCTTTTAATTCAACTGTACAAGAAGAAGTAATAGATTCTAGCAAAGAAATAGGTGGAGGAAGAATATGCAGCAAATTCCCTTTTGAGACTGAATGTCGTAAAGCATGATGATATGTATAATTTTTCCCAGGCGTGATGATCGTCGTAAAGATTAGTTCGGTACTTAGTCTTGGTTGACGAATGTTATATAGTTAGTATCAGTAATTTTTATGTCAGTTTCATATGGGCCTAATTTTTCTTGTATTGTCTCTCTTCACCACAGCTTCAATTGGATTGAATCAGAAAAGAGTGTAAAATTCAACTTACGAAGAAATGAAGCAACAGCTGCTCCGATGCCCAAATATACGAAATCCAGAACAACCTGAAGGAACAAGGAACAAGAACTTCTGCTAAAATTGGCTATTCGTCAATGGTGCTTAAGATAAAATCGGGCTGTTGGTGAAGCGACTACTGGCAGACGAAGATGCTGAAGCGTGGCTCCCGCCGGTGCATGCGCTCACCTTTCTCACGCTGCGGACGATGTCCTGTGAGGTGCTGTCGCCGAAGGAATCGATGACGTTGCCGAAGAGGATGGTCATGAGGGGCTCCGCCACGCCGTTGGCCATGGCCCCCACCGTGCCCACTGCCATCAGCAGCAGGTCCAGGCGGTCCGCGTACCTGAACATGCCGAGCAGCGACACCTTCTGTGCCGGCGCTGCACCCTTCTTGCCCTCGTCATTTGCTTTGCCATTCTGATCGCCGGCTCTGCTGGCCGTCGCATCGTCCATGGTGGTGGTGGTCGTGAAGCTCAGCTTGCCGGAACCTATGTGTGCGTGTGCTTGTGGTGTACAGAAATAATGCACAGGCAGGTTCAGTGCCCCCAGCCACGGCGTAGTGGGGGGCGCTATATATGCGCATTAGTTTTGGTGCGAGGAGGGTGCAGACGCTCGACTTGTCGCCGTTGCACGGGTTTAGAGCCCGGAAGCGACCCGGAACGATCATTGATCACGGGTAGATAGCGACGGAGGAAAACTGAGACACGTCAGGCAACAGTCAACAGAGCATGAAACGCAAGCAAGGTGCGGTTTGTTTGGCGAGAAGCATCAGTATCAATTCCACAGCACAGGCGCAAGCTGCAAACTAGAATCGTGCTTCTTTTCTTCCGCGGTTTCGGGCTTTTAGCTATTTGATGATGAGAATGACTATTTGATATTTCTGATGACGTGTGGTACTCTTTGTTGTATGACTTGTGAGCATACTCTTATATATAATAATATTCTTTATTTGTTTTTCTATTCCGAAGAGTAATTAAAGGCTCGTGTAATAGCTTGTTGTTTGCTTTTTGTCATGAACTTATAATACTTCCTTTGTTTGTATACACAATCAGATTCAGCTTAGACAAAGGCATTGTCGTAGAAACGTTATTTGCAGAGAGTTCTATACATAAAGTAAACTATAATTTGGAATAGAGTAAGTATCCGTAGAGCCTAACAAGTTGTAATGTGATAAACAAATTGACATCCACGTTAACATCTCGGGATTTGATTTGTTAAGGTTGAGAGGTTTCCATGAACTTTCAAAAGTAGAATATAATGGCTAGTGTGGCCATATAGGCAAGAAAATATGCTTTGTCATCAATTGAATACTTGAGTTCTTTGGCATTCGCATCACCCGACCTATTAGCGAAAACCTAACAAACGGTTAGCACAGATGCTGCTGCCTGTGTGGGCTGTTGCTAGTGCCTAGCTAGGAGACATGGTCACATGGTGCGTCAATGATATCACGAACCATATGGGTTTGGTCTTTCCGACTGTTGCTGGATTTTCACTGTGCCTAGCTTCATCTCCAAGCAGCTGTCCTGGACTACCAAAAGGTGCAATACTACTTGTCAACCTTTGACTACCACAGAGGAGAAATCCAATAACGGAATGGGCCACGAGTTGGCGGAGCCTTTCTTTGACTTCTCTGTTCTCTCTGGCTGGACACGGACGGATGGACAGGAGGAGCAGAGCAGTTGACGTTCCTTGCATGCCAAGCATGCAGTAGCCTAGCTACAAGTTGGAAAAGCATGGCCGCACACGTGTCGTTCACACGTGACGTGAGACTCCACCGTCTCCTCGCCTCGATTATTCAACGGCTCAGTCACGCCTCACTTTTTTTTTTTTTTGAGCAATCACGTTAGTGGATTTGTTGGTCCGGCCCGCTAGGCTGGACCCAAGGTATTAACGAGTAAGAAATGTCGTTATGACGAGGTGGTCATGGGCCGTCTGAACAGGCCGTGGCTTAGCATTACCATTCGCCCAAAGCCCAAGCTAGGCTTTGGCTACTCGAGCGACCGAAAAAAAAAAGCTGGGGGGTGCGTGGACCGTGGTGGACGCCGGACCGGAGGAGGACGAACTGCTGGCGCGGGCCCCGGCGAAGGGAGGAGGGGCGGTGGCGCACGCTGCCGCGGCGCGCGGGGCTGCGGCAAGAGCTGCAGCCGCCTCCGATGGATGAACTACCTCAGGCCGGACATCAAGCGGGGCCACCGCCGCCGACGAGGACCTATCTCAGTGCCGTACTTGGTAGCTGTCCACATCTTTCACTTGGCATATTACGGCCCAAAAAAGAGGGAGGAGATGACGGGCAGTGCTGCATGCTAGCTCTGGCGGCAGCGGTGGGGCGGCGGCAGCACGACCGCGCGGAGGATCTGTTGGCGAATATAGCAGCTACATACGCCTGCATCCGGTTAGTGCCCCCCTGACCTTCTGGTTTAATAAATCATTGCCTGGATGTAGATTTAATCCTGTGCATCCAGTCCTCATTGCAGCAATGTGGTTTTGCATATCAGTTCAGTAGAGAATATATACTGTTGAGGCTCGTTTTTTATATTTTTATGGTTTATTATTCAGTTAGTGATGCATTTGAATATGTTCCCTTCACCATTCACCTACCACATATTTCATTCCGACTTCTAAAATTAGGAACAATTGGATCCTGACCAAATAGTATACTTATATAAATGCACAAACGATATAAACATACATCATCCTATTCAGAATCTGAGCGGAGCTCTACTAGTGAAGCATAGGCTCCACCCTTGATGCGCATCAGTGCTTCATGCCTTCCCTTCTCTACAACCTTGCCTTCCTTGAGGACTGCAATCATGTCAGCCCCTTTGATCGTGGAGAGGCGGTGTGCTACCACAATGGTGGTGCGGCTGACCATGACTCGGTCCAGTGCGTCTTGAACAATGCGCTCTGATTCAGCATCGAGGGCACTGGTTGCCTCATCAAGGAGTAGAATCTTAGGATCCTTGATTATGGCCCTTGCAATAGCTACACGTTGTTTCTGGCCACCAGAGAGCTGGATTCCTTTCTCGCCTACCATGGTGTCATATCCTTGAGGCAGGCTTGATATGAACTCATGGGCATTGGCTGCCTTGGCTACAGCCATGACCTCTTCCTCTGTTACATCACCATGTTTTCCATATGTTATGTTGGCACGAATTGTGTCATTGAAAAGCAGTGGCTCCTGGCCTACTAGCCCCATTTGATCCCTTAGCCAGCTTAATTTTAAGCTCTTAATTTCAATGCCATCTAGTGAGATTCTACCGGAATCAGGGTCATAGAAACGCTCCAGTAAAGCAATTATTGTAGACTTGCCACTACCGCTCTCTCCAACAAGTGCCACTGTCTGCAAAAGGAATGAAAATATTGCATTACAACGGTTCTATTGCCTGGGTAATTCTAGGTGTGAAATAAAGAACCTGAAAGTTGCATATGTTACGTCACTAGAACTAGATAGATTGCATCCAATTATTTGGGGCAATACTACTGCAAGGAAATGAATAGCGGATTATGAGTGGTTGCAAGTTCAACTATACCTTTCCGGAAGAAATCTGCAAAGTAAAGTCACTGAATATCTGGACATCTGGGCGTGAAGGGTATTTGAAACTGACATTGCTGAAATTGATGTTGCCAGTGACATTCTCCAGTGTTATCCCATCGCTGCTTGAGTCAATTTTTGACTTCCTATCTAGAATACTGAAAATGGAAATAGCTGAATCCCTTGCCTTGGTTGCATCTGAGGCCAGTGCGCTTGCCTGTGAAACCCCAACAGCTGCCAAAACCAAGGCAAAGAAAACCTGGAAAACATCATCGGTATGTAAGTAATTGATAACACCAATATTTTTTATGCCAAATGGTGACTTGAAATTGGTAGAATTCTTACCCTAAAAACATCTGGGAATGTAGTTTTTCCTTGACGTACAAACTGTGCACCGACATAGAAACAAAGGCCATATGTGAAATAGAGAATTAAGAATGAGAAGCCATAGCCAAGTCCTCCAACAATTCCACTTCGAATTCCCTGTTTCCTAAGAGCTTCACATTTCACATTGTATGTTGTGACTACTTTTTTCTCGGCACAGAAAGATGCTACAGTTCTGATACTACCAACAGCATCTGTTGCAACTTGACTTGCATCTTCATACATCTCCTGCATAATAAGATCACGATGTCATGATAGTCAACTCAAGTATCATTAGGAAATATAATAATCAATAAAACATAAAATTATTTCTATAGCTGTCATTCATTACCTTGGCATCTTCACTAAACCCCTTCAAGAACTTCACTTGGGCATAACCCTGTGCACCCACCAAAGGAATCACACATGTGATGATCAGTGCAAGCCTCCAGTCTGCCGCAAAAGCTATGACAAATCCAGTTGTTAACGAAGCTATAGACTGCGCTATAAGGGCCAAGTTATCTCCTGCTAAGCGCCGGACATTTAATGCATCAACTGAGAGCCTTGTACCAAGTGCCCCACTGCAATTGATAAAGATTAGTGTTGGTGTAGACTACATATGCTTAGAAAAGATACAATAATAAAAATCAAATGTTATAATACCTGGAATTTGAGGCATTATCAAACCAAGCAACTTCTTGGCGCACAATGCTTTTAAAGGACAAAGTACGAATGCGCTCTATTAGCTTTCCTCCAGCAACCGCGAACAAAAAATATTCTGCCGGAATTGAAATCAGACTTACAACTCCCAGAATGACACATATCAATGCCCAAAAGCTGGTATCCTTTCTGAGCTTATCTGGTGGTTCATAGAACGATTTTATGACACCAGACATCAATATACCGAATAATGGGAAAATAACTCCATGCACTGCTGCTGCTATAGAGCCTAACAGAAGAATTGGCACTTCTGGCACATTAAGCTTAAAAAGACGCCCAATTGGTGCTTTCTTAAGCACCACACCATCGGAGAGCTCTTCTGTTTTCTGTCCACCTGTGATCTGATCTTCATGCAACTCACCTGACAATCCTAAGGGGTTCTTGAAGGAATATCTGTTACTATTACCAAAAGAATCTTTATTCATTGACCGTCTAAGTGATAAACTGGTGCTTTTTGATCTAGCATCGGACACCCCAGAATCTGCTGTTTTATTCCTTCCATCGGCACAGATCTCTTGTAGCCTAATAAGCTGAGAGTAAGCCCCATTGGGATCCTTCACCAGTGTGTCATGAGGACCTGTATACATAATATGTTTGTATGACAAATGAATTATCTCAGCTTGACATGGGATTTTTTTTTTCAGAAAGGAAAAACAAGTGATTACAAGAATCAAACCTTGTTCAACTATTTTCCCTTGGCGAACAACAGTTATGCAGTCAACATTCCTTACTGTGCTCAGACGATGAGCGACTACGAGAGTCGTCCTTTGCACCATTATCCTATTCAGTGCCTCTTGTACTATCCTCTCAGATTCCACATCCAATGCACTTGTTGCTTCATCGAGCAATAGTATTTTTGGATCTTTAAGGATGGCTCTTGCAATTGCAATTCTTTGCTTTTGTCCTCCAGAAAGCTGTGCACCACGTTGCCCAACCAATGTATCGTAGCCCTGGTATGTCATGAAAACATCGTTAGCTGCTTATTACCATAACTTAAAGTGTCAGGAAACTATTGCAAATATTCATAAAAAACTCCCCTGTACATTTGGTAACTTATCGACGAAATTTGCTGCATTTGCAAGCTCAGCTGCTCTCTTGATCTCTTCGAGTGTCGCGTCTTCTTTACCATACATTATGTTATCTTTAATGAAGGTCATGAAGAGCAATGGTTCTTGGCTGACCAAACCGATCTTCTCTCTTATCCAACTAAGCCTTAGATTCTTGATGTTAATGCCGTCTATCAAAACTTCACCAGCTTGTGGATCATAGAATCGTTCAACTAGGCTGATGACAGTTGATTTGCCACTTCCACTCTCTCCAACTATGGCCATTGTGGTCCCACTGGCTACTTGCAATGACAATCCATCTAATATCAGTTGATCAGGTCTTGCAGGGTAGCGAAAGTGAACACCTTTTAGTTCAACATCACCCTTCATATCTTCTAAAACCGCACCATTGGTATCACCTGAATCTATCACTGGCTTCCTCTCAATTGTTTCAAACAATCTGTATGCTGCAGATTGACCCTCCGCAATTGCAGAAACAGAGGGTGTTGCGTTACCTAAAGAACTGTTGAAAGAATTTAATTGTGGAATGTTCATGACTTGTTATACAATATACAATGATCAACTTAAATTTAATGTATCTTGGTATTTGTGCATTTTTTTAGGATATCATGAAAGTAGAATAGTCCATGAAGAATTAAGCACAAATCTAGTGGTTTGTGTTCGTTTTGTTAGGGTTTCAGAAACTTACGCTGCACCGGTTAACACAGCAAACAAAACCGTGATAATCTTCCCACCAGTATAGCCTTTGTCAACGATTAGCTTTCCACCATACCAGAATGCTAGGCCATAGCTGGAGAACATGATGCAAAGTACAGATCCCATGCCAAACCCATTGATAAGGCCTTCCAAAATATCAGTCCTGTATGCCTTCTTTATGAATTTTTTGTACATTGCAATGGCTTTGTTCTCTCCATTGAAGGAAACTACCTATTAAAACACGACATCTTAGTAACTTAATTTCTTGGGAAGTATCTGATATACATATACTTTGAAGTAGTTGGAATAATTTGAACTCACCGCTCGTATAGCCCCAATGGTCTGTTCAACCGTGTCCCCAGCATCTCCGTAAGATGTCAGTTTCTTGCTGGAAATCTTGGTTAGAAACTGAGCAGAAACTGCACCGGCTATAGCAATTAGTGGTAGTGATGTTAGCATGACAAGAGTGAGGAGCCAGCCTCTTGTGAATGCTATTACAAAACCACCAAAAAAGGCAGAAGAGAGTTGTACAAGCTTTCCTGCCTGTAATTGATTAGTAAACAGATTCATGAATAGTTTAGCATTGCTAGCACAAGGTGAGACTTTTTTTGTGAGACTTGATGCAGAGTTTGAAAATAGATAGCTAGCTAACACAATAAAAACTAATGTTCTTTTTCAATTTTACAACAAATGTGAAATAGATAATAAGATTGCCTGCTGAATCTCATGCTTTTGCAGGTTTGGGCATTTTTGTTTGCAATATGTGATGGGAAAACAGATGTAATGTAATACCTTCTCTCCAAGAGCATCCTGGATCACAAGGGTATCACTAGACATCCTAGAAATTGCTTGGCCTGTTGTCAACTCTGTATCGAAGAATGCAATGTCTTGTCTCAGGACTGCATTAAGGTACAAGGAACGGATTCGGGCTGACTGCCTTTGTCCTGCCATCGTCCAACATGACACCTCTGGGACAAGTGAAAATTGAGCCTTTTAATTCAAATTGTGCAAAAGCAGATTCTATTAAAGGATAGTTGAAAGAACGTGCAGCAAATTCCTTGAGACTGAAAATATCATAAGCATGGCTATATTTGAATGTTGTAAAGTTCAGTTTCATTTACAAATGTTATATACTCTCCAGTCAGACGACGTTTTGTCTTTACTAAAGACATTCCTTTAAACTAGATGCAGTGCATAGCTAAAGACATGTAAATGATTTGGAATGGAGGGAGTGGTTCATATGAATAATTCTTATTGTCCATACGACTATTTTCTTGCAGCATTCATTTCCTCAGATTCGTAGTTCCAGTGGCACAGCTTTGAGTGAATCCGAAAACAGAGGAAAACCCCACTTACGAAGGAATGAGACAACAGCTGCTCCGATGCCCAAGTACACGAATTCCAGAGCAACCTGAAGAAAAGCTACTGTTAGGTTTGGCTGTTCGCTAATGGCCTTTTCAAATAAAGTAAAAAAATGGCAGTTCAGTCTGACGGGTGGACTCT
Organism: Themeda triandra; assembly: GCA_018135685.1. NCBI lineage: Eukaryota > Viridiplantae > Streptophyta > Magnoliopsida > Poales > Poaceae > Themeda > Themeda triandra. The sequence goes on along the minus strand of JAENPR010000425.1, from coordinate 158,646 downwards.
AGGTCGCCGCCAGTTTATCATCGACCGGTGCAGAGCATAAGTGCATTCAGCCACTCACCTTGCTGACGCTGCGGAGGATGCTCTGCGTGGTGCTGTCGCCGAAGGAGTCGATGACTTTGCCGAACAGGAGGGTCACGAGGGGCTCCGCCACGCCGTTGGCCACGGCGGCCACCGTGCCCACCGCCATCAGCAGCACGTCCAGGCGGTCCGCGTACCTGAACAAGCCGAGCAGCGACACCTTCTTGCCCGGCGCTGCACCCTTCTTGCCCTCGTCATTTTCTTTGCCATTCTGATCACCGGCTCTGCTAGTGCTAGCCGTCGCGTCCATAAAGCTCAGCTTGCTGGTGCACTCGTTCTGGAATCTCTGTGTGCGCACACGCTTGGTCGTGGAGTACAGAAATAATGAACAGGTTCAGTGCCCCCAGGCTGCTATGGCTGGCCTAGTGGGGGGCGCTATATATGCGCACTCCAATAGTTTTGGTGCGAGGAGCGTGCAGTGCAGGCGCCCGACTTGTCGCTGCTGGTTAGAGCTCGGATGCCACCCGGAACGATCGTTGATAACGGATGGATAGTGATGGAGAGAAAAAAAAACAGAGACCAGTCATACAGGTCAGTGAAGAGAACATGCAACGCAAATGTGCGGTTTCTTTTGCTAGAAGCATCAGTATCAATTCCACAACGCAGGTCGGAAACTGCAGATTGCAAACTAGAAGTGATCTCGGCTGATGCGCGCGTGCAGGAATCTTATGCAGTTTCAGGCTTCCAGCGTGATCAGCTGACGCCCGCGTTTCCCACGAAGGCACGCAGAAGCGTTTGCAGCCTTGTGCAGGTCCTGGTTTACCGTTTACCGCTCTGCGTACTTGTGGTACAAGCTAATATTTACGGGATTTCCTGTTACAATAACATTTACGGGATTTACTGTTACAACCACGAGCCCCTTAGCATATATCAACTCGCATGATGATTTTAATCGACTCGCATGATGATTTTAGACACCTGAACAATATTTTTTATATAGAACTGAATCTAGGCTGATTATTTGAGATTAACTAAGGGGGTCAAGAGCTGAAAAAAACTAGCTTATACTAATTCCCCGGGCATAATCTTTTTTCCCCATAGAGTTTCATCTTGAGAATACAGAATATCACTTCTCTTAGGAAATTAATTTCTTTGTGGACGGATGGAGCCTATTTGAGAAGCTATTCATACAATGTTATACAAAAAAAATGATCAACTTGACTTGAAAACATTTTTTACAAAACTTAATTGAAAGGCTAGTACTGAAACTTATCATAGACAGATTCTCTTTCTTGAAAAAACTCAACATAGAATAACTTAAGTGTGTAAGTTGTGTGGAAGATTTCCAAAAAAACTGAAAGTTTCTTCGAGAAGATCTCTTGATAACAACATTGTAATAAGTTGTATTTTTCAAAGGAATGAAAAGTCATGGAAAACAAATTTCAACAAAAAGAGATTTATGAGTGTGAGGCTTAGGGAGTTAGGGGGTTCGAGAGCACGTGCAAGTCCCATGCAAGAAGGTGCTCACTCCTACTTTAGCTTTATCATAAGTCAAGCTTTTATAATTAACTCTAATTGAGTTATTTTAAAAATATATATATTAACACTTACAGATAAAATAAAAATGGAAAGTCAAGACTTAGGATATTTTATTGAGGATTTAATAAATCTAATTTAATACTACAAGTACTAATATGTTTCTCCTATAAACCTTGTTAAAATTAGAAAAAATGATTTAGGATAAAACTCATCGCTTTGATAGTCAATAGAGATAACTTATCAATAATTGACGGTAAGAACCGAAAAACGACAACCGTCTACAAAGACTAATTTGGCTGCTATTTTTTGATATAAAATGTTTATAAAATATAGTTAATATATACTTTTTATAAAATTGCATTTCGAGATAAAGCAGCTACTTAATCACATCACTTCATATTTTCAAAGCTTACATTTTTTATTTAAGAAAAAAACAAAACGACAATCTTGACGAACATAAAGGGAGTATTGACCTAATATTAAATTAACTTAGTCAATAAAATATATGGTTTGTCAATTGAATACTACCTGAGTTGTTTGGACTTTGCATCACCAAACCCATAGGCAAAACCTAGCAAACGGGTGAGCATGGATGTTGCGGCCACAGTGGCTACTAGGTGACATCATGGTGCGTCAACGACCACACGACATCACCGATCCGTTCTTCAATGTGCCTTCATATCCAAGAAGCAGTACTGTGGTGGAGCCTTTCTTGACTTCTCTCTGGCTGGACGGATGGACAGGAGCAGTTGACGTGTTCCTTGCATGACAAGCAAGCAGGCTAGAAGTTGGAAAAGCCTGGCAGCATATAGGTGTCCGCACGTGGAGAGAGACTTCACCGAATCACTGGGACGAAACGAAGATAGCGTGGAAAAACGGACAGAGATAGCAGGTCAACGTCACCTCCTAGGTCGTGATTGTTATCTCGATGACCACACGAGCGACACAATGACTCCGATCTTTAAGCGACAACGGTGGAGCAATGGCCACGCGAGCAGGGAGCACGACTCACGAGCGACATGGCGGCGGCGATCTGCAAGCAATGAGGCGGTGACAAATTGTGAGCGACGGAGCGGACGAGCTATGTGGCAATTACGAGTGCTGGAGCTGGTGAATGACCCGCCGAGCTGGGAGATCAATCCATGTGGAGCAACCCCACACAATGGAGAGAAGAAAAGGGAGATGAAAACAAGCCAAAGGAAAAAAGAATATATATGCTACGGATATGGACATGTGCGGGAGATATGAAGTTGTGCCTATCCCGAAGTTCAAGCAATATATCAGTTGTTATGTTTAGTGGAAATTGGTGAAAAATGGGGAGAGTCAAGCACAAGTATATGAAAAGAGGGAGAACTGACGCTAACATAAGATAAGGAAGATGAATAATAAGGGGTCAAAAATTGAGAAGCACACAAGTAGAGGGAGTATGTTCATGAACAACTGGTCGATGCATTTGTGTTGCATAATTCATATGTTTGCTTGCATGTACATCATAGCATAGTTTTATCATGCAGTTTAGCCATAGACTTGATTGATGAATGAGTATAGTTTTCTAAAAAGTTAGTTCCAAGTGGTTTTTAGAACTTTTTTTTTAATTTTAATCTCATGAGGTTTCTAGTGTTTTTTGTTGTCTAAGGTAACCATGATGCGAAGGATGAATGTTTACAGGTGGATTCACATCTTCAAGTGGTATACACGCTATACAGATTAATTTTTATACACACAGCTTCTTTCTTATGCACATGGAAGGCGTGAAGGAAAGCATTATAATTAGTGGCAAGTGGGTAATTTTTGTGAATACTTAGATTCGATAGCTGCTAGAAGCAAGTCTCCAGAGGCTGCGAAAATCGTACTAGGAAAATGCTATTTTCTTTGTAAAATATGTGAGGAAGTTTGTTTCTTTAGAGCATCTCCAATAGTTTAAAAGAATAGTTAATAAATCAATAAGTTTTCCAATTGGTTAAAACAATTGGCATCTGTTGACGTTGAATGGTGCAAGCCAACACACCACAAGGGCTTTAGATGCCCGGGCCGCTACGAGCTGAAGAACGCAGCGAGATGGTGAAGAACGGAGAGATTTACGAGCAAACACCAAATGATAACCAACGCGCTTTCGGGACGAAGAACCAACTAGTTTTCAGGCAAAGAAACCGTCGAAGCGCTCGCCCGGGAGGGACCCCGTCAGGGCAAAGATGTCGTCGGGTTGCCCTAGATTGGCCGGCAAGCCTAGGGCGCCATCTTTGGTCGCCTGGATCAAGGGATTAACAACATGGGGTTGAATAATAGAGTAAAGGAAGGAGATAGATTGGTTTTTGTGTCGATTGATTGGATGAGATCAATCAGCCATGATCCTATCGAATATATAGAGTGGGGTGGTCTTACCCAGTAGTAAACAACTCCCATATACGATCTCTAAGTTTCCAACGTTCAAAAATAGGTCCAAACCGACTTGAGAAGCCAAATCGGCTTACGAAACAACCTTGAATCGACTTAGCTGGGTCCCAAGTCGGCTAAGCCAGTTTTCTCGGACCCGAGGGGCTGTTTTCAGCCCCAAAGTCGGCTAAGCCGGCTGGATGATCCGGCCAGGCCGACTAGCAACCAGAAATTCCGGGCGAAAACTTTCAAATTTTATAATTAATTCATCCGAACTCCAAATGGGGCAAACCATATAATGTTTTTTGATCAGCTCGACGAGAGGAATGCAATGGTGTGGTTCATTCTTGCATTTGAAGAAGCTGGTCAAGTCCGCTTAGCCGACTTAGCTTTCCGGATAAGCCGGTTCCGTCTAATCCAGCGCCCGAAAAATTGTTTTCCTCGCCCAAGCACCAAATGCGATGATCCGAGGTTGCTCTCCTATCTTCTTGATGAGAGAAACATGATGACAATATCCATTATATCCTCTGGACAATTTTGGGTGTCAACAGGGATCATATTTGTTGGATTGATCTAACACTTTCAAAATCTTGCTTCTAAAATATAGGACAATTTACATCAGGAATCCTGAATTATCCCTAAATTATTATAACCACTTTTATATCTTCATTTGCTTGTATATGTGCATACGAAATTATGCCTGTTTGGCTGTTTCTTATTCTTCTTTACATCATTCGCATCATTCGACCTAGTATATCTCTGAATGATTAGGTTAAGTGTTCACAAAAAAAGAAGAAGAAGAAGGATTAGGTTAAGTTTTCCAAAGTGAGACATAGAGTTACCGGAGAGCAATTTTTCTCAGTTCTAAAAAAGTCTAGATTGGGTGTGGAACTGTGGATTTTGAAAACTCGGAGATACTTTGGCTGTTGGCTCTTTGATCATCTGCGCGCTATCTCGTCATCTCTAACGGAACGACGCAATTCAAAAAAAAAAAAGGGCCTTCCTGCGGTCCTGCCTCGCGTCCCTCACCATGCCTCCGCCCTGCGCCGTCGTCTCAGTTCACCACGAGCGTTCCTTCGATGGTGCCGGTGCTCCTCGGCCCTGGTGAGCTCCTTTATCCTTCTTCCTCCTCTAGTTCCCTAGCCGCACCAGCCCTGCCGATGCGTTCCCGTCCGCCATGAACGGGTGCCCTCCGTTCAAAGGATTGGATGTGAATGAGATTGAGATGGGGCTTTTTATCCATTTAGGATGGCAGAAGGGCAAAACGAGATTAAGATGGGAATAAGTGTGGATTTGGACGGAGAAGTGTTGCTGTTTTTACTGATGTGCTTGCTGGATTTGGCCATTTGGGGTGGAAGGTCTGTATACCTGGGATTAATCTGTATATCTCAACCATTGTATTTTCCACCTGAACTTGAAATCTTAGAAGAGTTAACCGTGGGGATTAATCTGTGAAAGACTTAGCAACCTGATCTGTTCATCTGATTTTTTGCAGTCAGTTGCCTTGGAATATATTTCTTGACCAAATGTATCTGCTGGAGTCCAGGATGAGGATGATTCATATTTGCAATTGGAGAGAAGGGAGAGACCAGATCGGGATGGAGTTCCATTTGATCACATTCGTAATTTTTGTAACATTGTAGAACTTCTATCATCAAGGTAAGCGATTTGAAGGGTGAGATTTATAATATCATAATTTTTTTGGCACTGTGTTAATATCATATGAATGTCCAAAGTTAACTTGAGGACACATGGCTTTTACCATAACCATTGTGTGGACCTTTGTGTGTTGAGTGATTGTCAACATGCCAACACAAGGCGTGTGTGTGTTCTTACTAACGGATGGCACGCGGATACGTGTCAAACAATGGTGTCTCTTGGCTCATGTTGTCTGCAGGTGTCGAGCTCGGAGACGGTGGTCGACGGTCGGTGAAGATCAAGTAGGGCGTGCCGTGCTTGACGGACCGGGTGCGGTGAAGGGCGGACGTGAGGCTTGGATCGAGGACTGAGGACCGGGCGGCCAGGCCGTGGTGGGCGGCCGGGGAGGACATCGACGAGCGCAAGTGTACACGGCGGGGACGCGTACGGGCTACGCTACTCGTGGAGGGTTTGGTGGTTTCGCCTCAAAACCATCGGCGGCGGGTTTCCCGGTTTGCGCCTCAAAACCGGGGCGGAGGTCCGGTGCGGACGGACGACACGTGGCGGCATCGGAGAGATTGCTTGGAAGCAAGGCTACCGGTGAGAAGGCGCGGTGGCCGTCGGATCAAGTGAAGCTGAGTTGGACCCTTATGCCCCCGGCTAAGTGGTGTGGCTCTTCATGTATCCAAGGGCAAAAAGGAATGTAAAATAGACTTGCCCCTCTATAAATAAGGGATGAGGGTTCTCCTTCCCCCTCACCTCTGCCATTTCCATTTTCCTTTAGGTTTTTCCCTTCCTTTAGTTGTTGTGTGAGAGAGAGTCTGCAAATCTTTCGATTTGTACTCGAACCGTGTGTGGCAAGCGGATCGCCGAGTATTCGCTTTGTTTCCTCCGGAGTAATTGCTTGTGCTGTGTTTTCCGTGATGGAATTTGTGTTCTTCCCGAGTTGACTTGAGGTCCTTGTGTTCATCGCGTGATTTCTTCGTTTTGGGATCGTTTTGGCTCGTTCTTTCTCCCTTGGATCGATCTATGACACAAGAGTGATGTTTCCACCGAAGGAATCATGCTAGTTCCTCTTGAGATCAAAGATCCATGCGGATTTATCTCCGGTTGTCCAAGAACGGCTTTTCTTCATCTCCTTCTTGATTTCTCCCTCCTCACTTCGAATTGGCCGATGATCTTTTGAAGATAGGCTCTCCTCTGCATAAGCAACAACATTCCTAGATTTGGTTGCAAGAGGTTTCGATTTGAGATAGTTTGGGCCGAATCTTGGAGGAGACGATTTTCGAGCATTCTGTTCGTGCAGATTTTTGTACTACCGGTACTACCGACAATAGCACCGGTACTACCGGTGGCACCCGGTCGGTACTACCGACGATAGTATCGGTACTACCGACGGTGCACCCGAGTTGCTGTTTTTCGTTTGTACTACTTTGGTACTACCGACTATAGCACCGGTACTACCGGTGGCTCTCTACCGATACTACCGACGGTAGTACCGGTACTACCGACAAGTACACTCGAGTTGTTGTTTCTCGTTCGGCTGCGTGTTCGTTTAGTCTCCGATTTGCTTCCGGTTTGTTTTGTAGTGATCCGCCGTGTTCCAAGGGAACATCCACCCGTCTCCGGGTCGTGATCACTACTTGCTTTGTGTTTTGGTTCTTGGGGTGTGAATCTTGGACATAGGCTCTGGATTTCAAAGAAATTTTTGAAGCTCCCATTCACCCCCTCGGTCGCTCTTACCGGTCCTTCAATTGGTATCGAGCGGGTTAAGGATCACTTCACCTTAATCGGTCCTTGATCCCCGAAGGCGACATCATGGAGAACCGTGGGCTTGGAAAGCCACCGCACTTCGATGGCAAGAACTATCCCTTTTGGAAGATCCGCATGTCGGCGCATCTCCAAGGGATTGATTCGCGTGTTTGGGAGATCTGTGAGAATGCGGACTACGTGGTACTTGCTGCCCGTGTTGACCAAGCACGATCGACCAACACAAGGCGAACAACACCGCCCGGAACTGTCTTGTTTTCTCGCTCTTTCTATGGAAGAATTTGAGCGTGTTTCGATTGTGCTCTTGCTCGAGAGATCTGGTCTAGGCTGCAAATATCATGAGGGTACTTGCCCATGTCAAGACCGGACTCTATGAGACACACAAGAGAGAGTACGAGAACTTCGTTCAAACCGATGGTGAATCTATTGATTCTTTGTTCACTCGCTTTCAAACCATCGTGAACAAGATGAGGGCAAACAACCCTCAGATGCCCTATGACGATCATCAGAGAGCGCTTAAGCTTCTATATGCTCTAGATCGGAGGGTTTGGGAAGTAAAGGTCTCGGCGATCATAGAATCGCCGGCTATGAGACTCTCACCGTGGATGAGCTGTTCAGTAAGCTCAAGTCCACCGAGATTGACCACCAGACGCAGGCGAGGATCAGAAATCCGTCTGCCCCCACCATGGCTTTGGTCTCGTGCGGGAGGTTCAAGTTCTTTGACTAACCCTTCACAAATGTCTTTTGCCCCGTCTTCTGCGGGTCTCGGCTACGAGAGGAGCGAGATGGAGGCTCTTGGGGACGACGAGCTCGCTTTGGTGATTAGCCGGTTCTCACGGTTTCACAACAACCGTTTGAATCGCCGGCGTGGCATCACCAAGCAAGGATGCTTCGGGTGTGGAGATCCCGACCACTACGTCGCCAACCGTCCCAAGGCCGACAAGAACCACTACAACAACAAGAACGACTACGGCAAGCGCAAGGACAAGCACGAGTCCTCTGCACCCAAGTACAAGTACAAGTACAAGGGAGGATTCGACAAGGAAGCTGTCAAGAAGAAGTACTTTGAGAAGCAAGAGGCAAGGCGGCGAGCTTTCCTTGCATCCTCGGCGATCTCGACGACGACTCCGACGGCGGCTCTCCTCCAAGTGATGATGAGGCCGAGCGGAAGGTCGAGAACAAGTTCAACGGGCCGTGCTTCTTCGGCGACTCCAAGCCGGAGGCTCTTTGCACCATGGCGCTCGATGAGTCTACTCCAAGCATTGAGAAGAACGACGACACCGAGCCCGAGGTAGAACAAACTCCCGAATCTCTTCTTCCGAGGTTGATAGCTTGACTACCACTTTGCTTAGACAAGATGCTCGCTTAAGCTTGCTGCTCGTGAGAGGAAAGATTTCAAGGCTAAGTGGTTGCTTGCTTTGTCAAAGAGCTAGAGTCTCGGTTAGGGAGACGGTGCACATCTCGATGAGTCGAATGTGATGCTTGTGCCATTCATATGGCAAACCTAGCTGATGTGCGGTCCAAGTATGTGGCTTTGGTAGATGAGCTTGATGAGGTTAAGGCTAAGTCTCGTCTCTGTGCATCCTTGCAAATCTTGTGATGAGCTGGCCCGAGCTAGGTGAGAAAATGACTAGGATTGCCATGCTAGAGAAAACTAGTCAAGTTTCTAGATGTGCTTGTTGTGAAGCTTTGGAACTAGAACTAGACTCTTGTAGGCATGACAAGAAAAGGGCCGAAGAAGAAATCACAAATCTTCGGTCCATGCTCGGTTGGTTGTCTTGCGGTGAACCACGGCTTGGCATGATGATGAGTCGGTTCAAAGGGGAACCGACACAACGGGATTAGGCTTTGCTACGGGTGGGAAGGGTGAAAATGTTTTTGGTAAGGTTGGTGAACACGGTGGTATGAGTGCATCGAGAAATCCACCAAGCCTTCCACTACTCCCAAGTTGATCAAAATCACTCCACCTCGGCCTAACAAGCCCGGTGTGAAAGATGGTGTGTTTGAGGAACCTCCCAAAGCTTCACCTCCAAAACAAGTGTGGACTCCCAAGCCAAACCACCTAAGGAACCCACTTGACACACTTCCCGACATCTCTATTAAACCCCTCCAAAGAACAAGCAAACCCAAAGAGTGACCTATACCCATGAGAGAGTGAGTAAACCACCACCCAAGAGAGGGTGTATCACCGTGATTATTGTCACCATGATGGTCACTTGTTTGAGTTCGCTTTCGGAGGAAGAGAGATGAGCGGCATGAGTATGAGCTTTTCCATAACTCTACTCATGGTGTGTTTGCTCCACGTTTCCGAGGCACGGTGCTAGGCCAAGAGGTGCAACACCTCAAGGACCTAGGCCTCAAGGTGTAAGACCACGAGGTGGTCGTGCCGGCGGGGTTCGGGTTTTTCTTATGACCTTGGATCTCGTGACCGTGGCTTTCGGTCTTACGGGATGAGCGGACCACGTTTTTCTCATCGTGGTGATCGCTCTACTCAAATGGGACATGGCATGCATGATGCTTTTGTTAACACTTCTCGTGGGCGAATGAGCCAACACTGGTTTTCTCCTCGGTTACTAACCCCGGTGTTGGATCATTTGCTCATCCCATGTCTCGCTATTGATGCGGGATGAAGGGCTGGAGAACACGTGGCTAGTTGATTCCGGTTGCTCTCGACACATGACCGGGAACTCAAAATGGTTCTCCGGCCTCACCCAAATGAAGTGTAGTGAATACATTACATTTGGGGATAACGGCAAGGGTAAAGTGCTTTCACGTGGGTCCATCCATCTGAATGAGAACTTTGTGCTTAAGGATGTGGCCTTAGTTTCAAATTTGCACTTCAATCTGCTTTCTGTTTCTCAGCTTCTTGATGACGGTTTTGAGGTTCGGTTTAAGCCAAGATTTTGTCGTGTTCTTGGTGCTCAGGAGAACCTCGTTTGCAAAATTGTGCCTTTTGGGAAAGTGTTTCGTGCTGATTTTTCTCGCTCATTTGGTCTTTCCCGCTGTTTGATGGCAAACTCCTCCTCAGAGCTCTGGAAGTGGCACCGAGACTTGGTCACTTGAGTTTCGACTTGCTTGCAAGATTGAGCTCACTTGATCTAATTCGGGGTTTGCCCAAGCTCAAGTTTGAGAAGGATCTTGTTTGTCATCCGTGCCGTCACGGGAAGATGATTGCAGCATCTCATCCTCCCGTGAACCAAGTGATGACCAAGGGGCCCGGCGAGCTTTTACATATGGACACTGTAGGTCCAGCTCGGGTCCGGTCAGATGGTGGAAAATGGTACGTGTTGGTCGTGGTTGATGACTTTTCTCGCTATTCGTAGGTCTTTTTCATGGAAAGCAAAGATGAGGCTTTTACTCATGTTCATGACCCGATCTTAAGGTTGCAAAATGAGTTACCAAAGCATGCCATGCGAGCTATTCGCGATGACAATGGGACTGAATTCAAGAATACTCGTTTTGAGACCTTTTGCTCATCCATAGGTCTTGAACATCGGTTTTCCTCGCCATATGTCCCACAACAAAATGGGATTGTTGAACGCAAGAATCGGACCCTCGTTGAGATGGCCGGGACGATGCTTGATGAGCATAGGACTCCTAGGCGCTATTGGGCCGAAGCAATCAACACGGCTTGTCATGTTTCAAATCGCATCTTCCTTCGAGCTTTTACAAAGAAGACTTCTTATGAGTTGCGGTTTGGTCGTTTGCCCAAAGTGAGCCATTTTCGTGTGTTTGGTCAAGTGCTTTATCTTGAAGAAGGGAAACTTAGACAAATTTGAATCGAGATCTTCGATGGGATTTTTCTTGGTTATGCATCTCATTCGCATGCTTATCGAGTACTTAACCTTGAAACTAACCATGTCATGGAGACTTGTGAAGTCACCTTCGACGAGACCGCACCTTGTTCTTCTCCTGTCCTTGAACGTGCAGGTGATGAGGAGATGAACAAGAGCATCTTTGTGGAGGAGGAGCAGGACGATGCTGATTGGGGTGATCCCGAGCCGACTCCACCGGCTGCCCCAGTTGACCCTGCGACGACTACTTCCGTTGATGGTCCCACTCCCACATCTTCTACCACATGGGGACCGTACAACGAGACTCCTCGGCTTGTTCCGAGCTGCGCACCCGAGGGAGCTCCGAGTGGCGTTTGAGGGGAGGCGTCTTCATCAAGGGAAGCACCGCGACACATTCAGCATCGCCATCCTCTTTCAACCATGATCGGTAACATAAATGAGCGGGTCACTCGTAACAGATCTTATGAGATTTCGCACTTTGCACATTCTGCTTTTGTTGCAAATTTCGAACCCAAAGAAGTGGTTGAGGCATTAACTGATCCAGATTGGGTGAATGCCATGCATGAGGAGCTTGAGAACTTTGAGAGAAACCAAGTGTGGGTTTTAGTGCCACCTCCACCTCAGTGTCATCCTATAGGAACCAAGTGGGTGTTCAAGAACAAGCAGAGTGAGGATGGGGTTGTGGTGAGAAACAAGGCTAGGTTGGTTGCTCGGGGTACCGTCGAAAGAGGGGATAGATTATGAGGAAACCTTTGCACCCGTTGCCCGTTTAGAAGCCATTAGGATCTTCCTAGCCTATGCGGCTTCAAAAGGTTTCAAGCTGTATCAAATGGATGTAAAGAGTGCTTTTCTGAATGGGTACATAGATGAGGAAGTGTATGTGAGGCAACCCCCAGGCTTTGAAAATCCCAAGTATCCCGACCATGTTTTTAAACTCCACAAAGCCCTATATGGTCTCAAACAAGCCCCAAGAGCGTGGTATGAGCGTCTCGAAGTCCTTTTTGCTTTGGGCAAGGGTTTTACCATGGGGTCGGTTGACAAAACCTTGTTTCTCCTCAAGCATGGCGGTGACACTCTCTTGGTGCGAGATTTATGTCGATGACATCATTTTTGGTGGTTCGTCACATGCTCTTGTTGCAAAGTTTTCGGATATGATGAGCGGGGAGTTCGAGATGAGCATGATGGGTGAGCGACGTTCTTTCTCGGTTTGCAAATCAAGCAAACTCGAGAAGGGACATTTGTACATCAAGGCAAGTACACGAAGGATCTTCTCAAGCGCTTCGACATGGGTGATGCCAAGCCACTTCAAACTCCCATGTCGACCATGACCGCCTTGGATGCTGATCTAGAAGGAGAAGTCGTGGACCGGAAGGAGTACCGCAGCATGATCGGGTCGTTCTTTGTACCCGACGGCGACAAGGCCCGACATCCGGTTCGCCGTCTGCCTTTGCGCACGCTTCCGTCTTCACCGCGCACTTCGCATCGGCGGTCATCCAAACGCATCTTACGGTACCTTCGCTTCACTCCCGAGCTTGGTCTATGGTACTCGACCTCTTCATCTCTTTCTCTTTCGGGTTATTCTGATGCTGATTATGCGGGTGATCGAATTAAGAGAAAGTCCACTTCGGGAACTTGTGAGTTTTTGGGTTCGTCGTTGATCTCTTGGTCTTCTCGCAAACAGTCTTCTATTTCCCAATCCACTTGTGAGGCTGAGTATGTCGGCTGCTGCGCGTGTTGTTCTCGGTTGCTTTGGGTGGTTGCTACCTTGAGAGACTATGGGTTGAACTTTAGGAAAGTGCCTCTTTTCGGTGGACAGCACTAGTGCCATTAGCGTTGCTAAGAACCCAAGTACTCCACTCAAAAACCAAGCACATTGAGATCCGATATCACTTCTTGAGAGATCACCAAGAGAAAGGAGACATAGACCTTCACTGTGAGAACCCATGAACAGCTTTTGCGATATCTTCACAAAGCCCCTCGATCAAACCCGGTTTGCCCACTTGAGAGCGGAGTTGGGCATTTGCTACCCTTTTTAGAGTAGGGTAGCCTGTATTTTGATGTATAGTATGATCTTTGGCTTTCTTCTTTGCTTTTGTTTGGCTTTACATGTGTATCATATTGCATATCATCATGTATCATATTATCTTTATTGAGCTTCATGACTATAGTAGTTTTTGATTACATTCATGCTCTTGCTAGTATGTCTTGTGTATGTCACTTGGAGCTTGCGGCTTAGGTTTCTTCGATCACTTGTTACATGTTATGAGCTAAGCTGTTTTCTAAATGTGAACCCGCTTAAATCTTGATGCAACCCGAAAAATGTTCACCTTTGAGATGGCAACTAGCATGTGTAGGTTTTGTGAGAACCTTGTTGCTTTCATATGTATGCTTGAGTTGCTATGTCTCATGTTTCTTGAGTCATTCACTTAGCTCGGATCTCTTGATAATCTTGTGCTAAAACTTGATGTCTAAGCTAAGAAATGATGAAAAGTTTTGAGTTGGATCTTTTACGTCCCACGGCAATGTCACGAGATTGCTTCTCATTCATTCGAGTGAGATGAACTTGGGCATTGTAGTGCTAGTCCACAACCACTCGTGACGAGACAGCTTCCCACTTGCACTAAGGGATGAACTCGGCGTGGTTGAAAAACATGATAAAAACAATCTTTTTGGCGGACAGTTTTTGATCCTCTCGTTTACACATGTCTAAATGAAACCTTGTTAACTACTTTGTTTTAACTCTGATCAATGTTGTAGTAACAAGTGTTGTTAAGTGTATCTTTGAGACATGATGTGTGACCGTTATATGGGGTAGTTCACTTTTGTATACATGTGCTAGCACTTGTTTTGATCTCCTGCTTATATGTGCAAGGTGCTATTCTTTTTGGTGAACACCTTTTTCTAAAATGCCCAACACCTGATAAAATGCTTATGTTTCATATTCCGTACCACTTGATCAGCTTGAGCATTGGTTTTGTCTTGTGCCTTTTGCTATACACTTGCCATACTTGCTAGATCATCTATGTACTCGGATTACTATACTTGTGAAGCTCTACCTTTTGCATTTCTTTCATGGCATGATTTGAGGGGAGTTGCGGTCTCTTTTGGTTTCATCTTGATAAGTGCATGTGCCAACAAGGGGGAGAAACATCCACAAATCCGAGAGTACATTGGTAAGGTATGCATTTGTCAAGGGGAGTTGCACTCCGAGTTTGAGGTTGAGCTATTTTTGCTAGATGTGTTGAGCCGTTGCCTCTTCTTGAGGGTCTAGCCTTTTTTTTCGGGTTTTTCGCGCTTTGCTTGACTTCATCTTTGTGTTCCTCTCGTCGAGACAATTGAAAAACATATATGGAATGTCTATTTTGGAATCCGGATGAGAGAGTTATGCTTCCAAGAAAATCTGGGTAAAGTCTTTGTCGTACTACCGACCGATAATGTTGGTACTACTAACGGCGGCGGAGTTTGGCGCGATTTGGCGCAAAAATGAACTACCGGTACTACCGGGGTTGCATCGGTACTACCGGCGAGAGGTCGGTACTACCGACGGTTGGCGGAGATTTGGTGCGCATTTGCGCAAATTTGAACTCTTTTGTACTACCGGGCTTCCATCGGTACTACGGGAGATGCCGGTACTACCGACGTAAATCTGTTGGTACTACCGGGAGTGCCTGTTTCAAATCTGGATTTGATTGCGCAAAATTGAACTACTGGTACTACCGGGCTTCCATCGGTACTACGGGAGAGGCCGGTACTACCGACGAGAATCTGTTGGTACTACGGGAGTGCTGTTCCGAATCGGCTTTTGGGACCAAGTTGTGGTCTTGCTTTGCTCATTGCAAATGACCCGTTTTACGCCTTTCTTTGGCTCTTGGTCATTTGGATGGGTTGTCTCAGTTTGTGTTGGTGTTGACAATGCACTCATCAAGGGGAGATTGAGGACACATGGCTTTTACCATAACCATTGTGTGGACCTTTGTGTGTTGAGTGATTGTCAACATGCCAACACAAGGCGTGTGTGTGTTCTTACTAACCGATGGCACGCGGATACGTGTCAAACAATGGTGTCTCTTGGCTCATGTTGTCTGCGGGTGTGTCGAGCTCGGAGACGGTGGTCGACGGTCGGTGAAGATCAAGTAGGGCGTGCCGTGCCGACGGACCGGGTGCGGTGAAGGGCGGACGTGAGGCTTGGATCGAGGACCCGAGGACCGGGCGGCCAGCCGTGGTGGCCGATACCGGGACATCGACGAGCGCAAGTGTACACGGCGGGGGACGCGTACGGGCTACGCTACTCGTGGAGGGTTTGGTGGTTTCGCCTCAAAACCATCGGCGGCGGGTTTCCCGGTTTGCGCCTCAAAACCGGGGCGGAGGTCCGGTGCGGACGGACGACACGTGGCGGCATCGGGGAGATTGCTTGGAAGCAAGGCTACCGGTGAGAAGGCGCGGTGGCCGTCGGATCAAGTGAAGTCTGAGTTGGACCCTTATGCCCCTGGCTAAGTGGTGTGGCTCTTCATGTATCCAAGGGCAAAGAAGGAATGTAAAATAGACTTGCCCCTCTATAAATAAGGGATGAGGGTTCTCCTTCCCCTCACCTCTGCCATTTCCATTTTCCTTTAGGTTTTTCCCTTCCTTTAGTTGCTATGTGAGAGAGAGGTCGCAAATCTTTCGATTTGTACTCGAACCAGTGTGTGGCAAGCGGATCGCCGAGTATTCGCTGTTTCCTCCGGAGTAATTGCTTGTGCTGTGTTTTCCGTGATGGAATTTGTGTTCTTCCCGAGTTGACTTGAGGTCCTTGTGTTCATCGCGTGATTTCTTCGTTTTGGGATCGTTTTGGCTCGTTCTTTCTCCCTTGGATCGATCTATGACACAAGAGTGATGTTTTCACCGAAGGAATCATGCTAGTTCCTCTTGAGATCAAAGATCCATGCGGATTTATCTCCGGTTGTCCAAGAACGGCTTTTCTTCATCTCCTTCTTGATTTCTCCCTCCTCACTTCGAATTGGCCGATGATCTTTTGAAGATAGGCTCTCCTCTCGCATAAGCAACAACATTCCTAGATTTGGTTGCAAGAGGTTTCGATTTGAGATAGTTTGGGCCGAATCTTGGAGGAGGCGATTTTCGAGCATTACCCGTTCGTGCAGATTTTTGTACTACCGGTACTACCGACAATAGCACCGGTACTACCGGTGGCACCCGGTCGGTACTACCGACGGTAGTATCGGTACTACCGACGGTGCACCCGAGTTGCTGTTTTTCGTTTGTACTACTGGTACTACCGACTATAGCACCGGTACTACCGGTGGCTCTCTACCGTACTACCGACGTAGTACCGGTACTACCGACAACACTCGAGTTGTTGTTTCTCGTTCGCTGCGTGTTCGTTTAGTCTCCGATTTGCTTCCGGTTTGTTTTGTAGTGATCCGTGTGTTCCAAGAGAACATCCACCCGTCTCCGGGTCGTGATCACTACTTTGCTTTGTGTTTCGGTTCTTGGGGTGTGAATCTTGGACATAGGCTCTGGATTTCAAAAGAAATTTTTGAAGCTCCCATTCACCCCCCCCCCTCCGGTCGCTCTTACCGGTCCTTCATAACTAGATAGTTTACTACACTATGTTAACTTGTCTTACACTATGTTTAGCAGAAGCATATATTGCTTGGTACCATATTTGCCCAGAGGAGGTCCAAACAAAAAGATAGAATGAAAGGAGGAGATAACTGCTGGTGTGGCATGCGGGCGGTGACGACATGTGGGGGGTCTACAGGTGAATTTAGCAACTATGCCTGCATCCGATTCGTGGTACCCTGATCTCCAGGTTTGGTAAATCATTGCCTAAGAGTATTTTTTTTTAATCTTGTACATTCAATCGTCACTGTAGAGATGTAGCTTTGCATTTGAGTTCAGTAGAGAATATAATACCGTTGAGAGGCTCGTTTTCATATTTTTATGGTTTATTCAGTTAGTGACACATTTGAATATGGTCCCTTCACAGACCACGTAATATTCAGGAATATAGATGTTAGAAGAAGTGCTTGACCTCAATTTTCGTTTTGATTTCTAAATCACGAACAATTGGATTCTGAACAAACAGTACTTATACAAATGATATAAAGATACATCACTATTCGGATTTTGAGTGGAGCTCTACTAGTGAAGCATAGGCTCCACCGTTGATGCACATCAGGGCTTCATGCTTTCCTTTCTCTACAATCTTGCCTTCCTTGAGGACTGCAATCATGTCAGCGCCTTTGATCGTGGAGAGGCGGTGTGCCACCACAATGGTGGTGCGGCTGACCATGACTCTGTCCAATGCGTCTTGAACAATGTGCTCTGATTCAGCATCCAGGGCACTCGTTGCCTCGTCAAGGAGTAATATCTTAGGATCCTTGATTATGGCCCTTGCAATAGCTACCCGTTGTTTCTGCCCACCAGACAACTGAATTCCTTTCTCACCTACCACAGTGTCATATCCTTGAGGCAGGCTTGATATGAACTCATGGGCATTGGCTGCCTTGGCTACAGCCATGACCTCTTCCTCTGTTACGTCACCATGTTTCCCATATGTTATGTTGGCACGAATTGTGTCATTGAAAAGCAGTGGCTCCTGGCCTACTAGGCCCATTTGATCCCTTAGCCAGCTTACTTTTAAGCTCTTAATTTCAACACCGTCTAGTGAGATTCTACCGGAATCAGGATCATAGAAACGCTCCAGTAAAGCAATTATTGTGGACTTGCCACTACCGCTCTCTCCAACAAGTGCCACTGTCTGCAAAAGGAATGAAAATATTGCATCACAACTGTTCCAGTGCTAGAGAACCTGAAAGTTGCATATATTATTGCCGAAGAACTAGATAGATTGCATTCAATTATTTGGAGCAATACTACTGCAAGAAAATGGATAGAAGGTGACTAAGTTGTTTCAAGTTGAATGTACCTTCCCAGAAGGAATGTGCAAGGTAAAGTCACAGAATATCTGGACATCAGGGCGTGACGGGTACTTGAAACTGATATTGTTGAAATCAATGATGCCAGTGACATTCTCTAGTGTCATCCCATCATCGCTACTTGAGTCAATTTTTGACTTCTTATCCAGAATACTGAAAATGGAAATAGCAGAAGCCCTTGCCTTGGTTGCATCTGAGGCCAGTGCACTTGACTGTGAAACCACTAAAATTGCCATAACCAAGGCAAAGATAACCTGGAAAACACCATCAGCTAATAAGTGATAATGGTAATATTTATGCGCCAAATGGTACCTTGCAATTAGTAGTATTCTTACCCTAAAAACATCTGGGAATGTAGTTTTTCCTTGATGTACAAACTGCGCACCAACATAGAAACAAAGACCATATGTATCACAATTAAGAATGAGAAGCCATAACCAAGGCCTCCAACAATCCCACTTCGAATTCCCTGTTTTCTAAGTGCTTCACATTTCTGGTTGTATGTTGTAACTACTCTTTTCTCAGCACAGAAAGATGTTACAGTTCTGATACTACTGACAGCATCAGTTGCAACTTGATTTGCATCTTCATACATTTCCTGCATAATAAGATTACATTGTCACGATATGCAACTCAAGTATCATTAGGGAATATCATTATCAATAAAGTGAAAAATAATTTCATAGTTTTGATGGATCACCTTAGCATGTTTGTTAAATCCCTTCAAGAACTTTACTTGAACATAACCCCGTGCACCTAACAAAGGAATCAAGCATGTGATGACCAGTGTAAGCCTCCAGTCTGCGACAAAAGCTATGACAAATCCAGTTGTTAATGAAGCTATAGATTGCACTATTAGGGCCAAGTTATCCCCTACTAAGCGCCGGACATTTAGCGCATCGACTGAAAGCCGTGTACCAAGTGCACCACTGCAAGTGATAAGGAGGATTCTTAGTATTGCTGTAAATTAACATATGCTCAGAAAAGATTTAAAAAATAAAATAAAAGTCAAATGTTATAATACCTGGAATTTGAGGCATTATCGAACCAAGCAACTTCTTGGTGCACAATGCTTTGAAATGAGAGTGTACGAATACGCTCTATAAGCTTTCCCCCAGCAACTGCAAACAGAAAATATTCTGCTGGGATTGAAATCAAACATCCAACTCCCAAAACAACTGATATCAATGCCCAAAAGCTAGTATCCTTTCCCAGCTTATCTGGTGGTTCATAGAACGATTTCAGAGCACTAGATATTAATATACCAAACAATGGAAAAATGACTCCATGCACTGATGCTGCTATAGAGCCTAATAGAAGAACTGGCACTTCTGGCGTATTAAGCTTAAAAAGACGTCCAATGGGTGCTTTCTTAAACACCACAACATCGGAGATCTCTTCTGTTTTCTGTTCTCCTGTGGTCTGATCCTCATGCATCTCAACTGGCAATCCTAAGGGGGTCTTGAAGGAATGTCTATTGCTATTACCAAAAGAATCTTTATTCATTGACCGTCTATGTGACAAACTGGTGCTTTTTGATCTAGAATCTGGTGCCCCAGAATCTAATATATTATGCCTTTCATCAGCATGAGTCTCCTGTAGCCTAATAAGCTGGGAGTAAGCCCCATGGGGATCCTTCACCAAAGCTTCATGAGGACCTGTATATATAATGTATGTGGGACAAATGAATTATCTTAACTTGAGAACGGAGTTTTTTCAGAAAAGAAAACTAAGTAATTATGATAGTCAAACCTTGTTCAACTATTTTCCCTTGGTGAACAACAGTTATGCAGTCAACATTCCTTACGGTGCTCAGACGATGAGCGACAACAAGTGTGGTCCTTTCCACCATTATCCTATTCAGGGCCTCCTGAACTATCCGCTCAGATTCCACGTCCAACGCACTTGTTGCTTCATCAAGCAAAAGTATTTTTGGATCTTTAAGGATGGCTCTTGCAATTGCAACTCTTTGCTTTTGTCCTCCAGAAAGCTGTGCACCACGTTGCCCAACCAATGTATCATAGCCCTGGTATATGATAAAAACATCTTTAGCTTCTTATTACCACAACTTAAAAGTGAAGAAATTTATTGTAAATAAGCATAAAAATATCTCGTACATTTGGTAACTTATCGACGAAATTTGCTGCATTTGCAAGTTCAGCTGCTCTCTTGATCTCTTCAAGTGTTGCGTCTTCTTTACCATACATTATGTTATCTTTAATGGAGGTCATGAAGAGCAGTGGTTCTTGGCTGACCAGACCGATCTTCTCTCTTATCCAACTAAGCCTTAGATTCTTGATGTTAATGCCGTCTATCAAAACTTCACCAGCCTGTGGATCGTAGAATCGTTCAACTAGACTGATGACAGTTGATTTGCCACTCCCACTCTCTCCAACTATGGCCATTGTGGTCCCACTTGCTACTTGCAATGACAATCCATCTAATATCAGTTGATCAGGTCTTGCAGGGTAGCGAAAGTGAACATCTTGTAGTTCAACATCACCCGTCATATCTTCTAAAACCGCACCACTGGTATCACCTGTATCTATCACTGGCTTCCTCTGAATTGTTTCAAACAATCTGTATGCTGCAGATTGACCCTCCGCAATTGCAGAAACAGAGGGTGTTGCGCTACCTAAAGAACTGTTGAAAGAATTTGAATTAAATTTTAATGCCTCAATATGAAGTGGTAGTTGCATAACTACTGCTCATGTGTCATGTTCATCATGTATATGTGCATTCTTTAGGATATCATGAAAGTGGAATCGTGAGGATAGAATTAAGTAAAGATATCATTAAAGTGGAACTGCGAGGTTAGAATTAAGTACAAATCTGGTGGGTTTCAACTGTGGTTTCATGTTTGTAATGTTGGGGTTTCAGAAACTTACCTTGCACCGGTTAACACAGCAAACAAAACTGTGATAATCTTCCCACCAGTATAGCCTTTGTCAACGATTAGCTTTCCACCATACCAGAATGCTAGGCCATAGCTGCAGAACATGATGCAAAGTACAGATCCCATGCCAAACCCATTGATAAGGCCTTCCAAAATATCAGTCCTGTATGCCTTCTTTATAAATTTCCTGTACATTGCAATGGCCTTTTTCTCTCCATTGAAGGAAACTACCTATTGAGACAAGAAAACTTATTAACTTTTTACATCGTGGAAATTAAGTATACTTTGAACTTTTTGGCATAATTTGAACTCACTGTTCGTATAGCCCCTATGGTCTGTTCAACCGCGTCCCCAGCATCTCCATAAGATGTCAGTTTCTTGCTGGAAACCTTGGTTAGAAACTGAGCAAAAACTGCACCGGCGATAGCAATTAGTGGTAGTGATGTTAGCATGACAAGAGTGAGGAGCCAGCCTCTTGTGAATGCTATTACAAAACCTCCAAAAAAGGAAGAAGAGAGTTGTAGAATCTTTCCTGCCTGTAAATGACATGTTAATAGATTCATGAATAGTTCAGCTAGCTCAAGGTGAGACTTTGATGCAGAGATTATGAAAATTGTACAGTTTGCTAACAGCCTAACACACGTGCAAAAAAAAAAAAAAAAAAAAAAAAAAAAAAAAAAAAAAAACGACCCAACCTAGGAGGAACTAGGGGGCTTTTAATTAAGAAGAAAATAGGCACCCAAATTCGCTCCCGACGGGATTCGAACCTAGGTGGCTAGGTGTAGTGCCACATTGAGTCACCTAGCCAAGTGAGCCAGGCTCACTTCCCTACACGTGCAAAAAAGAAATCCTTTATCCATTCTGCTAAAGGTATAAAAGAAATACTAATATTGTGTGCATTGTCCCATGTTTTTGCAGGCCTTTCTTCGATACGTGTTTACCATATATGTCCAGCGATACCCTAGTGATCCAATGCTCTTGGAGAGAAGGTATTACAGGTGTAATACCTTCTCTCCAAGAGCATCCTGGATCACTAGGGTATCGCTGGACATTCTAGAGACCGCTTGGCCTGTTGTCAACTCTGTATCGAAGAAAGCAATGTCTTGTCTCAGGACTGCATTTAAGTATAGAGAACGGATTCGGGCTGACTGCCTTTCTCCTGCCATCGTCCAACATGACACCTCTGTAACAAGTGAAAGTTGAGCCTTTTCATCAAATGCACTGTGTAGAAGCAGATTCTAACAACAGTTAAATGCACAGTGAGTACATAAACTTGTGTGGATGTATTTTGATACTCATTCGAGCGAACTAACTTGGCATGCGGGTGCACAAATGAGGAAAAATATTAGTACTTATGATGCAAAATAGACATAAATGAAATCTAATGACACTTATTTTGTATTTTATAATCTAAATCAAATTTAAAATGGTTACTGGAATTGTGTCTTTAGGGATGGAGGGAGTATGTTACATGGTTCATAACTTCATATGACTATTTTTCCCCTTTTAGCATTTTGCCACATTCGTAGTAGTTTCTTTTTCTTTCTTTTTGTTTTTGCGAGAACATTCGTAGTAGTTTCGGTCACAAAGCTTTGAGTGAATCTGAAAAGAAAATGCACTTACGAAGGAATGATACAACAGCTGCTCCGATGCCCAAATATACGAAATCCAAAACAACCTGAAGAAAACCAATCGTTAGGTGTTCGTCAGTGGCCTTTCCAAATAAAGTTGGGTGTTCATTAGTGGCCCGGAAAAACTGGCGGTTCAGTCTGACGGTTGACTCCAGGCACTCACCTTGCTGACGCTGTGGAGCACGTTCTGCACGGCACTGTCACCGAAAGAGTCGATGACTTTGCCGAACAGGAGGGACACAAGGGGCTCTGCCACGCCGTTGGCCACGGCCGCCACCGTGCCCACCGCCATAAGCAGAATGTCCAGGCGGTCCGCGTACCTGAACATGCCCAGCGACACCTTCTTTGCCGGGGCCGCATCCTTCTTCTCCTCCTCCCCATCTCTGCCATTCTCGTCACCAGCTCTGCTATCCGTCGCGCTCATGGCCGCGCCCGCGTCCATGGAGCTCAGCTTGCTGGCGCGTGCTGTATCGAATCTGCGTGTGTCCTTGTGGAGTATACAAAGAATGAACAGGTTGTTCAGTGCCCCAGCCACGGGCTAGCGGGGGTATATATATGAGCTTTAGTTTTGGTGCAATGGCGCCGGCGTCACTCAACTTGTAGCTAGTAGAGATTGGAAGCAACCCGGAACCATCATTTCATTAAATTAACCACGGATAAAACAGCGACCGGTCGTATGGTTCGGTTTACTGCCGAGAAGAGAAGCATCAGTATCAGTTCCACAACTAGAGTCCCTGCTTCCTTTGTTCTGAAGTTTCAGCGTGATCAGCTGACGTGTGCTATTCTAATCAACGGTCTACTTGCAGTAGCGCACTAGTGCTCCTCTTGTTGTCGGAACATATATATACTTGTTATTCTCACTCCCCGAGAGCAAAGGCTCGCGTAATAGCTTGGTGTTTTCTGTCTGTCATGATACTTTCTTTGCTTGTATACAGTCAATTTAGACAAAGACACGGTCGTAGAAACATTAATTGTTTGCAGAGAGTTCATTGGCAGAACATATGTGTACGGTGAAGTCATTCGATCATCCACATCTTTCCGACGCCCTCTTTTCCCAGAAGGCGCAGAAGCGTTGCAGGTTGTGGTTTACCGCCCTGCACGACTTGTGACACAAGCCAATATATAGTGAGTATTAATTAAAAAACAGGATTTTCCCTCAAATCAAGGTCTATTTTTGTTGGGGACTCCTCTGATTTTTCAGAGCCTGGTTTCTTACATCCACTCTAATATAAATAAAAACCGTCAAATGAATATTAATAGACAATGACACGAGAGTCCCATCGTTATTCTCTATTTTCGTCTCTTTGTTGTCTTCTTATCAACTCAGTTATGTGCACTGGACAACGGGAGGAGCATGGAGGGGGTGAAGATCAAGCATTGGAGAAGAACCCTGGGCTCCGAGAGGAGGTGGTTGTCTGAGGGATAGGAGCAGGGAGGAGGTAGGGTGCCAAATCTGGTGAACGAATGCGCTTAAGCGTTTTCTCAAAAAAAAAATCTGGTGAAGGAGGAGGTTGCGCACTGGATCCATCTAGGAGGAAGTCGCCGAACGAACAGAGGTGGAGCCATTGGGAGGAGGTCAGAAACAGGGAGACACGTGGAGCTGTCGGAACAGGCTACCTCTACTCAAACGAAGAGGCTGGGTGGCGGGACAAAGCCAAATGAAGGTGGTGGCGCTAAGGGAGGCGCTAAGGGTGTGTGAAAGATCTTTGTTTGATTTTGGTAATTAAGCGACAACTTTAGTTAGACTAATATGTGTTGACGTGAGAATACACAGAGATTAGCCCACAGATAATTGTGTGACAGAGGAGATGAAACATGGCATGATGGAGATTAGTCCTTGCTCGTCTCTTGGATGCGAGCATAATAGTCAGGTATTCAACAAGACATCCCAAAAGGCGAACCCGTTCACAGAGCAGATCATTGCTGAGGGGAAATCATGGATTGCCGTTGGATTCGACGCCATGTCGATGTTGTTTGCAAGGGCTATAGCGTCAACTCTGTTGCTATAAACTGTCAAAAATGTAGTACGCTACAAAATCCTTACTTCTATTAGCGATAAGTTCTCTCTATAATCATGTGAAACCGACATCTCGCCACAGGTTTACATGGTGTTGTGAAAACTATATCCATCTTAATAAAACACGAGCCATGCACGTTCTCAAAAAAGAAAAAAAAAAACACATCTATGAATACTTATAGAAAATAGAGCTGGACAACTCCACATATGCCTCACTGGTGAAGTAAGGTGTAAAAACATCTCTGCTGACTACCAAAGCAATGAGTGGAATTCACCTAATATTAAATTAAATTAAATTAGTCAATAAAATATGGTTTGTCAATTGAATACTTGAGTTCTTTGCAATTTATTTGCATCACCCAACTCATAGGCAAAAACGAAAAAAACTAGCAAACGGGTGAGCATGGATGTTGCGGCCTGTGGTCAACGACCACACGACATCACCAATTCTTCACCGTGCCTTCATCTTCAAGTAGCTCTACTGGACGGATTGATTGGTCGAGCCTTTCTTTGACTTCTGTCAGCAGTTGGCGTTCCTTGCATGCCAAGCAGGCAAAGCACTTGCCTAGCGAGCTAGACGGAAGTTTGAATGAGAAATATTAAACTAACTTTAGTCAATGGA
The DNA here is from genome assembly GCA_018135685.1 of Themeda triandra. Lineage (NCBI taxonomy): Eukaryota > Viridiplantae > Streptophyta > Magnoliopsida > Poales > Poaceae > Themeda > Themeda triandra. Next base: position 133,410 of record JAENPR010000425.1, on the reverse strand, counting down.
ATACTTACCCCGTTCTAAAACAAATGAAGTTTTTGACTTGTAGATATCATGTTTGACTAGCAGTCGATTTGTTTCACCGCCTGGACACTGTTAGCCCGGTCCGCTAAGCTGGGCCTATGGGATTAGCGAGGTGAGCATGGCCCACACTAACAGGAGCATCGACATTCGCCAGAAGAAGCCCAGGAGAAGCAAGCAGGCAAAGCAAGCACTGTCCACTGCGCATGAAGCGAATCCGACGACGCGCCCGTGACACGATGCGATGGCGACACGGCAGGAACGCGGGTGGTGATCCAACCCAACGCGATCTGATCGCCGCGTGAATCTCTCCGTTTCCCGAAACGCAGCAGACCGCCGCGCCCAAGGAACGAACCACCCCAACCACCCTTGCCTCTCTGGGCTGGCGTCCCGCGTCGCGGTGCACCGTGCGCGGCGCGCACGCTTCCTGGCTACGCGTGAGCGATCGAGTGGCTGAGCAGTGAGCTAGCCACCACCAGCCAGGCTCTCTCGGCTAGTACGTAGTAGGAGTAGCCACACGGGCAGGCAGGAGGGGTCATGACGCGCAAGCCGGCGGCGCAGCAGCGGGGCGTGGGAGCGGGGGTGACGAGGGCGACGCTCAAGCGTGGGGCGTGGACGCCGCAGGAGGACGAGCTGCTGTCGCGGGCCGTGGCGAAGGAGGGGGAGGGGCGGTGGCGCACGCTGCCGCGGCGCGCGGGGCTGCTGCGCTGCGGCAAGAGCTGCAGGCTCCGGTGGATGAACTACCTCCGGCCGGACATCAAGCGCGGGCCCATCGCCGCCGACGAGGAGGACCTCATCCTCCGCCTCCACCGCCTGCTCGGCAACCGGTGCGTCTAGCGTACACTGTGTGCACTCCCCTGCAGCGCAGTGCAAATGTGCAACGCTTACATCCTACGTGTGCGTGCGTGGCTGCGTGCGTGCGTGCAGGTGGTCGCTGATCGCCGGGCGGCTGCCTGGGCGCACGGACAACGAGATCAAGAACTACTGGAACTCGCACCTCAGCAAGAAGCTCGTCCCGCGGGGCATCGACCCGCGGACGCACGCGCCTCTGCCCGCACCCGGACCAGCTGCAAGCCCCCACTCCCACCGCGCCTACGCTGCTGGCGGTTCAGCCGACAAGAAGCCGTCACTGGCGGAAGAAGTCGTCGAGCCACCGGTTGCGCCGCCGCCGCCGCTGCCAGCGCAGGCGCAGCCAAGCTCGCCGTTCGGCGCCGACTTCGCCGGCATGATGGGTCTCGACGCCGAGGGCTTCGATGGATTCGGCTATCCCTTCTGTGCACCAGATGTCGCTGCAGCTCGCGGCGGCGGCTTCGACTTGGGCTGCCCCATGGTGGACGACGCCACCTTCTCCTCGTTCCTCGACTCGTTGATGAACGAGGAGCGCCTCGCCGATTACTTCGGCGATCACAAGGATGCTGATGGTGAGAACGATCAGGATGGAGATTAGCTTATTCAAGATTCCCTCCAAGGGCACAATTGCTTCATCTGCATTTTAATCGTGAATGTAATACTGTTCAGTGCATCGTGAGGCTAATCATGATTTGTGAATGAACAGCTAACTATATAGGAGTAGTATACATAGAAAGCACTGAATCTATCTCTTTGCGTGGTTGGTGTTTACGTGTGATTGCGTGTGTGATAGTTTGATCAAGCATGGGGGAAACACTAGTAATGAGAATATTCATGGATTGATTGAAATGGAACTACTACTGCATTGGTAATTTGGTATTGTGAGAGGTCTGGCTTAATGTCTGCACCTACTGCTCTGCTCATGCGTGCGCATTATGCCAAGCGAGCAGTTTGAGCGCTAACGGGGCCACAAACCTGCAGATCTGCCCATCTATGTATGCACGCACAGCTCATTCGACAGTGCTACTGCTGCCAATTGCAATTGACAGCTCGCCACGCGAATTGTTTGTTTTTGTTATATACTACACTGGATTGTCTGAAACCGCACGCGTGTCGACTGTATAGCACCTAGGCACCTAGCACTTCATTTTAAACGGACAATCCTGCATGTTGGCAAGAAGTATGAGGAGAGGATTCTCACATGTACAGGACGAGAACAGCGCGGCCAACATCTGAATGATTGAATATGTCTGAAACGTGAAATCTGCAATGCTGATGAAGAATCGCCTGAGCATATCATCCACGGTTGCATGCTTGGGAGCCAAGTTTGGGCGGCGCTCAACCTCCAGTCCATGATCTCTCTGGACATGAATCAACTGCACACAGTCAGCAACTCTCCTTCACCATCTATCCCTGAACTCCCCACCTTCCTCGCCCTGGTCTGCTGGCACATTTGGAAGGCCAGAAATGCCAAAATCTTCAGAAACGAGGCTCACTCCGTTGATAGAGTGCTCCTGGACTGCCTCAGTGCTGCCGAGCTATGGCAATACAGATTCCCGCAGAGGCGGAAGCAATCGGTGACGACCTGGTGCGCCATCTTTCAGTTGGCAAGGCACGGTCAGGGCTAGAACAATCTTTTCTTCTTGTTGCTGCTTCAATTGTAACCAGCAAGCAAGCTTGCTGTTGACTCCCACCTTGTTGTACGCCATACATTCCACGAGCCGTTTGGGGCTAAAATAAATTTTAATCAGGTGGGGAGCGCCTCCCCCCGTTGACCCTCAAAAAAAAAAAAAAATGTCTGAAACGTCAAAGACACAAGAGAGAACAGAGTAATCCACAGTAAGAAGTAAGAAGCCAATGCGAAAGTATTTCTGACAAAGAAGAGACCTGTTGTGGCTTGAGTTGCAGCCAGCCTCGATGCGTGCTCAACCGCCATGCCGTGCATTGCTTCCCCCACCCCAGTGGCCTCCATGGGCCATGGCCAAGACGAGCCGACGAGGTCTCAACTCAAGTCCCGGTCACTGCAGCACAGGGTGCGCTTGAGAAGAAGCGCCGGCGCGGTAGAGAACAACCCAAGTGCACGCCGATATATAGATCGGGTGACGCTCATTGTGCACCGTGCGAGATGTAGGACTGTCTGGTTGGACGTACGTACTGATCCAGCAGGAACCAAACACGCGGTGAACTTCTTTGGCGGTGTGCTCCAGCCCCCGGTGCGTGTATTCTACCTAGCAAATTGACTGGTAGATGCAATTTTTTCTTGGGACTTTGTAGTACCACTGTAAAATGTGACACTGGCGTGGATGAGGCCAAGCGACCGAACGGTCCAAACTCCAAAGATAGCACGCGAGAGATACATACAAGTATATACCATCCATCGTTCTGGTCTTGCAGTTGCACCTACCGGCATGCGTACGTAAACTGTGACTCATCAAAGCTAGAAATTCCAGACATGCATGCTTAAACTGCAGGATTTGACGCGAAGACATGGTTTTACGTCTTCAACAGACCATTACGTAATGATTAGTTTCCGCTTCCAGACCGTCCACCGACTCCCAGGATTCGCACACCTTGCGGCCTGCGTGCGCTGCAGCCCACCACCGCGGCGGCAACGAGGGTGCGCTGCTGGGAGGGGAGTGTATAGGAGATTATGGCCTTCGCCGTCAGGCCCGTCACGCCGCTTCGGGCGCCTGCTGCCCTGGCCGGATGGTGGCGGCGCCCGGGGGCAGCTCCTCCGCGGTTGGCCGTCGTCCTGGCGACGGCTAGCGGAGTCGGCGGCGAACGGGCCCCGCCGACGTTCGGGCGCCTAAGGGAGGAGCTCCTCCAGCTCCACGCCGAAGCCGACCTCACGCAATCCAAAGGTAACATGCCTGTAACTGGAATGCTTAATGCTGTGTTCATTGGACTAGAGGATTATCCTGTTTCACTGTCCAAATTTTCTGGTACTTCCCATTATAGCAATTGTGACTCACAAAAGGTGCAGTGATTTATCTCCAGTAACTTGTGTTTCTCCCTACCTGGCCATCTTAGATTCACCTGATGTAGCGATGTTTAACCAAAGGACATTAGGATGAGCCGATGAGACTTGACAATCTGTGATGTGGATATGAATACAAATATACAATGCGCAGGCTGGATCATTTGCCTCAACTGCACACCATCCTTGTAACAATTTTTTTTTTTCTTTTCTTGTTTCATAGCAAATGGCGCGAGGGTAAGGCTTGTGCGGTTGACTGAGGCTGCTGAGAATCTTAAGAAACGAGCTGCAACCAGTGTCCGGATGGGCAAAGAGAATGAGGCTGTGGATTTACTTGTGCAGAAGAAGAAATTGACCAAAGCCCTGGAGAACATTAAAGAGCGCATTGAGGTGCTTGACAGGCTTTCTGCAAAGATTAGTGAGGTGATGACAAGGTTTTTTAGTATCATGTAAAATGGTATGACTGATTTCTTTTTCTAGAAGGTTGTGTATTCTTTAACTTCATTCCAGTTGCTCAAAATTACAGCATAAGACACTGTCTGCATTTGTATGTCAAACTGTTCATGCAGTGATTCTGATGATCACATCTGAAATTGACAAGTATTTACATCAACTATGGCATATAATTGCAGTATTCAGGAAGGAACTGATTGTTGTAAATTTCTGTTCATAGATCTTATGGTATATGCAACCCTGAATGAGCAATTTTGTTGGATTCAGGTAATCTCGGTGAAGCAAAACATGTTAATTGAGTATGCGTTGCGTCCAGGGACATCTAATGGTGATAACTCTGATGAGAAGATAAGGGTTTTCTCCAGTACAGTCAATAATGCAACCAATGGGGCTGAGAATAGCAATTCTTTCCAAAATCAGTTGAAAATGAATCTTTTGAATTGAGAAATGAGGCACATGCAATCGCAAGCATGGTTAGCCACCCTGAGCAAAATGAAATTCAGATGTCTGATAGCTTCTCATTTATAAACGATCCTGACCCGCAAACAGCATAAAGAATCTTTCTGCATATGATGGCCTTATAGAGCATATTAATTTACAGATGAAATCATTGGAATATGAAATTGAACAGTTCATCAGTTCCCAATCAGTCGAAGAGGTGGGCAGTGAGAAGCAGAGAACTGACAAGTGGCAAAGATTATCTGACATACAAATGCTTGTAAAGGAAACAAGAGAAAAGTGAGTCTTTGATGCCAAGTCAGATAAATTCATACCGTCTAAGCTTTTCCATTCCAATGATTCATTTCATCATTTCACAAGATATCCTTGATCTTCATTACAGTAACTAAATGTTTCAGGATTGCAAGGATTTTGGGTATGACAGTCGAAGAGATTGAATCTGGAGGCTTGAGATGATAGCAAACCACAGAACAGTGAATTGGTGGCATCCATCCCCCCTCTGTTTCATGGGTAAGTTTGCCTCTCCATTGCTTAAGGAAACCTTAGGAATCCAATACCTGTATGAATGCATTGAATATTGTCTGTTGGTTCATTGTGTTTCTTCCCGTATTTGTTTTTCCCAGTATGTTAAAGACATTCTGGAGATGAATGCAATCTTTTGTTCAACCACACTACACAACTTTCAGATTTGAGTTAAACTGCAACTAATAATGTATTTGAACACTCATGACATGCAAGGGTATTAAATATGTCACACATACATGTGCATGCTACTTAACAAAGCATACGACATTCTAAGAGTACATCTATCATCGCGATATGGGACATTCCTAAGTTACAGATACCAGATTCATAACTTTCCAATTATATCTGCAAGAGGGATCCTTTCACATTTTCCAAACTCTATCTGGTCAAACTGGTCGGAGATCATTTTGATGTCTTTCTCATCAATCTTCCCCATCTCCTTGAGCTTGTAGATCACAAAATCTGATTTGCTGTTGCATAGGAGCAAGCAGATTATTAACGAATGGCCATTGACAACTATATATATTGAATATGACTTACTTTCAAATCAATATAATGAGAAATATCCGAGATGTGAGAAAATTAAATTTAATTGATGGTGGTGAGGGGTTGATGTTCATGTCACTTTCATTACAATCATGTAACCTTTGCCCTGTCTTTCTATTAGAATGTTAGTGTCTCTACTGCAGACGTTCTTTTTTAGAATTTAGGTCTTTGGGCCCATCAGAAACTCCAAAATAAAAGTTAGTTTGTACAGGAGGCTATGAGGACATATAGTTTTGTATCAAGATTCTTTTGTTTACTAATGCATTCAGGATTTTAAACCTTATCTCAGCGCATAAACTACCTTTACAGTAATTTATTTTTAATTCAAAAAAGGAGTGCCCAAAAGAAATAACATTTTTTTTGTCTCTTTTCATGTAAGGAATTAATAAAGTCCATGTCTTCAAAAAGATCATGATATATTCATTGAATTAAATATTAGCAGCATATTAGAAGTATAGTTCCTCTTAAAAGTTGCTTCTGTTTGGGTATTAATTATTTTTAGAGCTTCCAGGTATTAATTGTTGAAACTGAAAGACAACTTAAAAACATAAATTTACATGAAATAATCTTTCATGGAAAACTGTACCATACCTTACAGCAGGATCGTTGTCTAGATCTCCAACAAGTGGCTCATTGTCCATTTTCTTCTGGAGGATCCATTTTGTAGTCCGCCGGTTTCTTTTGTCCATCCTTAAGTCTGTTAGGAACAAAAGGCCTTTGCAACTGCTAAAGTGCTTACCAACAGGCACACAGTGGCAGTGAGCCTTCCTGCTGTTGTTGAGAAGCTTTTGTCTCCATATCCAACTGTTGTAACAGAAATGACTGATAAATAGAAACTATCGATCCAGTTTAGGCCCTCAACTTCATGTACTATGATTGTGCAAACTGAGATAGTGCCTGCTACAACCACTAATGCAAGTATTACTTTCATCCTCCCTCGTGACCTTTTCTTTCTAGCATCAATCATGTAGGTGTCAAACACCTTGTTAAGCTTGTTATCATCCATTGTGCTAAGTAGAACTGTTCTCTGCTTGTCCAGTACATTCGTCAACAGCCCATTTAGCATAAGGTCAATGAAACGAACACCAACTAGTAGGAACAAGCATGTGAACACCTTTGTGAAGGTAGTACAGGGGACTATGTCCCCGTACCCTATTGTGCACAAACTAATGATAGTGAAGTAAAGGGCATCCACTAACTTGAATGTGGATTTCCCCTTGAAGCCTTCAACATTTGCCATGTACACAAGTACCCCTATTGAGATGTATAAGATGACACTGGCAATAGCCTGCCTTGCAATTGATGGTGTATATTGTGCAGCAGCAGCATGGCTTTGGCCTTCAAGCTCATCCACACAGTGTGCTTCTTTGCTTGACGTGAATATAGAAGGTGAAGAGTGCACCCGCTGGATATTTGGTGAGGATACCATGTTGGTATTTTCATCAGTGGGCGGCAGATGATTGAGAGTGCTGAAGTTAGCTTTGAGATAGCTGTTTGGGGAAAAGGAAGTTGCACACCTGCTTGGAACATCACAGGACCTTCTTCTCTCTTTCTTGGAAATGTACTTTTGGTCACGCTGGACCAAAGGTAGCAGAGGCTCTTCCATGGAAGACGTATTGGGCTTGGATTGCTTATTTGCAGCTTGCAGTTCTCAGGCTGGATCATCAATTTATAATATCCATGGTGGTTCTGCCAAGACCTTGACGATGGAAGTGGTGGCAATTAGGCATTCAAGCAGGGATGTACACTTCCCTGGCGTTTCTGGGATGAATGGACTGGTTTACATCATATCTTGAACCATATCTTTCTTATTTATTGCAACATCTATATCGTGTAGTTTCTAGTATCAAGCATCGTAGCTGATGCAATAGGCAACTGATGAAAGAGAAAGAATGGTGGGCATATTCTTTTGTCTGATGCCTGAAACAGGACCATAGTTTTATACTTATATCTTTGCAGATCCCTGTGTTATGGCAGGAATATCACGCACTGAATCACTCCTTGTCCACTGCACGTGCCCTAATTATGTGTTTCTGAATTACACTTCGATGCAGGTACCCAAGACCCAAGTTGACAATGGCTTGCGAGTTGTTGGATCTTGCAAGTTGTTTCCATGCTTGGGATGGTCCATTGGATCTAGGCGGTGCCATATTCTGCAGGACTCTGCCTAACAGCTAGAGGGAATGTGGGGCTACCTTCTTCTCTGGATGGAAACATATCGATTTGTTGCTGTGCTGAGATCTCATTGTCGGCGATGGATATACACTGGTGTACAGTACAGATAGCACCACTAAAGCTTCTCATGCTGAAAAATCTTGACCGGAGGAGCTTGGTTGCTGATCACATCCGTATCTATGTGGACCTTGCTTGAAGGGAGACTGTTAAGGTCACCCTTCAGCGTGCATTTGCATGTAGAGAAGGCTGATCAAGTTGTACAAGCCCTGTCTAGATATTTTTCCTGAAGACCGAATTCTAGTTCCAAGCAATGCTTCAAGCTTTCTGACATGAGTGCAGGTGATGATAAACTTCATTATTTTAAGATGGGTCTCTCTATATACCCAGTATATAACAAGAACAATTGCATGGAGTACTAAATGAGAATGTGAGATTGTTATTGTTTCGTTTGTGGGTGATCTAGGGAAATTCGATCTTAGAAGGGGGCTTGGAACAATTCCCGTGTTCCCAACGACACAGGAGCTCAGCTCGTTAACCATTTTTCTGGTTCAATGTTTACTGAACCTTGCATAACGCATATGTTGTGTTACTAGAAACAGAACACGTCTATCAGCATAAACAGGCAACAGCTCCCTTTCATGGGATTTTGATTTTCTGTGTCGACTAATAATCGGTTAAGGGAAGCACATCGCTACTGTCAACCTTCAAACAAGGATTACAATGTCCAGCGAAATTACCATTTGGCTCGTATGTCAGGGGCTCAGGGCTGTTATTACTTGTTTATGTTGTTTCTGTGATCCGCTAAAGAAACTAGCAAAACAACTTCTGGTTGGTTTTAATATATATTTTTTTAGTGGATCTGGTTGGTTTTAATAAGTCCGTTTCTTTAATAATGATGAGTCTGTTTTTAGGGTGCCCGGCTGCGCATTTCGGCCTCCGGGCCTTGTCACGTCACTCGTCAGCCCAGAGCCCACCCCATCCGATCAGTTCTGGGCTCCCACTCCAAGTCGGCCTAGTAGACACCTGCGAGCTGCTGCTACCAATCAACAACCAGGATGGTGCAAAGGTGGGCTTTTTGAGCCACCCACACACTTGTTGGGTCCTTGGATGTTCTTTCGCCCTGTGGGCTGTGGCGTGCCCAAGGAGCAAGAAAGAGGTGAGAAAGTAAAAACTTTTTGTCAAAAATTTAGAGAACAAAAACACTCTTTTTTCAGACAAGAAAAGCCTCTCTAAACTTTTTTTTTTACAAGAACATGCTCTTTAAACTACTCCCTTTGTCCTTAAAAGAATGCAACTATAAGTTGCGTGTCAGTTAAAGTCAATTTAAATAAGTAAGAGTAGTTCATATCTCATCAAGTTTCTAGTGAATAGTATTCACATTAATAGCTTTAAATAAATTTATTATAAAAATATTTTTTGTAATTAATAATCTAATAGTATTTATTTGGTATCATAAATATTGATATTTTTATCCATAATTGGTCAAACTTATAAGGAACTAAAACATGAAACTGTGCAAGAATTGCATTCTTTCTTTGAGTGAGGGAGTACTTTTTATTATTTTTCACTCTTCACTTTTGGTGGCTATATGAGTCTTTAAATACAATATATGATTGTTTTTATGATTTTTTTCATAAAAATTGGTTGCTAACGAACGACGATCCGAGGCTAGGCCGATGGTGAGGGCGACAAAGACAAGACCGTGGGTCAGAGATGAATTTATTTCAGTTCGATCTCAATCCTGATCTACGTGTTTGCAGTTGACACCTCGATGTGGTGAGAGAGAGAAAAAAAATTATTGATCGATGGATGGCCATGAATTGTGTTTTTTTAGTTACTCCTTCCGTCTCAAAATAGATATCATTGTCACTTTTTCAAAAGTCAATATTTTTAAATACTGACAATTATTATATATTAAAATATATAAATATTTATATTAAGTAATTAATTTATCGAAAAGATCTTTTAAGTCTAATTTTTAATAAATTTATTTAAAAATATAAATGTTATATGTATTTTCTATAAATCTAATTAAAGTTAAGAAAAAATTTGATATACGCTTCCCTTAACGTTATTCTTTTTGATAGAGTAATATATGCTTCTGCCGTCAAGATCGATGGATGGCGAGGCCCCCATTGATTTCTTTCCATTCCAGTCCGTGGGTCCGATGACTCTAGTACGCTACGTACCATAGGTGCTCCAAAAAAATGCCATGTTTCCTGAATTCCTGTGGCTTGTGAGTTTGTGACGTGTGCTCGTTTTCCGGCCAGCTTTTAAAAAGGGTTCATTAATTAACCTCATTCCCAACGACCCCGATAGCGGCAGGCGCTTAGGGCACGTACAACGAGCGTTCTTGCCGTCGTCTCGGGACGGTACATTTGCAAAAATCCCCCGGTTCGCTTGGAGAGAGAATGGAGCCGTCGCGTCATGAGACGACGGCCAAGGCTCGTGGTCCAAGGAGAACTCGACGGCTGGCTTGGCGTTGTACAGCGCCGTCGTCTTGAGGCAACGCCATGCGGATCCAGCTGCGCGCGAGGGCAAAAATCGCGCCAAAAATCCTCACCGAAGCCGTCTTCTTCGTGCCTTTGCTTTCACGCAAAGGGTGAGCGGCGAGGCGGAGCAGAACTGCTCCTCCGCGAGTAGGCGGCGAGGCAGGGTGCCGACACCAACATCGGGGCAGAGCGGGGCGAGCAGGGTGACGGCACCGGGGAGGGGCGGGGCAGAGCGGATCCGTGGCGAGCCGGCGGCACCGGCATCGGGGCAGAGCGGGGCGAGCAGGGAGCATCCCATCGAGGCAAGCACATGGCGGGTGAACTTCACGGGTGACTGGTCACGTCCATGGAAACTAATACTGAATGTTTTCCGTCCTGCACGGCCAGGTCAGGTATGACTGCAATTCTATTTCAGTTACCTGCTCACAAATCTAATTCATTTGTCTTGATCTAAGAAACTTGTGCAGGTCAAGCTGATGATACAATCTAAGATCTGTTGTCCTGAGCGAAACAAAGATGCATGCACAGCTAACAGAATTTCAGTTAAGAAGGAAGTCTGCTGTGGAACCTGTCTTTTGGTTCCTGCTGTGGTTTATCTAATACTGAACCTGTTGTCATGTTAAATTGAACCTGCTGTTATCTTGTATGAAATTGTTTCCGATGTGAAACTGCATCTGCTGTCTTTTGGAATGCACCTGCTGTCCATCGTTAGCTACACAATCAGTAGTAGGTTGCAGCTAGAAAGGGTGGCTTGACTATATGCAGTTTGCATCTCTTATTTTTTCAGTCTTATGGAACCACCACTTCCACCAGCCAATGCTGAATATGATCTACCTGAAGCTGCTGACTTTGATCCTACACATGTGTTCACCATGGAAGATTTTCTAGAGGAATGATCTTGTTGAGCACATATGGCAACGCTATGGAAACAAATAAAAGCACACATAAATATTTCAATTACATTTGATTTATGGGGAAGAAGATTATATGTTATATTTGATTTATAAAATATACTATATTATATATGATTTATCTTGAAGGATTTTTTCTTTGTCAATTAGCAACACAATGGTATATAGAAATGATATTCATGATTGATCATGGCTACATATTAGTATTAAATGATTTGTAGACAGCCAAATAGACAGTTTGCTGTCTATGGGTTGTATGAGCTGTCTATTCAGCCGTCTGTGTTGCAAATTCCAAGAACTTATAGACAGCAAGCTGTCTCTCTGTTGTACATGCCCTTACTGTAGTTGCACGAACCCATCGCGGACAGCTACGCGACCTTCTAGAAGATGATGGTGTGAGATCAACAGCTGTACTGTGTACACTGTACAGCGCGATTATGGAAAGATTAGTACAAGTGCCTGATCACAGCTTCGCAAAAAAAAAAAAAAAAAATAAGTGCCTGATCACAAGCATAGTATACAATTCCCGCGCGGAGCTTAATTTGATGCCGACGGGAATCGAATGAGTTGTCGTGTGTGCGTGGCTAGTGGCTACTCGATCGTACCCTGTTTGTATAGAAGTCATATATGGTGCGTTTTATGACTTTGCTATCCTAGTTTATCAAGTTTGTTCTATGATTCTGTCAGCAGAATATATGATTTTACAATTTTAATAGCTATGATGTGATCCTGGCACAACGTGTTCTGATCTCATCTAGGATCACGATTTTTTAACAACATTATTAGGCCCACCATAATGACACAGTGTTGTGCCTAAGTGACGCTAAAATAGGAGAGAGAGTTTAGGAGCTGGAGTACTTCTCACATTGCAGCATACAGTGCCAACTTCTAGTGGAGCCAGTAAAAGTTGAATTAGTTGCTTAGCTAGAGAAACTAGGATGGCACAAATAGAGAAACTGATGTTCATTCAATAAAAAAAATTGAATTAGTTGCTTAACCAGCCATATCCTGCATCACGCCCATGCCTATCCTTGCCTGCGAATGGTATCCTTTTTCATGCAGTGATGTTGTCGATGCCCACCGATACGGTATATTTTGAGTGATGTCAGTAAGCAGAGTGGGACCTACATTTTTTTCGGGGAGGGGGGGGGGGGGGAGGGGGCATCACTGCAGAAGACCTTAGTGCTTGTTAGATAGGGTTTTTTCTCAGCTCCTACCTCTGGAGAGCCCTGCAAAATATTTTTTAGGAGAAGTCCTTTTTTAGTGAAAATAGAGGAGCTGAAGGCCTGCTAAACACCGCTTTAGTCAAAAATGTGTTGAGAAAAAAGGTAGTATTCTTTTTTTTTTTGAAAAGAAAATTTTTATTAATTCACGATCATTACATTGAGTCAATACAATAAAACCATCTACTGTGACGAGAGGGTAATCAAACTCAGCATATGTCCTGATGTATGTTTCAGTTTTTTTAGTACTTGATTTGCAAAAAAAAGCCACGACTTTAAAGAAATTCAAACGGTGCCAGTTGAAAGTTTTAGTGTTGAATTAACCAGTGCATTAAACAATGGGGAATGGATGCTGAACGGTAATATAAAGATCTTGTCGGGGCCGCAGAAGCCAGCACGCTAGTCGAGTTGACCTGCTGCGCTAGCTGGCTACACTTGCCAGCGCTCCGCCTTGGGGGCGAAGCATATGAGTCATATGAGCCTTGAGTCCTTGACGACCAAGCTCAGAAGATGCCGAGCTCGGAGCCCCGGACTGATTAACAAGTACTCAACGAAAGCGGACAAAATCAATCAGCTGTTCGTCGTTTATTGGGGGATTATATACACGATTTGGCGGCTATCTTAAGCACTTGAGTGTTTGACCGTACTAGTAGCATCTAAAGCATGAACTTGGTGAACCTTGGATGAAAAGGAGAGATTTTTCCAATATAATAGAACATCTAAAGCATAAACTTGGTGAACCTTGGATGCCAAGGAGAGATTTCCAATATAATAGTAACTACAAATAAAATACGAGGCTCTGCCTAACACATAAGCAACGACCGGACGTCTCTCTATCTGCGTATCTATGCACGTGGCCTATACCCATGCGTCTTTTTCCTTTGGCGCATAATCTTTACTGCCCTAGTATATATTTGTTTTTTAGGATAACTTACTTTATGATATAAAATTAGTGCCATTAGATATATTAGATGAAATTGGCCAAAATTTAATCCTAAAAAGATGAGATAGTACATCCTAATAAACTCTTAAGAGAGGAAGTAGAGAGCATATTTGGCCACGTTCGGTTCAAGGAGAATGACTGCCTGGGAATATTTCAAGCCGGATTTGCTTGTCTTATTTGAATAAGCTTTAGTCAACTGGAAATCGTTCTTAGGCCTGATTTCAGCTGAAACGAACAGCCTTTATAGATGCATAAGCTAAGGCTGACGACATCCATATAGTCATCTACCGCCAATTGCTATATCAAGCAGTACTAGTACTACTATCCTTTCCAAAAACGATATCGAGTAAAAATTATTTTAAGTTCAACAAAATTTATAAAATCCCCAAAATATTAATATTATGATATTAAATAAGTGTTATTAAATTCATTATAGAATATTTTTTGTAGTATACATATCGATATCATAATATTAAATACCATTTCTCTTATTAGCAAATTCTAGATGATGTGACTAAAAATAAAACTTAGATTTGCATCGTTTTCACAATTAATTGGGTCAACTGTCGTGCAAGTGAGCGATTATCGCGTTGATCATGTACAGTAAGATTTGTTTTCTGTTGCAACTCTACAAATAAATAAATGTAGACGAGACCCGGAAGCAACATGCTATAGCTACCCAGAGTCTCAGCGGCTTTTGATCGTTGAGTGGTTTCAGTCGTGATCGTGATCAGTGTGGAGACCTATGGAAAGCGATCAAGTTCCGTACATAGTCTAACATGTCTTTCTTTTACATGGAAAAAAATTTCATTACATATAACCTGGTTGTTTGATATTCCATTGCAACTCTACATGTTGTTTGATATAAATGAGAAATTAAGCATCTTTAATTAATATTTTTTCTTCCATTTTCCCGTCGACTGACATGAAGTCAAACCCATAGCCCACAGCCGGGTGCTCGTATGATGTCAAATTTGACATGGCAACTAATAGCTTAGCCATTCAATTATTTACATTCGCGGCCAAGTGACCTAGCTTGTTCTACGGCTAAGCGATCGTCCCCGGCATCTTCCTTGTTGCCACGTTTCTCGGGTGCATGCAGTCATGTGTGCCTGTTACTGCTACCCGTGCATCCTATTGGACTACGTGCGCTGTTGTTTACTCCTAATTAATTTGTGGCATAATCGCACATTCCCTTTTCTGATGCTGAGCTGCACGGACCTGGTAGTTTCTTCTGTTTGTGCGTAACGGGCTCAGTGGTCTCTTTTCCTTGCGTCCCAAGCACACCCTCGCGCGTGATGATGCTATATTTTTGTTTATTTATTATCAAATTGAAAACTGCTGAAGTGTAAGTAGTGCGAAGTAAACTATATTGACATCACGCCGGGCTCTTCCTCCTCCTCACGGCGTCAGGGTCAGGCTCCTCATCGTGTCCCTTCTTGGAGTTTGTAAAACTTTCTACTTTCACTCAATGAAGCACGTGCCAACGCACGCTTTCGAGAAAAAAAAAAGTCGGGTCGGGCTCCCACACGTGCACGACGGCGGCAGCCGGAGCAGCGGCAGGAGGCAGGGCGTAGTAGGTGGGCATGACTTGCGGAGCGTGGCAATGGACGGCGCCATGCAACAACTAGTGTGGCGGGCATTGTTGAACCGCTTAGTCACAACGGAGAAGAGGAGAGAAAGAGAAACTAACCTTTTCTTTAATCAGTAGTTTTGTGAGTAATTTTCTATAACTTCATGAATCTTGTGGTTTCGAGAGCACTATGTGAGGTGCTCCATGAAATCCTATGAATCTAGATGCAAATACATAGATTTCATAGAGTTGCTCATCTATGGTGGATCTGCAAAGATCTTGATGTGTTTGACTTAGAAAAAGTAAATCTAGAGCTGCTGGAGTTTGTCTTGGAAAGTGGATACGAAGTTGTTAGAGCTCAAATAGGCCCTTAGTAAGATTCTGTATGACTTGGACCTCTGTAGAAATGGAGAAGCCATAAAAAATCATATTTTATTGTCGGATGATATTATTTTGTTGTAAGAGAAAAACAGTACTGAAAAGTCGGGCTGATACGAATAGGAGATCATGTATGCATGTTTAGCAGGACTTTGAGTAAAGCCGGTAGAGAAGTGTTGATTAACTCCCCCCCCCCTTAAGAGCATCTAATTAGTATATCTAGCTTGCTAGCTAGCAGGTAGCTAGCCCGGCAGCTGAATGACAAGTGATTAATTAGTTCACCTAATCCACTACAGGTCACAGCTCGTAGTGAAGCATGTGAGGTCAATTAAGGTCATGCTGGAGGCTTCACGGGTGTGACAATGGGGGTTTATCAGGATGTCTAAACGCATGAGAGGCAAGCAAGTGGGCAGCCGTGTTGAGCCTTCTGCTAATTTTGATGACTTTGTAGGAGCTATTCTTAGCCTGATTGACAAATCGCCGGATAAAAGCCTTGATTCTCTAGTCCAATAGAGATTCGAAGTCTGGCAAAGTTTGATTGTCAGTGTAGAATAAGGTGTGATGCGGTGTCAGCTTGCTGGTAATCTGAGATGCAGCCGACAAGGCAGCTGCCTCTGCTACGAGCACCGATGAGCAGTTTTGAACCTGCAATTGAATGTTTAAGTATGTTTGAAGGGCCAATTAGCCGTGTACTTGCATTGTCCGCGCCGGGCGCCGGCGCTACACAATCTGGAAAAAATCTTCACGGATCAGCGTGGACCGCGTGTGCCCGCTGTCATGTCTCATGTCCTGAATCCTGATGTGATCATGTCCATGTGCTGGCGCCGTCGATCTACTACGTGAGTCGAGAGCCCCATGCCCCCGTCCCGTGTATCGCGGACGGCTCGTGGACAGCTCACGCCATAGCAGAGGGACGGGCGCCCAACTAAGCCCCACGTACACAAACACCCTCGCTTCTCTCAACTTTGACCTGATAATGTCCAGTCCAGCTCACGATTTTTTAACTACTAATTAGATGCTAACTCCAGTCCAGCTGTCCAGTGGGCGTGGCTAACTGGCTACTCGAGGGCCGCTGGAGGGGCCACCGACGTGCGGGCCCGTGGAGTTGCTGCTGCCTGGGACCTGGGTTCCATTTCCACTAGCTGGTGCCCCTTGTTTAGGAACACACGTGCTTACTCGAAGGTATACTCCTGTGGGTCTGCAAGCGGGCCATCCGTGTCTGCGGCGCGATCACACCGTGGATGTGATGGTCAAATTCTGCGGTGTTGTGTCACTGTCATGTGTGTTACTCGTGCCCCTAGAGTTATGGGTTGTAGCTTCTTGAAATGCTCTCTTCTTTAAAATTTTGTTGTATGCTTTGGCACTTTCGAGTCAACAAAACTCTATAAAATGGAGGCCTAAATTATTAAGCTCGTGATAATGCAAAGCTGAGCAAATATTAGGAATAAATTGCGTTGCGCTACGAAGCTCGTTATTCTTTTGAAAATTAAAAAAACGCTGGCCTCTGT
This sequence comes from Themeda triandra, assembly GCA_018135685.1. Taxonomy (NCBI): domain Eukaryota; kingdom Viridiplantae; phylum Streptophyta; class Magnoliopsida; order Poales; family Poaceae; genus Themeda; species Themeda triandra. Next base: position 116,383 of record JAENPR010000425.1, on the reverse strand, counting down.
TTGGATGTTATAGTATTAAGAAACCATAGTATCAAGAAATTTTGGTTTTAAAACTATTGATGCGCAAAACCATGGTTTAGAAAAAGAGGTCTAGACTGGAGGTTTTAAAACTCCAAAAAGACTGCAGTTTCAACAATATCATGGTATTCAAAACCATAAAATTTATTGCACTTGTGCTCTAAAACCAAAGTATTTCACAAAACCATGGTATTGTTCTAAATCTTAAAAAAAATACTTTGTATGCAAACACGGTCTAAGTCTTACTATGTTGTTAGCTTATTTGATGACAAATATAAATGACAAACTAAAAAAGAGTGAAAAGTAATGCACGAATTTTTATATAAGCGCGTACATAGATAGGTAGCACATCCAATTATTTTTCATGTTTCCTATAGATCAATCGCCTCATATCCATGTTGGGAATATGCCCTAGAGGTAATCATAGAGATGATGATATTCCGCTTGTATCCATGATATATAAAATATGTCCATTGAATATCCATTAAAGACAACTTGTATTGATTGGCAATTATGTGAATTGTTTGTGGAACTCTTTTACTTGTATGGTTATTCTATATTCGTCCCAGTCGGAGTTCATGTGAGGACACACATGAATATTAGACTAGCACATTATTAGTTGATGACTATGTTTCACAAGTCATGGACATGGAGATGTCGAACTAATAATGTGGGCACATGTATGACATGTAGGCCGGATCGACCCGACATGAGATTGTCTGTACACATCATATACGTTATGTCCTTCGACCCGAGATTGTTGTATGTACTCGAGATGTGTATCGACTTGCTTAGGGACCGACAAACGCTACTCCGTCACTTTGGGTAGTTATAAAGGATGTCTTCGGGTTTGTCGAGAAGCATGCTTTGCGAGACATAGACAATCAAGATGGGACTTGCCCCTCTCTAATGAGAGAGATATCACTGGATCACTCAAGTGATTGGATCAACAAATGCATGGCCGTGCTTGGGTTAAGTGTTAACCCACGAGTTGAACCATATATCATGAGGCAAGGGAGTAACTTGTATATGGTCGTAGTGGTTCGTCTGATATGATCATTTGCGTACGCATAGGAGTTGTCATGCCTTGCTAGAGGCCGCTGTCAGCTATTGGGCGAATAGGAGTATTCGGCCCATGTCTATGTGTGCGTGAACCCATAGGGTCGCACGCTTAAGGGGCTGGAAGCCTAATCCGAGTTGGACTCGAATTAGACAAGGCTTAGGTTTTCTAATGCGCCTCCAACTCGGGGGCACATGAGAGACGCCTATATAAGTAGAGGGGAGGGGCGCGGCCAAACACAACAAATACAATCCACGCCTTTGGCAGCCGCCGTCGCCCTCCACGCTCTCGCCTTCGCTCCTCGCGGACCTAGCGTCCGAGGCGCATCGCTTCTCCTCGTACGTGTGTGACACCTCGGAGGTGCTTGCATCCGGAGCACGAGGACGAACCGCACGAACCGCAAGTGGTGGGAGGAGTTCTTCGGACGACCACGCAAGCGCACGGCACTTGCTGCGACGCGTTCGACTACATCGAGTCGTCTTCCGCTGCATCTCGCGTCTAGTGGTAATCCCGTAACTTTGTAACTAGTAGTAGATCCCCGGGCGATGAGGTAGAAAAAGTTTTGTTTTACGGCTAGCGTAGCACCCTCATAACCCTACAAAGGTATCGAGCTCTATCTTTGCGTTGTTATAGGTTCTGGATGTCGCATATGTGATATGCACAGTTTTAGATGAGTCTCTGATCTTGGTTCATGATCTTGCCGCGTTGGTCTTGTAACGATCTACTCGTACCGGTCGGAATTCCGCCATCCGAGTTAAGTGATACATGTAAATCCAATCACGGCGAGTTAGAGATCAATCAGATTGATTGAATTGAACCCTAGGTCAAGTGCCGAGCGCATGTGATGCGCGGCGGTGGCGATGGATCAGCCACCGGGCGCCGGGTTGCTTGAGAAAAGTTCTGTTCGTAAAACAGCTGTAACTTTTTAACCGTAACTCGGATCGAGACGATTCTTAAACGAAAGTTGTAGAGAAAAAATTTTACATACACCCCAAACTGATCTATCAGTTTGGACCGAGCCAGATTTGCGAAAAACGGCTTGGAAGATAGAGTTTTTCACGATTTACTTTTTGTAGTCGGAATCGGTTACCTCTTTTTTTGCGGGTTTTGATGACTTGGTATAGCCCATATCGTGTTTATGTCGTTCTTACCATGTTCTATTTTCACATGCTATAATGTTTTTGTCTACATTCGTGCGGTAGTGAAGTAGAACGATCCCTCGATAATGTTTAAGTTTGTGCTCCTCCAAACCTTGCACTGCCGCATTTGTCTTGTACAATCGATGGTGGGTCTATGAAATTAGGGTGCCATCGATTTTACTTGACTAAGACAGTTCGTATCGGATACTTACTGAAGGTTTGGTTGCTTAAACAAGGTCATCCTAACGGTTAGGGACCTTGGAGCATGAGAAGTTGGTAACCCAAGCATAGAGATGCTATCCAACAACAAGAGTCATATGCGATATGATTAGCAAAGAGTTGCTTACCGATCTATCATGTCTTCTAGCGGTGATGCTAAAGCTCACTAGTCGACTTGCTAGTTGTGGGTCTTGAATCACTAAGTTTCAATCGAGGGATATTGATTTTAGTGGGAGTAGATCATATTTGATATTATTTACTCTATCATGGATATTTTGTCTTAGTATTTTGCATTACTTATGTTGTAGATTAATGGCGTCTTCTAAGCAACCATTTACTTTGCGTTCGATTCTTGAGAAAGATAAGTTGAATGGAACAAATTATGCGGATTGGATCCGCAATCGAGAATTGTTCTCGGGCTGAGAAAAAGGAGGAATATCTAGACACCCCCTTACCGGATGAGCCTGCGATGATGCATCTCGCGGCGTGACCAAGCTAGCGAGAGGGTGCACTTGTTGGGCCACACGTAATCAAGATGGTTGGTTACACTCGAGGTTGGAGAAGCTAGGCTTCCCAATTGGCCCGAGTTGGCTACTGATTTCATTCTCTCGTCTCGCCGCCTAGCTATGGGAACTTCATTGCGAACTACCATATGCATGGGGCGAGAGGGGGCTTGAATGAGTTGTGTGGCATGCTTGAAAACAGCGGTGACATTAAGAAGCAGGTCGGTGGCCAAGTATTGGCGAGTCCGAACAAGCCTAACTTTAAGAGAAAGAAGGGGGCTTGGGGGAAGAAAAAGGGCAAGGCTAAAGATGAGATCTCCAAGCCGCTCCGCCCGCCCCCAAAGCTGGACCACCGGGCGATGCTAAATGTTTTCATTGTGGTAAGAATGGTCACCGGAAGAGAAACGCAAGCTGTACTTGGCGTCCTTAGAGAAGGACGACGGTAGTAAAAGTACTCCCGCTCATACGCTTGTTGTGTTATGTTACGAGACATCTTCCTCGCTAACTCTTATATCAATTCTTGGGTATTTGATACCGGATCGGTTGCTCATATTTGCAATACGATGCAAGGAATGATAAAAAGTAGAAGCATGAAGAAAGGAGAGGTTGATTTCCGCGTGGGCAACAATGCAAGAGTTCTTTGCGTTGAACGTCGGGACGATGCAACTTCACTGCCGTCGGGATTTGTCATGGAATTGAATAATTGTTATTTTGTTCCTAGTCTAAGTCGAAACATTATGTCACCTTCATGTTTGATGAAGAATGGTTATTCATTTGCGAGTAAAGACAATGGTTGTGTTATCTCGAAGAATGATATGTTTGTGGCTCTTGTATCCATTGTGAATGGATTATTTATTTTAAATCTTGATGATGCACACATGTAATGTTAATGCTAAAAGGCCTCGGCTTAATGAGTTAAGTCCTACATATATGTGGCATTGTCGTTTGGGTCATATAAGTGAAAATCGCATGAAGAGGCTCCATGATGATGGACTTCTAACTTCGTTTGATTTTGAATCTTATGAGACATGTGAGACTTGCCTTTTAGGCAAGATGACCAAGACGCCTTTCTCGGGTTTTCCCCGAGAGAGCGTCGACTTATTGGAACTAGTACATAGTGATGTATGTGGACCAATGAGCACGACGGCTAGAGGCGGTTTTCAATACTTCATAACTTTTACGATGACTTTAGTAGATATGGCTATGTCTACCTAATGAAGCATAAGTCGAAACATTTGAAAAGTTCAAAGAATTTCAGAATGAAGTAGAGAACCAACGTGGCAAGAAAATTAAGGCCTTGCGATCGATCGTGGAGGCGAATATTTGAGTCATGAGTTTAGCAATCATCTTAAGAGTTGCGGAATTGTTCCACGGCTTACGCCACTGAACGCCACGAGAAATGGCGTGTCGGCGGCGTAATCGGACTTTGTTGGACATGGTTCGGTCTATGATGAGCCGATCGGACCTACCTTTATCGTTTTGGGGATATGCTCTAGAAACGGCCGCTTTCACATTGAATAGAGTACCATCTAAGTCCGTAGTTAAGACACCATATGAGATATGGACTCGGGAAGAGTCCTAGTTTGTCTTTTCTAAAAATTTGGGGTTGTGAGGTTTATGTCAAACGGCTTATATCGATAAGCTAACACCCAAATCGGACAAGTGTTTTTTCGTGGGATATCCAAAGGAAACTTTAGGATATTACTTCTACAACCGCTCGAGGGGCAAAGTGTTTGTTGCTCGAAACGGTGTTTTCTTAGAGAAAGAGTTTCTCAAAAGAGAGAAGAGTGGACAAAAGGTGTATCTTGAAGAAGTTCAAGATGAGCCGATCGAGAAGGACTCTACGAGTGATGCTAATGTAGCGAGAACAAGTTGAGATGCCCGTGGCCACGAAACACCTCCACAACCACGAAGATCGGCAAGACTTTGCAAGTTGCGTGGGGATCTGTTATTGTTGGACGATGACGAACCCGCAACATACGCGAAGCTATGATGGACTCGAGATTCCGAGCAATGGCGAGTGCCATGAGATCCGAGATAGATTCCATGGGAAATAATCAAGTTTGGAACTTGGTTGACCCGCTCGATGGTGTTAGACCCATCGAGTGCAAATGGATCTATAAAAAGAAGAAAGATATGGACGGAAATGTTCACGTCTATAAAGCTCGACTTGTCGCAAAGGGTTTTCGGCAAGTTCAAGGAATTGACTACGACGAGACATTCTCTCCGGTAGCGATGCTTAAATCTATCCGGATCATTCTAGCAATAGCCGCCTATTTCGATTATGAAATTTGGCGAGATGGATGTTAAAACACCTTTCTAAATGGAAATTTGGAAGAGGACGTGTATATGATACGGCCGAAGGTTTTGTTGATCCAAATAATGCTGGAAAAATATGCAAGCTTAAGAAATCTATTTATGGGTTAAAGCAAGCATCTCGGAGTTGGAACATTCGTTTTGATGAGGTTGTCAAAGGGTTTGGCTTCCGTCGAATGAAGAAGAGCCTTGTGTTTACCAAAAGGCTAGTGGGAGCGCCGTTGTATTTCTAATCTTGTATGTGGATGACATACTATTGATTGGGAATGACATTCCTATGTTGCAATCAAAGACTTCACTTTGAATAATAGTTTTTCTATGAAGGATTTGGGAGATGCGATACATCTTGGGCATTAAGATCTATAGAGATAGGTCGAAAAGGCTAATAGGATTATGCCAAGATACATATATTGACAAGGTGTTGAAACGGTTCAACATGGAGCAATCCAAGAAAGGGTTCTTGCCTATGTCACATGGTATGCGCTTTAGCGACAAGCAATGTCCTTCGTCGATGAAGAGCGCAAACGCATGAGTAAGGTTCCATATGCTTCGGGCGTCGGTTCCATCATGTATGCCATGATATGTACTCGCCCGAGATGTCTCATATGCTCTAAGTGTTGCGGCGGTACCAAGGCAATCCTGGTGAGAGTCACTTTGGACGTCAGTTAAAAACATCCTTAAGTACTTGAGAAGAACTAAGGATGAGTTCCTGATCTATGGAGGTGAGGAAGAGCTCGTTGTAAATGGTTACACCGATGCTAGCTTCCAAACCGATGTAGATGATTCACAATCTCAATCGGGTTTCGTGTTCACGGTAAACGGTGGTGCGATAAGTGGAAAAGTTCCAAGCGGAGACGGTGTCCGATTCTACAACGAAGCCGAGTACATTGCGGCTTCGAAAGCTGCAAAGGAAGGTGTTTGGATGAGGCGTTTCCTCATTGATCTTGGTGTGTTTCCTAATGCGGCTAGCCCATTGAATCTACATTGTGATAATAATGGGGCGATAGCGCGGGCTAAGGAGCCAAGGAATCACCGAAGAACAAACATGTACGGCGGAAATTTCACCTCATTCGACGAGTTCATCGGTGAAGGTGAAATTAAAATGTGCAAAATACATACGGATTTGAATGTAGCGAGATCCGTTGACAAAGGCTCTTCCACGGCCTAAGCATGAGGCGCACATGAGGTCTATGGGGATTAGACATATTAGAGATTAACTCTAGTGCAAGTGGGAGACTGTTGGGAATATGCCCTAGAGGTAATCATAGAGATGATGATATTCCGCTTGTATCCATGATATATAAAATATGTCCATTGAATATCCATTAAAGACAACTTGTATTGATTGGCAATTATGTGAATTGTTTGTGGAACTCTTTTACTTGTATGGTTATTCTATATTCGTCCCTGGTCGGAGTTCATGTGAGGACACACATGAATATTAGACTAGCACATTATTAGTTGATGACTATGTTTCACAAGTCATGGACATGGAGATGTCGAACTAATAATGTGGGCACATGTATGACATGTAGGCCGGATCGACCCGACATGAGATTGTCTCTGTACACATCATATACGTTATGTCCTTCGACTGAGATTGTTGTATGTACTCGAGATGTGTATCGACTTACTTAGGGACGACAAACGCTACTCCGTCACCGGGTAGTTATAAAGGATGTCTTCGGGTTTGTCGAGAAGCATGCTTCGAGACATAGACAATCAAGATGGGACTTGCCCCTCTCTAATGAGAGAGATATCACTGGATCACTCAAGTGATTGGATCAACAAATGCATGGCCGTGCTTGGGTTAAGTGTTAACCCACGAGTTGAACCATATATCATGAGGCAAGGGAGTAACTTGTATATGGTCGTAGTGGTTCGTCGATATGATCATTTGCGTACGCATAGGAGTTGTCATGCCTTGCTAGAGGCCGTCAAGTCGGCTATTGGGCGAATAGGAGTATTCGGCCCATGTCTATGTGTGCGTGAACCCATAGGGTCGCACGCTTAAGGTGGAAGCCTAATCCGAGTTGGACTCGAATTAGACAAGGCTTAGGTTTTCTAATGCGCCTCCAACTCGGGGGCACATGAGAGACGCCTATATAAGTAGAGGGGAGGGGCGCGGCCAAACACAACAAATACAATCCACGCCTTTGGCAGCCGCCGTCGCCCTCCACGCTCTCGCCTTCGCTCCTCGCGGACCTAGCAGTCCGGAGGCGCATCGCTTCTCCCTCGTACGTGTGTGACACCTCGGAGGTGCTGCATCTGGAGCACGAGGACGAACCGCACGAACCGCAAGTGGTGGGAGGAGTTGCTGGACGACCACGCAACTGCACGGCACTGCTGCGACGCGTTCGACTACATCGAGTCGTCTTCCGCTGCATCTGCGCGTCTAGTGGTAATCCCGTAACCTGTAACTAGTAGTAGATCCTGGGCGATGAGGTAGAAAAAGTTTTGTTTTCTGGCTAGCGTAGCACCCTCATAACCCTACAATCCAGGCTCGTCATCCGGCGACGCCACACTCCTTCACCGACGCCCGCATGCGCCACACCCCATCGCCCTCTCTCTCTCTCTCTCTCTCTCTCTCTCTCTCTCTCTGCCCGATGACAATGACCTCCTCTTAGCGGGCTGCTCCCCGGCAAGCTGCCATGGAGGATTTGGCACATTGCTTCCCCACGCCCCCACCCGCGCCGAGCTCCTCCCAACCCGCGCCATGGCGGCATGGAGGCTTCAGGCAGCATGGGGCCGGCGACAGTGGCATGGAGGCATCAGATGTCTAGAGGAAGAAGATGAGAGCGTGGCTGTTGGATGGAGATCAGACGGATAAGCACGACCCTGTTCGCTTGAGCTTATAAACCGAATTTGCTAGTCATTCAACAATGTTTTAGCCAAACAAAAACGATCCAGCGAACAGGGAGCACGTCGCCTGAAAAAAGTCAACTGCATTATAGCATCTCCCATTATTTTTTTAAGAAAGATTTGCTTACGAAGGAATAATTCATTGCGTCATCATTATTATATACTCCCTCCGTTCCAAAATGTTTGTCGCTTGCGCTTCCCGAGAAATAACCGCTGGCAATTATATTTTTAAAAATATTAATATTTATAATACATAATTAATATCATTATAAAGATCTTTGAATCTATTTTTTTAACAAATTTATTTAAAGATTTAAATGTTGCGCATATTTTATACAAATCGAGTCAAACTTGTGACATGAAAACCAAAAACAATAATCAATTTGGAACGGAGCGAGTACTTGCGTAAAACGTTTCGCCACAGAAGTTGGCAGTGTGTGCAACGGATCCTTTTTCCCACTACCGCTACCACCATGTCCCTGTGCGACCAACGAACCCCATAAATACGGTTGCCAGGCGTAGCCGCGAGAATCAGGCGGCCCCCTAGAGGCAGGCGTGTACGCAGTACACACACAAAGTCGCGAGCAATGGACGCAGCGGGAGGTGCGAAAGGGAGGGATGGCGTGGAGAAGAAGGAAGAGGGGAACGGGAACGGCGGTGGCGGCGGCGACGCCGGGAAGAAGAAGGTGTCGTTCACGGGGCTGTTCCAGTACGCCGACGGCACGGACGTGCTACTCATGCTCCTCGGCACGGTGGGCGCGCTGGCCAACGGCGTCTCGCAGCCCGTCATGACGCTCATCTTCGGCCAGGTCATCAACGCCTTCGGCGGCGCCACCACCGAGGACGTCCTCCACCGCGTCAACAAGGTGAGCCGTCGACGACGATAGCTAGCTAGCTTGCATGAGTGCCATTCTCCATAACAAGTATATATGCCCGCGGCCGGAGACGTGCCATTCTCCATAAGAAATTCGGTCTCGTCTCATGGCAAGGCAGTCTGGTCTGATCGAGATAGAAAGCTTTGTTAGAATCTCGGCGGCGTTTCGTTGCCCAGGAGGGACAACGGTGGAGGGCATATCTTGACTTTTGGCGCCATTTGTCCTCCCGTTCTTCGTCCTGTTTCTGTTTTTCTCGTTTCTATGTTCTTCATTCATTCAATCAGTCTTGAGATAGAAAAGAACACTACTATTATGCAATGGAATTGGCCCTTAGAACTCAAAATACTTCCTTGATACGTTATCCATAGAAACTTAACCAGCAACGTCAGTATCAACGCCATGCCTCTTCCAGTTCAACTTCCCCAGTTTTGAAGTTCAAATATTGCACTATTCCTTCTGTCTTTTTGGAGCGTTTTTGTTTTCGTTAGTCCAGTCATGCGGTAGAAATAATTTTATAGTTTCAATATTTTTAAGGGCACATCAAAGGGCAAGCCTTGGCCAAGTTTGTATGGCAGCTTGATCCTTTTTTCTATTGAAGGAATAGAACAGGTTCTTCAGGGTCACAAGTTTACTGAAAACAAAAATAGAAGCCCGGAAATACTGTTTCGCTGCTGGACAATCAATGCCTCCTCAACAACACAGCTCAACTTTTCACGACCAACCAACTAACCAGATTTTTTTTCACATTTAGTTTTTTTCACCCCATGTACGTAGGTTTTTCTTTCATTTTTCCTCACATGGGAGCTGACTTTTATATGATGATAAACTGAGCAGTCGCTTTAAAATGTGCATGTGCTCTGCTGAAAGTTACGTTTACGAATTAGAGACAGGAATATGTTAGCTCAATGCTCAAACCAGTTACTGATTGCATTATTGCAACTTGTAATATAATAATAATAAGTTAGTAACAGACCGTGAGTTCCTCAAAAAAAAAAGTAACAGACCATGTGGAACAATTTTAATATAACGGATAACTAACCACATCTGGTAAAGGCTGGAATCTTTTCTTGATCAAAGATCCAAAACTCAGTCCAAGAATAAGCTGGCGTCCAACACATTCGTTCCCCCTTTCTGAGATGGGACACATAAATCACGCTAAGTTTGTCTGTTACAGTAGTATACTTCTGCTGACAGATTTCTATCCGAATCCTGAACAAAAGCATAAAAAAATGTGGTCAAACTTTCATCACTGTTCTCCATGAATGAATCATATGTAGCTTGAAGTTTACTTCAACTAGAATTCATTTCCTTGTTAGCGAGGCATTATTACATTTCTCAATTCTGACTATGTTTCTACCTTGCCTTTTTCACAGGCAGTTCTGAACTTTGTCTACCTAGGCATTGCAACAGCAGTTGTTTCCTTTCTTCGTAAGTACTCTTAAGTAGACTCGGTCAACTTTTCGATCTTCACACCCGCTTGCATTTTGCACCACAGCCTGAAATTGCTGCTGCTAATGATTGAGCATCGTTAGTATAAAAATAATCTTGCGGTCAATGGTGAGATAAGCTTAAGAAAAAAGCTCGCCTCATATTCCAGCTTGTGCCTAGTGTTTCAACTTTCAAACTTGCAAGCTGTCGTCATAGAGCAGAGTTCAACTTTGACTTTTGTTATGTAGTTTCAATGAAGCTTACAAAAAGCTGATGTTCATGATAGTGGTTAGGACAGACCCAACATCTTTTGAATTTCCCTGGAAAGTAATACATGAAGCATCGTACATGCTTCGTTCACCAACTGATTTAGAAAACTTGAAACAAGGTTCTATATGCATAAGCTATGTGGTAATTATGTCAGTGTAAATAAGTGAAGCCAACTTATTGTTTGCGCAGAGGTGTCATGTTGGACGATGACAGGAGAAAGGCAGGCAACACGCATTCGATCTCTGTACCTCAAATCTGTCTTGAGACAAGAAATAGCATTCTTTGATGTAGAAATGACAACTGGACAGATAGTTTCAAGGATGTCTGGTGATACAGTGTTAGTCCAGGATGCCATTGGTGAGAAGGTAATGACTCACTTTGAAAGTGACAAGTGCAGAAGCAAACCTGCCATTCAACATTACCGACTTATTATATCGAAATGTGCACAGTTTGACTTTTACAAAATCTTCAGGTTGGCAAGTTTCAACAGCTTGTGGCAACCTTCGTTGGCGGTTTCGTGATAGCATTCGTAAAAGGATGGCTTCTATCTCTTGTCATGTTGGCATGCATACCTCCAATTATCGTTGCTGGTGGAGTTGTCTCAAAAATGCTTGCTAACATATCTACCAAGGGGCAAGAATCATACAGTGATGCAGGCAATATTGTTGAACAGACACTTGGGGCTATAAAAACAGTGAGTTCTAAAGCGCTCCGGTCAGATGAATCTCTACATTTTTCACTTTGGCATGCCCTCACTGGTTTTCTTGTGCCTACATCTGTAAAACAGGTTGTCTCCTTCAACGGGAGAAGCAGGCAATTGCATTGTACAATAAACTCATACACAAGTCATACAAGGCTGCTGTTGAAGAAGGAATTACTAATGGTTTTGGCATGGGATCTGTTTTCTGCATATTTTTCTCAAGCTACGGTTTAGCCATCTGGTATGGCGGAAAGTTGATTCTTAGCAAAGGTTACTCAGGAGGAGACATCATCAATATCTTGTTTTCTATAATGACTGGGGCAATGTGGGTTTCTTTGAATCTAGATAAATGAAGTCTTATGCTGATCCATGTTGCATGACTGGCGGTATTAACTTCAATTTTTGGTGTGCAGGTCTTTAGGTAATGCAACACCCTGCATGGCAGCCTTTGCAGAAGGACAATCTGCGGCATACAGATTGTTCACAACGATCAAGAGGAAACCAGAGATTGACCCAGACGACCCAACTGGTAAGCAACTAGAAGACATCAAGGGTGATGTTGACCTAAATGACGTATACTTCAGCTACCCAGCGAGACCAGAGCAACTAATATTTGATGGGTTCTCGCTACATGTGTCTAGCGGCACTACAATGGCTATAGTTGGGGAGAGTGGAAGTGGCAAGTCAACTGTGATAAGTCTTGTAGAGAGATTCTATGATCCACAGGCTGGTGAGGTTTTGATTGATGGGATTAACATCAAGAGTTTGCAGCTAGATTGGATAAGAGGGAAGATTGGTCTTGTTAACCAAGAGCCATTGCTCTTTATGACATCTATCAAAGATAATATAACATATGGAAAAGAGGATGCAACAATTGAAGAGATCAAAAGAGCAGCTGAGCTTGCTAATGCAGCAAATTTCATCGATAAGTTACCCAATGTATGTCACTGATGCAATTATCAACTTATGTACATCCTACATCTTGCTGAGTCGAGTGCTAATATTTCTTTTTTTGACTGATACTAGGGTTATGATACAATGGTTGGCCAACGTGGTGCTCAGCTATCAGGGGGGCAAAAGCAAAGGATCGCTATTGCAAGAGCAATCATCAAAAACCCCAGAATTCTTTTGTTAGACGAGGCTACAAGTGCATTGGATGTGGACTCGGAGCGGATTGTTCAGGAAGCACTGAATAGGATCATGCTGGATAGGACAACACTTGTGGTTGCACATCGCCTAAGTACTGTGAGAAATGCTGATTGCATATCAGTTGTTCAACAAGGAAAAATAGTTGAACAAGGTCAGGATGCCTTTCCCATTTTGCATATTGCATTTTAATCCACTATTACATGCTCAAGATATTTTAAACTAACCATATCAATTATCTTGCATCAATGAATATATTCATAGGTCCCCACGATGAACTGATAATGAACCCTGATGGTGCTTATTCTCAACTTATTCGTCTCCAAGAAAGAAAAGAAGAAGAACAGAAATTAGATCATCACATGTCTGATTCAAGATCTAAAAGTAGAAGCCTCTCTCTGAAAGGATCAATAAGCAGAGATTCAATGGGAAACAGTAGTCGGCATTCTTTGACCCTCCCCTTTGGCATGCCTGGTTCAGTTGAATTGCTTGAAGGCAATGATGCAAACTGGGAGGATGAGAAACAGCAGGCTCATGATGGTGAGGCCCCAAAGAAAGCACCAATGGGACGGCTAGCTAGTCTAAACAAGCCAGAGGTACCTATTCTTTTGTTAGGATCGCTAGCTGCCGGAGTCCATGGAGTGCTTTTTCCAATGTTTGGTCTAGTGATCTCCAATGCCATCAAAACATTCTACGAGCCTCCACACCAGCTAAAAAAGGATGCAAGCTTTTGGGGTTTGATGTGTGCTGTGCTGGGTATTGTATCAATACTATCAATACCAGCGGAGTATTTCTTATTTGGGGTAGCCGGGGGGAAGCTTATCGAGCGTATCCGTGCCTTGTCGTTTCGGAGCATTGTGCACCAAGAAGTTGCTTGGTTTGATGATCCCAAAAATTCAAGGTTGGTTACCATCCCTTTATTCAGTGTTTTATTCTCTTTATTTCTACTTACAGGATTCCATATTTGAGGTACTAATGGTACGCTTATATCTTACAGTGGAGCGCTCGGTGCTAGGTTGTCGGTTGATGCTTTGAATGTCCGACGTTTAGTGGGTGATAACTTGGCCTTGACAGTTCAGGTCATCTCGACACTAATTGCAGGATTTGCCATTGCTTTTGTGGCAGATTGGAAGCTCACATTGATCATCCTTTGTGCGATGCCACTATCGGGTATTCAAGCTTATGTGCAAGTGAAATTCTTGAAGGGTTTCAGTCAAGATGCCAAGGTAATCTGTCAGCTATGGATAATAGGATTTTTATGACATATCATTGAGTCATACGTATTACATAAAAAAAATTAAAGCAGGATTCGTTTTAGATATTTGTTTTCTCCCAAATTTGCTAAGCGACAATGGATAGCTGTTTTACAGACACTGTACGAAGATGCAAGTCAAGTGGCCACTGATGCAGTCAGCAGTATCAGGACTGTAGCTTCTTTTTGTTCTGAAAAAAGAGTGACGACAATTTATGATGAAAAATGTGAAGCCTCAAAGAAACAAGGAGTCAGAACAGGAATGGTTGGAGGCCTTGGTTTTGGTTTCTCATTCTTGATGTTGTACCTTACATATGGACTTTGTTTCTACGTTGGAGCACAATTTGTTCGTCATAACAAATCTACTTTTGGAGATGTTTTCAAGGTTAGTAAAATGCATTGGTTCCCTTCGGTATTCCACTTCTTCCTATTGGATATTTGAGTTTGATGCACAAAGTAATTTCTGGCAGGTATTTTTTGCACTAATGTTGGCAACAATTGGAGTATCTCAAACAAGTGCATTGGCTTCTGATTCTACAAAGGCCAAGGATTCAGCTGTCTCCATATTCGCATTGTTGGACAGGAAGTCCAAAATCGACTCAAGCGATGATGAAGGTTTAACACTACATGAGGTCAAGGGCGACATCGATTTCCGACATGTCAGCTTCAAGTATCCAAGCCGCCCAGATATTCAAATATTTAGCGATTTTACCTTGCACATTCCCTCTGGCAAGGTTAGCCTACTATCCCTCTGTAATGTCATATCTAGTACAGTAATATAATCTGCAACTTAATCCAATTTTATTGCTTTATATAGACTGTCGCACTTGTGGGAGAGAGTGGCAGTGGCAAGTCAACGGTAATCTCTTTGTTGGAACGATTCTACAACCCTGACTCTGGTAGTATCTCATTGGATGGAGTCGAGATCAAAAGCCTAAAAGTCAGTTGGTTAAGGGAGCAAATGGGTCTGGTGGGCCAAGAGCCGATTCTCTTCAATGATACAATACGCGCCAACATAGCCTATGGGAAACATGGGGAGGTTACTGAGGAGGAGCTCATCAAGGTTGCAAAGGCAGCCAATGCGCATGAGTTCATATCAAGCCTTCCCCAGGGGTATGACACCGCTGTTGGAGAGAGGGGAGTTCAGCTATCTGGTGGCCAGAAGCAGCGGGTAGCCATAGCAAGGGCCATACTAAAAGATCCAAGAATTCTACTTCTTGATGAGGCAACCAGTGCCTTGGATGCTGAGTCTGAGCGCATAGTGCAAGATGCCTTGGATAATGTGATGGTTGGCAGGACAACAGTTATTGTGGCACACCGTCTCTCGACGATCAAAAGTGCTGATATTATCGCAGTTCTCAAGGATGGTGTGATAGTGGAGAAAGGAAGACATGAGGCACTGACGAGTATCAAAGATGGATTTTATGCTTCTCTAATTGAACTTCGTTCAGCCTCATCATAGTGCCTAGGTTAAGAATTTGTTCTGTTTTTTAGGCATTATACTTATACATCTTTCTTAACTCTCCTTATCGTTTCTGTAGTTTGGGGGTAGTATGAAGTCATTGGGATTTGAAGAGGGAATTTGAGAAGTTAACATTTCTTGTAATTAAATTATCATTCACTGCAAGCATTTGGTTGAATTTTGAATGGTGGAGCTGTGTATATACGCAAACAAGGCATGATTTTGTATTGTACCTATGAATTGCTCTGTTAATATCATCATATAGTGTCTCCACATAACTTATGGTATCAAAATGATCATCTAGTTTTCTTTTTTCTTTTTTTTTTTGGAATAAACGTAGCTGAATGGAAAAAAACATTATAGCCTAGTGATCCCAGAAATACAGGGGACACCTGTTTGGAGCAGTTATTTAGTCCTTATGGTCTAGCAGTATAGATCTAAATGAAACCTTAAAAATTCATATAGCTATCCCAACAACCGAAGGATTTCCATAGTCATATAGATAATGCCCCTCGTCTAAAAGATGATCAAATCATTTATTAATAAATTCTGAACTACTTAAACAACCAGATGAGAAGAGGCCAAACATACCGTATCCCCAATGACGTCATGCTTGGCACTGGAGGATCAGTGACGCCGTGCGAGCTAGCACACCAAGCTCTGAGCAGACGCCAGGCTCGCCCTCGCCCACGGCGTCGAGCTCCCACCACAGTAGCTGCTCGAGATTCGCAGCAAAGAGGTGAGGCGCTGCTCCAGTTCCAGCCGTCCCAAAATCGCAACAGGGCATTTTGTCAAACAATTGGTGCGCATCCTCCGCGAGCACGGCATACAACAGCAAAAAAGGCGAGCAAGCACACGGCATCCTCAACGAGCACGACATGTCGTTGGTGGAGAGCAGCTCGGTGTGCCTGCACACCGAGCCGTGTCGCAGGGCGACGGCGCCCGGGAACATCCCTGCCCGAACAGTGGCCGGTCCGGGTCGGCGCTGCAGCTGAAGATGAGCACGCGCACGGCGCGGCGCGAGTCGATGGCCGCCCGCGGCCGCGAACAGCGCGTCCAGGCAGTCGAACATGACGGCCTCGACCTCCGCGCGTGCCTTCGCCGTAGACAGCCGTGGCGGCCACGCCTGGATGCCCGGCGGGACTGGAGGTACGTGCCTGAACTCGAGTGCCTTCGCGTTGAAGCAGCGCGTGCTCTCGCTCTTGTCCAGGAAGCCCTCCTTGGAGATGGCGTGCTTGTCGCCGACCTGTAGCACATGTAGTCCACGCGGACGTACTTGAGGCCGCCGAGAAGAATGGCCGGCCCCCCGTTCGCGGCCGCGGACGCCGTAACCGACGCGGCGGCAGCAGCAGGTCCCCTGGTCTGTCCCTCGAGTTGCAATGCTTGTAGGCAGGCAATGATCTCAGCGTGAATTGCCTCAAGAGCCACCATCGCGATTTCATCTTAATAAATCCGTCCGGCGGCTTAGGAAGGAATAATTCATTGCGTCAGTTCATTATCATTATTTATTCGCAAAAGAATTCATTATCATTATTATATACTTCGTCAAACGTTTTGCAACAGAAGTTGGGTAGTGTGCAATGATCCTACGGTATCACCCTCACCCTGTGCGACCAACGAACTCCATAAGTACCGTTGCCAGGCGGAGCCGCGAGAATCAGACAGCACACGCACACAAAGTCGCCAGCAATGGACGCAGCGGGCGCTGCGAGTGGGAGTGATGGCGTGGAGAAGAAGGAAGAGGGGAAGAACGGCGGCGGCGGCGGCGGCGACGCCGGGAAGAAGGTGCCGTTCACGGGGCTGTTCGGGTACGCCGACGGCACGGACGTGCTGCTCATGCTCCTCGGCACGGTGGGGGCGCTGGCCAACGGCGTCTCGCAGCCCACCATGACGCTTATCTTCGGCCAGGTCATCAATGCCTTCGGCGGCGCCACCATGGACGACGTCCTCCACCGCGTCAACAAGGTGAGCCGGCGACGATGATAGCTAGCTGGTTTAGTTTGTGTGTCATTCTCCGTAACAAATAAAAGTAGTGTTTGGTTTGTTGCGAGAGAAAAACACTAATAATAGGTAAATTCAAACAAACAAATATGCCCGCGGCCGGAGATGTGGCAGTGTTCTCTGATCGAGATAGAAAGCTGTTAGAATATATCTTGGCGGCGTTTGCGCTTTGGTTGGCTGGTTGCCCAGGGAGGGACCTCCGTTGTGTTCTCTGTTCGTCTTGTTTCTGTTTTTCTCCCTTTCAAGTATTATAAGTACTATATATACTATTATTATGCAAGGGAATTGGTCCTTAGAACTCAAAATACTTCCTTGATACGTCATTATTCATAGAAACTTAGCCAGAAACGTCGAGTATCAACACGACGCCTCTTCCAATTCTAACTAGTGCCTTGTTTCCCCAGTTTCAAATTTCAAATATTGTACTATTCATTCGTTCTGCCTTCAGGAGCGCTTTTTTTTTTTTTTTCATCGGTTGAGTCAGTCGGTAGCAATAATTTTATAGTCTCAATATTTTTAAGGGCAAACAGCGAATGGCGAGCCTTGGCCAAGTTTGTATGGCAACTTGATCCTTTTTCTTGTGAGGGAATAAGACAAGGTCTTCAGGGTCACAGGTTTACTGTAAATAAAAAATAAAGCCCGGAAATACTGTTTCGCTGCTGAACAATGAGTGCCTCAACAAGTGAGCTCAACAACCAACGAACCAGAATTGTTTTCCAATGCAAGTAGGAATTTTTCCCCTTCACTCACATGGGAGCTGACTTTTTTATATTTTTTTCTCGAAGGTAAACTTTGCGTAGTCGCTAAGTAGAAGAGAGTTTACAATGTGTTCTCAAATTTTTTTAAAAGCTACGTTTCCGAATTACGAAAACAGGAACATCCATGAGCACAATGCTCAAACCAGAGGAGGGTGGCTTGTAAACATCTTGTTATATGGCGGCAGTACAACCCCGTGCCACTTGTAATATCCCACCACCGTATAATATCACCGATAAGACAATTTTAATATAATGGCCCATAACTAGAAGGAGCACCCGGCGATGATGTGGTCATCTTTCGGCTCCCCGAAGGCTAGCAATCATTTCTTGATCATCGCCCGATTGGCGCTGCGGATGGAAAGCGGAAGATCCTCAAGTCTTCAAGAATAAGGTGGGATCCCTAGCAATCTCCAGGCTCTTGCGGTGTATTTTCCGTCCGCCGTCCACTTCCGATCCGATCTTCCGCTTCACCTCAATATTGTTGGTCCTGGCCTGGACCGATATCCCCCCGGAAATCTGCCGTATCCAAGTGCGACCAGATGGACCCCACTGTAGCCCCTCAGCGACTGTGGTCTGCCGGACCTCCCTTGCACCGACGTAGCCTAGGAGTATTGTTTGATGTCCGCCAATTACATCCACCTAGCGGTCCAGAAGAGGGTGGTTCTGCCATGACTTTTTTATATTGAGGTAAACTGCGTAGTCGCTTTACAATGTGCCCTTCTGAAAGCTACGTTTCCGAATTAGAAACAGGAAAATATGAGCACAATGCTCAAACCAGAGACTTGTAATAGGTTATACAGTACAACTTGTAATATAGTATAATATCATAATAAGACAATTTTAATATAATAGATAACTAACCACATCTGGTGAAGGCTGGAATCTTTTCTTGATCATCAAAGATACGAAATTAAGTCCAAGAATAAGCTGGCATCCAACACATTTCTTTCCCCCTTCTGAGATGGGGCATATAAATCACGCTGTCAAGTTTGTCTGTTGCAGTAGTATGTTTTGGCAGACAGATTGGTATCCGAATCCTGAACAAAATTGTATAAAAAATTAAAAAAAAATCATCACTGTTCTCCATGAATTATATGTTAGCTCGAAGTTTACTTCAACTAGAACTCATTTCCTTGTTTTTTTTTTGCACATAAGCGAGGCATTATTGCATTTCTCAGTTCTCACTTTGTTTCTACCTTGCTTTTTTCACAGGCAGTTCTGAACTTTGTCTAACTAGGCATTGCAACAGCGGTTGTTTCCTTTCTTCGTAAGTACTCTTAAGTAGACTTTGTCAACTTTTCAATATTCACATCCGCTTGCACTTTGCACGACAACCTGAAATTGCTGCTGCTAAAGTTTGACTATCGTTAGTATAAAATAATCTTGCAGTCAATGGTGAGATAAGCTTAAAAAAAGAAGATCGCCTCATATACCAGCTCTGTGTCAATACTAGCATCGTCATAGAGTAGAGTTCAACTTTGACTTTTATTATGTACTTTCAATGAAGGGTACAAAAAGCTTGTGTTCATGATAGTGGTTAGGACAGACCCAACATCTTTCAAATTTCCCTGGAAATTAATACATGAAGCAATGTACGATAAAAACATTGCTTCGTTAACCAACTGATTTAGAAAACTTGAAACAGGGTTCCACATGCATAAGCTATGTGGTAATTATGTTAGTGTAAATAAGTGAAGTCAACTTATTGTTTGCGCAGAGGTGTCATGCAGGACAATGACAGGAGAAAGGCAGGCAACACGCATTCGATCTATATACCTCAAATCTGTCTTGAGACAAGAAATAGCATTCTTTGATGTAGAACTGACAACTGGGCAGATAGTTTCAAGGATGTCTGGTGATACCGTGTTAGTTCAGGATGCCATTGGTGAGAAGGTAATAACTGCTCTCTTTGAAAGTGTCGTGTGCAGAAGCAAACATGCTATTGATCATTACCAAATACTAACTTATATGAAAATGTGTATAACTTGATTTTTACAAACTCTTCAGGTCGGCAAGTTTCAACAGCTTGTGGCAACCTTCGTTGGTGGTTTCGTGATAGCATTCGTAAAAGGATGGCTTCTATCTCTTGTCATGTTGGCAAGCATACCTCTAATTGTCATTGCTGGTGCAGTTGTCTCAAAAAGGCTTGACAAAATATCTACCAAAGGGCAAGGATCATACAGTGATGCAGGCAATATTGTTGAACAGACACTTGGGGCTATAAAAACAGTGAGTTCCAAAGTGCTCCTGTCAGATGAATCTCTACATTTTTCAATTTGGCATGCTCTCACTGGTTTTCTTGTGCCTACATCTGTAAAACAGGTTGTCTCCTTCAACGGGGAGAAGCAGGCTATTGCATTGTACAATAAACTCATACACAAGTCATACAAGGCTGCTCTCGAAGAAGGAATAACACATGGTTTTGGCCTGGGTTCTATTTTCTGCATAATGTTCTCAAGCTATGGTTTAGCCATATGGTATGGCGGAAAGTTGATTCTTAGCAAAGGTTACTCAGGAGGAGACATCATCAATATCTTGTTTGCTATAATGATTGGGGCAATGTGGGTTTCCTTGAATCTAGAGAAATGAAGTCTTATGCTGATCCATGTTGCATGACTGGCGGTATTAACTTCAATTTTTGGTGTGTAGGTCTTTAGGTAATGCAACACCCTGCATGGCAGCCTTTGCAGAAGGACAATCTGCGGCATACAGATTGTTCACAACGATCAAGAGGAAACCAGAGATTGACCCAGATGACCCAACTGGAAAGCAACTAGAAGACATCAAGGGTGATGTTGACCTAAATGACGTATACTTCAGCTACCCAGCGAGACCAGAGCAACTAATATTTGACGGGTTCTCGCTACACGTGTCTAGTGGCACTACAATGGCTATAGTTGGGGAGAGTGGAAGTGGCAAGTCAACTGTAATAAGTCTTGTAGAGAGATTCTATGATCCACAGGCTGGTGAGGTTTTGATTGATGGGATTAACATCAAGAGTCTGCAGCTAGATTGGATAAGAGGGAAGATTGGTCTTGTTAACCAAGAGCCATTGCTCTTTATGACATCTATCAAAGATAATATAACATATGGAAAAGAGGATGCAACAATTGAAGAGATCAGAAGAGCATCTGAGCTTGCTAATGCAGCAAATTTCATCGATAAGTTACCCAACGTATGTCATTGATCCAATTATCAATGTATCTACATCCTACATCTTGCTGAGCTGAGTGCTAATATTTCTGTTTTTGACTGATACTAGGGTTATGATACGATGGTTGGCCAACGTGGTGCTCAGCTATCAGGGGGACAAAAGCAAAGGATCGCTATTGCAAGAGCAATCATCAAAAACCCCAGAATTCTTTTGTTAGACGAGGCTACTAGTGCATTGGATGTGGAGTCAGAGCGCATTGTTCAGGAAGCACTGAATAGGATCATGCTGGAAAGGACAACACTTGTGGTTGCACATCGCCTAAGTACTGTGAGAAATGCTGATTGCATATCAGTTGTTCAACAAGGGAAAATAGTTGAACAAGGTCAGGTGTCTTTCCCATTTTGCATATTGTAAAAATAAAAAAAAACGCGATCGGAGGGGGAGACACCCCCAACCGTTTTTCATTAAGAAGAATGCAATTCTTCTCCATCGCGGAAAAACCCCAGAACCCCGGCTACGCCAGCGAGGGGATTTTTATTAACCCCAGCCTGAAATCCACTCCCATGGGGATTCAAACTCAGGACCTGAGGGGGGCTGCCGGAAACCTCTAACCGAATGAGCTAGAGTCCTTTGGTATTTTGGATATTTTAGTTTAATCCATTATTACATGCTCAAGATATTTTAACTAATCATATCAATTATCACAACAATTAATATATTCATAGGTCCCCATGATGAACTGATAATGAACCCCGAGGGTGCTTATTCTCAACTTATTCGTCTCCAAGAAAGCAAAGAAGAAGAACCGAAATTAGATCATCACATATCTGATTCAAGATCAAAAAGTGGCCTCTCGCTGAAGCGATCAATAAGCAGAGGTTCCATGGGAAGCAGTAGTCGGCATTCTTTGATCCTCCCCTTTGGCATGCCTGGTTCAGTTGAATTGCTTGAAGACAATGATGCAAATTGGGACGATAAGATACAACAGGTTCATGATGGTGAGGCCCCAAAGAAAGCTCCAATGGGACGGCTAGCTAGTCTAAACAAGCCAGAGGTACCTATTCTTTTGATAGGATCGCTAGCTGCTGGAGTCCATGGAGCACTTTTACCAATATTTGGTCTAGTGATCTCCAATGCCATCAAAACATTCTACGAGCCGCCACACCAACTAAAAAAGGATGCAAGCTTTTGGGGTTTGATGTGTGCTGTGCTGGGTATTATATCAATACTATCAGTACCAGTGGAGTATTTCTTATTTGGGGTAGCCGGGGGGAAGCTTATCGAACGCATCCGTGCCTTGTCGTTTCGGAGCATTGTGCACCAAGAAGTTGCTTGGTTTGATGATCCCAAAAATTCAAGGTTGGTTACCATCCCTTTCTTCAGTGTTTTATTCTCTTTATTTCTTCTTACAGGATTCCAGATTTGAGGTGCTAATGGTACGCTTATATCTTACAGTGGAGCGCTCGGTGCTAGGTTGTCGGTTGATGCTTTGAATGTCCGACGTTTAGTGGGTGATAACTTGGCCTTGACAGTTCAGGTCATCTCGACACTAATTGCAGGATTTGCCATTGCTTTTGTGGCAGATTGGAAGCTCACATTGATCATCCTTTGTGCGATGCCACTATCGGGTGTTCAAGCTTATGCGCAAGTGAAATTCTTGAAGGGTTTCAGCCAAGATGCCAAGGTAATTTATCAACTACTGATAAAAGGATTTATGCATAAATGTTTAAACAATCAAGCTCATACAATCTTATAATTACATATCATTGAATTATATGAATAACATCAAAAATCAAAAATAATTTAAAGGAGGATTCACTATAGATATTTGTTTGCTCCCAAATTTGCTAACAAGCGACCCTGGATCGTTGTTCTGCAGATACTGTATGAAGATGCAAGTCAGGTGGCCACCGATGCAGTTAGCAGTATCAGGACTGTAGCTTCTTTTTGTGCAGAAAAAAGAGTGACAACGATTTACGATGATAAATGTGAAGCCTCAAAGAAACAAGGAGTCAGAACAGGAATGGTTGGAGGCCTTGGTTTTGGTTTCTCATTCTTGATGTTGTACCTTACATATGGACTTTGTTTCTACGTTGGAGCACAATTTGTCCGTCATAACAAATCTACTTTTGGAGATGTTTTCAAGGTTAGGAAAATGCATTGGTTCCCTTCGGCATTCCACTTCTATCTATTGGATATTTGAGTTTGATGCACAAAGTAATGTCTGGCAGGTATTTTTTGCACTAATGATGGCAGCAATTGGAATATCTCACAGAAGTGCAGTGGCTTCTGATTCTACAAAGGCCAAGGATTCAGCTGTCTCCATATTCGCATTGTTGGACAGAAAGTCCAAAATCGACTCAAGCAATGATGAAGGTTCGACACTACATGAGGTCAAGGGCGACATCGATTTCCAACATGTCAGCTTCAAGTATCCAAGCCGCCCAGATATTCAAATATTTAGCGATTTTACCTTGCACATTCCATCTGGCAAGGTTAGCCTACTATCCCTCTGCAATGCCATATCTAGTACAGTAATATAATCTGCAAATTAATCCAATTTTATTGCTTTATACAGACTGTCGCACTTGTGGGAGAGAGTGGCAGTGGCAAGTCAACAGTAATCTCTTTGTTGGAACGATTCTACAACCCCGACTGTGGTACTATCTCATTGGATGGAGTCGAGATCAAAAGCCTAAAAGTCAGTTGGTTAAGGGACCAAATGGGTCTGGTCAGCCAAGAGCCGATCTTCTTCAATGACACAATCCGCGCCAACATAGCCTATGGGAAACACGGGGAGGCTACCGAGGAGGAGTTCATCAAGGTTGCAAAGGCAGCCAATGCGCACGAGTTCATATCAAGCCTTCCACAGGGGTATGACACCAATGTTGGAGAGAGGGGAGTTCAACTATCTGGTGGCCAGAAGCAGCGGGTAGCCATAGCAAGGGCCATACTAAAAGATCCTAGGATTCTACTTCTTGATGAAGCAACGAGTGCCTTGGATGCTGAGTCCGAGCGCATAGTGCAGGATGCCTTGGATAATGTGATGGTTGGCAGGACAACAATTATTGTGGCACACCGCCTCTCGACTATCAAAATTGCTGATATTATCGCAGTTCTCAAGGATGGTGTGATAGTGGAGAAAGGAAGACATGAGGCACTGATGAATATCAAAGATGGATTCTATGCTTCCCTAGTTGAACTTCGTTCAGCCTCATCATAGTGCCAAGGTTAAGAATTTGTTCTGATTTTTAGGCATTATACTTATACATCTTTCTTAACTCTCCTTATTGTTTCCGTAGTTTGTGGGGTAGTATGAAGTCATTGGGATTTGAAGATGGGAATTCGAGAAGTTAACATTTCTTGTAATTAAATTATCATGAGCTTTGTTATATGCAAAGGCGGCATGATTTTGTATTGTACCTATGAATTGCTCTGTCAATATCATCATATACAGTCTCCACATAACTTATGGAATCAAAATGATCATCTATTTTTTCTTTCTTTTTTGTTTTGGAATAAACATAGCTTAGTGGGAAAATAATAATAGCCTAGTGATCCCCTGGAACACCTGTTTGGAGCAGTGACTTAGTCCTTATGATCTAGTAGTGTAGATCTAAATGAAACCCTAAAAAATCATATAGCTACCCTAAAACCGAATGTCCGTAGTCATATAGATTGTGCCCCTCGTCCAGAAGCCAATAAAATCATTTATTAATAAATTCTGAACTACTAAACAACTAGATGAGAATTTCCGGAAAAAAAAAAGATGAGAAGAGGCCAAACATACGTATCCCCGACGACGCCGTGCTTGGCATTGGAAGATCAGTGAAGCCGTGCGAGCTAACACACCAAGCTCTGAGCAGCCGCAGGCTCTCCACGCGTCGCCCGCGGCGGCGAGCTCCCGCCACAGTCGCTGCTCGAGATTCGCAGCAACGAAGTGAAGCGCTGCGCCAGTTGTAGCCGCCCCAAAATCACGCGTCCAGTGCAGTTCCTGGGTGCGTCCATGGAGGAAGCCCGCTGGTTGATGTCGACGCGATGGCCGGCGGGCACCACCGTGCGGCTCCTTGCGCCAATCTTCCTGTCCGCTAGTCGGTGCGTAGTACAGCTCCGAGCAGCTTGGTGGGATTTGGCCATTTGGGGAAGTTTAGTTTAGTTTTATTTTTTACCACCAAAGTTTGCTAATGTTGGCCCAGTTTGCTAATGTTTGCTAATGTGGGCGTGAAAAAAAAAAATAGATAAGGAAATAACAAAAAAAAATGTTTGCTAGTGTTGGCCCAGTTAAGCCAAAACATAAAACAAGAACATGTTGTCATAGATCCTTCTTCGTCGACAAGAATAGAGATTTTTTGAAAAATACTACCTCTCAACAAGATCTTTAATTAGATCTCTAAATATTGTGATCCTCTTATTCCAGATCTCTCGTAGCCAAACATGGAATTCTAGGAACATGGCAAAGTGAGAATGGGTGATATGCCACCTCACTGCCTGATGCCCTGATCAGTAATGACGATGTTGATGCCTGATGGTGATGCTTGACGGCTTGTTTTGATTAGCTTTTAAAAACAGGCCCTTGTCCAGCAAAGGCCAGAGAGTGAAACTTGCCCGGAGGCTAGACGGTGCAGCGAAAAACAATATTCCATGTAACGGCTTTTTAAATGAACTCGTATCCACCATTGGTCCACGTGTATTGAGATCAAAATTAGTTGTTTTTTTAATATAATCCAATACATATGGATTGAAATAGTAAATGCATCCAAACAAGTCCCCGCATAATTGCATACATTCGTTCGTGACATATTATAACTAGGTAACACGTCACGTATAGATTAACCGATAACCGATAGAACAAACATAACGGAGCAAGAAGAGCATAGATCTAACGAGTCTTCATATCCAGCATTCTAAGATTATGACTGTAATAATTAAAGTTCGACAGGCTACCCACTGTTCCAAAAACAGCACCAGGGACCGTATGCAAACACAACTCAGGACATCATGTCGTGACACAACATTCTTAAAAACCCCGCAATAACAGAAAGTATCTCTCAGCTCCTTCCTGGACACGTAGAGAGGACAAGTGTGACCCGAGTGCAGCTTCAGACTTCTTCTGCCTTAGGAGAGTTCTCAGGCGCCTTCAGCGGCACATCCTGTGCCTTGCTTGTCTTGTGAGACTCCACCGTATCCTTGAATTCCTCCCTGGTGGCTGTGTCCTTGAACTTCAGAGCAAATGTGGCGAGGCTGCTCGGTGACTCGCCAATGCTGTTCATGCAGGCAAACGTCACGCCCTTCTTGTCCATGTCCTTGAGTGACATGTCGTTGTAGAGGCTTGCATTCAGGACCAGCCGGTAGTTGCCTTTTGTCCTCATGACGAGCCGGGCTCTCTCACCACCAGATACAGGGACGTTCAGCTTCAGTTCACCTTTTCCTCTTTCTTTCCAACCCCCATCTAGGTACTCATACAAAGCAGAGTCAGCAGTAAATACAGCCTTCTCATTTTCTTCACCGGTTTCAACAGGGCCCTCTGTCATAGCAAATTTCTTGGGTGCCTCTGCTGAAGTAGCAAGCGCTGTGGCAGAACTCCCGTTGTTGGCAGCACCAAGATTAAAAGAAGGGAACGAAGAACCATCAGCCTTCAGCCCAAATAGGGGACCAGCACTTGAGCCATCTTTAGAGGCTGAGCCAAACGAGAATGATGTGCTTGAAAATCCAGTTCCGGTCAGACCTGTGAAAGCATTTTGACCACTTGACAGATTCTTAAACGAGAAAAGGGGCGTTGCTGATGATGTCTGCCCTTTGTTATCAGCATCTTTCTGCTCTGATTCACCTCCATCTTTCTTCTCAGTATCATCCTTGCTAATTTTATCAGCATCTTTCTGCTCATCAGACAAGCCATCCTTGGACTCTGATTCACCTCCATCTTTCTTCTCAGTATCATCCATGATAATTTTATCATTATTTCCAGCTTCATCTGCTCCTTCCTTTTCTTCAGCATCCCCCTCTTTTGTTTTGCTCTCACCTTCGTTGGGTTCTCCAACTACCATTTTGTCTCCACCAGATTCATTCTTTGTGTCTTCTGCCTTGTCACTGGTTTCAACAGGTTGAGGTGGTGCTTCAGTTGTGGCATCGTCAGTATTTACACCACAGCCTGCATTCTTGTCTGGCACAGACAAAGTATCTTTCCCACTACCATTGCTTCCCTCGTCAGCTTTGACATCAGAAGGTTGGGCCTCTGGGACAGGGGCACTTGTTTGAGCACTAGAATCAGTGGGGGCAAATCTGATTGCAGAGAAAGGATTAGAAGACGGAGCTGATGATGTCTGCTGCCGCCGAACCTTTACAATTCTCCGGGTTGCCATAACTTCTTCAGTAGCTTTCTTAAATGTGCCCATCTCTTGTTCTGGTCCGTCATCATCAGGCTCAGGATTATCCTTGTTGATTTGGGTACCTGCAACCCTCTTCCTAGAGCTTTGGGCTTGTTCCTCATCTGCCATCTTCCAAGTTGATAGCACCTAAAACTCAAAACAAGAACAAACTTAGAAACAGTGAAAAGAAACAGTCCCATGAGCCACCAAAAAAATAATAACATGTAAGGTGCCATAATAACATGTAAGGTGCCATAATAACAGGTAAGGTGCCACAATTCAGAAATGAAAATTGTAGATTTAAATCAAAAGACAAGGTTTATATAAGAGTGATAGCTCAATCTGCTTCCTAGTGACACATAAACAGCCAAAATGTAGTCCAGGAATTTACATGTTAGCATGGTATCTTGGCAATCCATCAAAATCAACAAAGAAGAAAAAGAAACCTCACAAGGCCTTCCTACAACAGAAACAAAGAAGTGCTAAGGACGAACAAGTAGCACAATCGTGGTGCAAGTGCAATAGACTCTACCTAAGCCAAAATAGGAATGTTTTTTTCTCAACTTCTGACATCAATAACTACACAATTTGCAATTTAAAGAAAGAAATAATATGTTGCTTGACAGTGTATCAGATGTATCAGATGTTCTGTGCAAAGTGCAAAAAAATAAATATCATCTTGGCAGAACATTTTCAAAAGAAAACTTGAATGGTATCCATATAAACTATCTCACCCAACAATGGCATTAAACTATCTCACGGAAAAATTAAAATATGACAATCATATAATGTATTTTTAGACCAAGTCGCATGGAACATGTATCTATATTAAACCAGTGTATATTAAGCCAAAATAAACACAGTTTTTTTTAAATCTTCATCTGGTGTCAATAACCAAACAAAATTTTATGATGAATTGAGGAAAAATATACTGCTTAACATAATGCACCAGACAATAAGTTCCGTCTAGCTGCAAAAAGAATATCATGTTGGCAAAACACTGACAAACCTTGGGTATGGACAAAGCCCTTCCCAAAGAGTTCAACAAGTTTCAAATATGATGAAATGATGTGCAAGCTAACCTGACATCTGAAACACTAAATATACATATAGACCCTGTTTTCAATGGCTTAAACTTATAGAAAGCTAGCTTATGGCTAGCTGCCCACAAAAGCCACCTTTTGGAGGATCTCATGCAAAAATCAAAGCATTTTTTGTGTGGCTTTATTTTTCCGGCTTCTTCCAATCTAGAAAAGAGGGCAAGCTGCAGGGCTCCTCCTGCTTAGTGGAACCTGGAAGGTGAAGACCAAAGGTGTGCGCGTATGTGGGGTGGCAACAGCTCCAATCCGCAGGAAGCGCATCAATACAGCGGCGCTTGCCGGTGGGATGGCGCTCTGGGGAGGAGATTATCAGTGAGGAGGCAATCAAAGAGGAGGCACTCATAGTGGGGAGGCAGCCAGCAGGTGGGGCAGCACTCATCGACAGATAGGACGCTCAACAGGAGAAATAAGTCACAGTGGAGGCAGGCTACTAGGAGGACGGTGAGAAAGAGCCGAGATAAGCTCCTCACAGGCTGCTTAATGAAGAAACTAGCTCAACGGAAAAGCTGTGTTTGGTTGCACCACTGTTTTTTTTTCCTGGTGAAAAGCTGCTCCAGAAGCAGTTCAAACGGAACCATAGTACATAATGCAACCCGGTTACCCAGCCAAAGAATCATGTTTGAAATTCCATTCATGTAAACAATATACTGACATAATGCCCCCTGGTTTGACTTATATTCCACTTGCTATATGTAATGACATAACAATATGAGCAGCAATGAGCACAAAAAAAAGTACTTTTAATGACGACAAATATGATGAGGCAAGTGATGGAACAAAAAAAAAATCAATTGCTACTCTGTAGATAGTTTGATGGATTCCTTTTCTGTAGATAATTTGATGGATTGTCAAGATAGCATGTTAAACATGCAAATGCCTAAATTGTTTTTTTTTTTTTTGTATATGTATCGCTAAGAAGCAGTTTGAGCTATTTCTACAATTTCATTTTATTTCGTTTTCCAACATCTCTCATATAAAGTTTCAAACTTGCATGAAAATAGAGTGCAATATAACAGAAGGTTCATGTAGTTACTCGAACATTCATTAAGATGATATATTCCAGCTAACCATCTCTCACTAAAAATTTCATCAGTAGCTCACATAGAGGTGTTCAAACAACAAAAATGGCAGATCTAAGCCCCAAACCCATATATGCCATCTAACTGCAAACATGAAGAGGAATAGAGCATTAACAGGCTGTTCCACTTCATTCAAATTCACCAATTTCAAGTTGTCTCAGTTCATTTGGACCTGGTATGTGATGTTTGTTTTTCAAAATGTTAGGTTCTTACGGAGTACTAAACAAGAGCAAATGGCTACAACTGAACCAGTTCATCCACAAACCCTTACAGCAAATGGGTAAACTGCTTAGGAACCCCAATTTTACATGAGAAAACCTAGAGTCGCATGTCACATAGCCTTGCATATACTGCTCAATATTTCTATTGGCAGTATTCCTCAATCATCCCACATATACGACTACGCCCCTGCCTTAATAAAATGACCAATCGAACTCTGGAACACTCAAATCCGACCTAGACCTGACTTAAACCCTAATCCGCCCCGAACCAAATTCTAGAACCCGAATCCACTCTAAAAGCTCGACCTTTTCGCAAGCAAATCCAGCGGCACGAAGAGAGCAACAAGATTGATTTGGATCGATACCTTCCGGAGGGCTGCGGTGAGCTCGCCGCGGATGAAGTTGGCAGTTGCAGCAGCGACTCAATCGGGGCCGGAGACGGGGGCTGGATAGCTGTGTCTAGGTAGTCGGGACCGGGAGCCGTAGTGCCTGTCCTCTAGGCCTCGCGCCGGCGTCGCCTGCGGAGGCAGGGAAGAGACCGGCGTTGGGATGTAGCGGAGCGGCGGGCGGCGGCGTGAGGCAGCCGAGGGAATCAGGAGGGGCCAAACCCTTGCGGGTATATATTGGATGGCATGATGCGGGTAATGCTTTCATCGAGGGGCAATTTCGTAACCAGGTTCCCACGGTCCGCTGTATTTGGTATTTCTATACGTATATAAAAAAATTGCCTTAATAAATATATATACATCTACATGTGATATATGTTCAAATTTAAATATGTATCTAAAAAACAAAACGTCTTAGGGTGGAGTTGTGTTTGGAATCGATGCCCTCTAAAATAACGGGGGATTGAGAGAATGAAAATGAGTATTATGATATAATTGGATTAACTAAAAAGTGGGAAGCGCAGATCTCACCCCTCACCCCACATGCGGGCTTCCTACCTCCTCACCTCCTCACCCACGCCTGTACAGGGAACGTGATTATAGGAAACGTTCTAGGAAACAAGTCCAACCATCTCTATGGCCGGAGTCGCGACTATGCCGCGGCGACGGCGGCTCCCTCCCCCGCCCACAGCATCCCTCTCCGGTCAGCACCTTCTCCTCCACTCCGGCCAGCTCGCGTCCCTCTCTCCGTCCTCAGCGAGGGCCACCGTCTCTTTCTCGCAATCGGCTAGGTTACGGCTGGCGGCGGCCGCGTCCAGCGCAGTCTCCCCACCGGCTGCGCCTCCTTCCCCACCTCTCTACGATGACATCACAATGCCAGGGCATGGACGCACTGCGGCTGCATCGCCGCGCTCGTGTTCGTCCGCGACAAGGAGGGAGCCAAGATGCGGTAGCCTGCCATTGGGTGAGGCGAGGCCGCGGCGGGCTCGGGGTTGTGGGGCGACGGCCGCGGCGCCCGGACGCGGGACGACATGCACAGGCCACGCCCAGCCGCCTGCAAGGTGAGATTCGATCTGCTCTCCCCGGTCCGCCTATCCGTAGATCGATCCGCTCGCAGGCTCGGCCTGCCTTGGGGTTCCGATCTGATCCTTGCCTAGGAGATGAATGGCACCTGTGCAGCCACCGGCAGCAGCATCAGAGGCTCCAGCGGTAGCAGCAGGTACCGTGCACGTGCATTATGTTCAATGAATTGTCTGTTTGCATTTTTTGTTCAACCTTGAGGTCATCAGTTTTCTCCAATTCAGTTTCCAAGGATGCTGTGAGAGTGTTGATCGGTTGAGGAGGTGGCAGTGACACTGCCAAAGGTGTGGTGCACTAGGACTGTACGGATAGTGATGACCAATAGGTAGCTGTTTGAAGAATCGGTATAGAATTGTTTTCCTTCAGCAATGTATTCTGCCATTTGTGGAGTTAGTAAATTTAACTTATATATACATGCTTCGGTTGTGCACACTGCAGATTATAAGAGCTAGAAAATCTCTATTGGAGATCTCCAGTACTTCAATAAAACAATAAAGTGAGCTGATCTCCACACATTAATTTCTGTGCATTTTGAAAATTCAAGCTTTTCGTCCTTCTATAATATCCACTGTAAGCTGATTTATTCTTGGTCACTAGAATAATCTAGCACTTGGAACAACAAGATAACCAGCTGTTGTCGGATTTGTTACATTACCATTTGAAGATGACTTTAAGTTGTCTTATGGTTACGTCATGGATTACAATTTACGGAGTGGCTTTCTCTCTGTTTCTTGCATATTCGAATCAATTGTTTTTTTGTTAACCTTTGGGACTTGTCATCCTCCTTCACATTTTACTTTCAAGAAGCATATTATCTGTATGGACAAAATTTTTTTCCGTGATGACTCAATTATATGGACGGGCCTTTTTTTTGCTACCTCTTATTTTTGAAGTTTAGGTTGATTTAATAGATCCAAATTCTTTCCTCTTTATTTTTAGAAGTTTTATTTGTGAATAAATCTGTAAATTGCTACTATAACTTTCAGCGCTCAGTGATCATACAAGAATCAATGATAATCTAAAGCCTTGCTTGTGCTTGATAATCGGATGAGGAGATCGAATCCTCAATGCTCCTACAGGAACGCGTATACATCCGGCTTGGTGTGATGTGATCATATTAGCATCCCTGCTATCATATTTGGGTGTCATAGCCTAAGTCCTATTATTGTAAGTTTGTTCTCCAGTTCTTCGTTGCGAAGACAGAGCATGTCATCAGGTTGTGTTAAATCTATTTAAATTGATTATTATAAATTTGTAGCCAACATATTTGCTATTAGTAGCACAAATACTTGTTATAGCTACCTGCAACTATATTATTTCGTGTTTCTTCAGTGTCCTTTGCATTAGTAGTTTTCTGTTCTTCAGAGTACCCTTTCTATCTTCCGTTGCAATGTTCTGAAAGCCTTTTATACACAACAGCTCCTCAATTGTTGTGAGATCAATACAGTTTAGTCACTAAAGAATATCTTTTGTTACAGATTATTCAGATAATTTTGTAGCAATCTGGTAGACATCCAATTATTACTTGTGAATTTAGTGGATCAGCCTGAAAGTCAAGCTCATCATATTTAAAATCTTTATCTTTATGTGTTCCTAGGCCTGGCTGGTTGACATTAGAACTGTGCAAAATGTGTGTGCCTAACCATCTATCTCTGTTATGATCCGACTTTGCATGAATTATTTAGAAGACAAGGACAATCATGGAGTGTTTGCACTGGTTTTGAAATCAATGCTTCTGGAATGGTAGACTCCTCTACTTTTGCTAAATTGAATTTGAGAACAATCTTTTTTCCTACACAGAAATGCAAAATATGTTTGAGCTCTTATGGTACATATATATTTATACCTGCTTGTAGTTTGTTGTTTGGGTAGAAACAAACCTGTCAGGGAATGGAGAGCACAGACAAATAATGACTTCTTAACAAAGTTGAATTTAGATAGAAAAATATAAGAACAGAAGAACCAAGGGAGAGGGAGTCCTTTCTCAGCTTGTAATTTGCCATTAAATCTCCTTTTGGTTTGATTTACATCATGAGTTGTCACTGTAGGATTTTTCTTGTTTAAAAAAAAATCAGCCCCGGGAGCACAGGCTTGGTTACATCCATGATGGAAGAAAATCCCAATTAAAATGGTGTAATATGCTGGTTTAAACATATGTAGTAACATTTCCAAGTAATAAATATCAATTGTGCTCTCTCATTTAAATATCAATAGACATGGACATATCATGATTTGCGTTTTGACTTTTATTTTCGTGAATAAAAAATGTAATTTGATGTTATTCTAATTATTGGGTTATGTGTTGAGCTCTATGGTTATTAATATGGACAGAGATCATATTCATGGGAAATTCATTTGGCATCGATCATGTGATCATGTCAACTAGCCACTGTTTTAGGATTTTGTGAAAGCATCTGACACTGCTTATATGATAATTTGGAGTGGAGATGAGTCCATATTTTTTGGTAGCCTTTGCATTCTTATAGCTAATGTTGTTTGTAGGTTGATCTGTTCTTCTACATAGACCCAGAGGAAGCAAAGCAGCAGGATGTGGAAGCAGCCACGGCCCCTGAATTTGCTGCAATCACCGATTACCAAGGAGCTGATCGGTGGGGTCGAGACCAGTGGACCTTGGGATGCTGTTCGTGGTATACTTTTACCTGGTATATGTTGTCACAATTACTCATGGATACTGCTACCTCTGATGTGGCTACTAGATGATACTGTCCTGATCTCACAATGGATGTATTTGACCAATTGGTGTACTCTCCATTCCAAAATACATGCCTCAATTTTTATAAAAATAATTTTAAACGTTACAATATATATATTTTGAGTTGAGTTGCAATTGTTAAGTTTTATGCACTAAACTATATTTTCGTTGTTTCAATTTTTATATCCGTGTTCTTCTCAATGCACCATTTCCATGGCTTCACATCACATTTGAGTTGTCGGGCTTCCTTTCCTTGTACAATTTTGTGTGAAACTTACAATATGCAAAGTATATTGCCGTTTTGTTGTTTTACATGCATTCCTTAGATAAATCCGTAGCGTTAACGCAGACGCTTACTAGTTATGATATGTTTTCCATTAACAAAATTTTGGTTGGCAAGTTTTTACTAAAACAAATTAGATTTCTGTAAATATTCGTTTTGAAATGCTCGCGATCTCGATAGAAACATGTGGTATACCAGAATCATAGTGATTAATGATATTAAAAACTTTGTAGTTGAAAATTTAATTTTGTTTGAAATTTTTTAGGGCCCAAATTAATTAATCAATACAAGAGCGCAAACTCTATGCGACGAGTCATGAGATCGGAGAGCGTGCGACCCGTTGCCCTTGTCACATTTTTTTTTACTGAATCGCCCTTATCACGCTTGCCTCTCTCTGCATCCTTCTCCTTCATTCCTCTCGCCTCTCTTCCTCCCACCTACGCCCACACCTGCACCCGTGCCCGCAACACAGAGGGAGAAGAAGTAGCCTAGCATTCTGGTAAGAAGT
Source organism: Themeda triandra (assembly GCA_018135685.1). Taxonomy (NCBI): domain Eukaryota; kingdom Viridiplantae; phylum Streptophyta; class Magnoliopsida; order Poales; family Poaceae; genus Themeda; species Themeda triandra. The sequence continues at coordinate 81,485 of JAENPR010000425.1, read as the reverse complement.
TCGTCAGAGACGACGGGTAGGAGGTTGCCAAAGAGGGACGTGCGAGGTGAAAGATGAACAGGGCCAAGCGATCTTTCGATGCACGATGGTCGTACTTTAACTGTGTCCATACAAGATTGCTAAAAATTAATATAAATTGATAGCGTCATATTTCCATTCAGAGTGAGTATTTTGTACGGCAGTAGTAAACACTCGAGACAAAAAACGTATGCGTGCAAATTAAAAGGCGTCTGCCTATATGATACTAGTATAATGTCCGTGCTAACGCTACGGTATTATTTCAGGGATGCATATGAAAACTTACATGTATAAGTTAACCACAAGGTCAGAATTGGCACTATCGATGAAACTTGAAATTTTTATATACACATTAATCTAAAATTTATTTATATATATAAATTATAATCATATGAACAACTCCACACTTCCTCTAATTCTGAATCTAATAGTGAAGGTGTCACGGGGCGCCCAAATCTGATAGCGAAGATGTCACTGAACGCCTTGCCACTTCTGATGAAACTTGATGGTGACAAATTTGCAATGAAGACTACCTCAAGTAGCTCAGCCGCAGATCAGCCTCGATTTTCAGTAAAAGTACAAAAGAGGTCCAACATCCTGTAAAAAAATATAATCCTTCTGAAACAGGTCCAACATCCTGTAAAAGATAATCTAAAAGTATCTTTGCAACATGAAGTTTCATAAAAATTTATGAAGGTAGTATATCAATAATCATGTGGGGCAGAAATTTAGCCCTCAATATCATAAATCTATGTACATCAAAGTGTATGAACAATGAACCCACTTTAAATTGAATTGGTTGAATTGCAGAATATTTGGACATCATATATTTCAGCTACCTCCCTTGTATTATGTGGCATGCTATCTATAATTATGTGGCATGTTAAAATAACCATGGTCAATATTCGAACAAAGTGAATGGCAATATCTTTAAAAGGTTACAGAACTTGCCATTGTTTTGTAATGAATTTTTTTTCTAAAACACGCCTAGGCGTGTATTGCATTAAGCGAGACATTGTAATGAAATTGTGAAGACTAACCGTTCAAACACAATCTCTTCAAACATTGGACAATTTATATATGTCAGCGTACAAATGGTAAAATTTGCTCTTGTACATTCTTTTTCTAATATAGATAGAGATTTATCAACAGAAATGAGAAAGCACGGGAGCGAGCAAGATAACTGTGGCAGAACCTCCTAAGTAATGTGGCCCACATGCACTAATCCTCGTCTTAACGGACCTCGTTACTATGCATGTGTTCCACACGACTTATGAAGCCCTGTCGATGTTCTTAACGAACACCGATTGAACCACTTTTTACACTCATACCCGGGATCAACAATGGAGTAACTCCAACATTACAACATTTGTTACAAAATATATATCAGAGTGCGGAAGAATGATAACATTAAAAAGTTTACAATAATGAATAAGTTAACATTTTACAAACTTAACTTTATATTGCGGAAGTAGAGTAGAGATACGAAAGACAACTTAGGTAGGACATCTAAGTCGCGAGAGGAGACCAAATCATGTCGAGTGTGACACAACATGGTTCGAAGCAACGGTCGGCACACCACAACGGGGTAGAACAAACCCCGAGTACATTCAAGGTACTCCGCAAGACTTACCCGACTAAAAGTAAAAGACTCTCAAGGATATCTTGGCCTTTTGAGTAGTTGAGCTAGAAAAGGGGAGTTTTGCGAGAAAAGCATTACTAATCTTGAAACCTTACTTTCAATATTTTAAACGGGATAAAAGCATCGGTTTAATTCAACCTACTAAAGCTAGATTAGCACTGTTCTATTTCCGGCAATCATATTAAGCATTACACTTGAGATTATCTTTCCAACCGCCTTCTTCTTGAAACCAAGAGTCACCAAGAACCAATTCTTTCACATTTCACTTGAATGCTACGATGCAGGTGCGAGGATCAAGTCTCCTTATACGTGGAGCAAACGAGGTTCGAAGCGATTTTACTCAGCTGAGGATCCCTAAACACACGATATAAGTGGGACTCTAACCCACAATTATATCAACAATACCGTCGGACATTCTAGAACTAGGCTCGGCTTCCGTGCCACCCGAGAGTACACTTACACCTCCAATCCGGGGACACGGCCCACGAGGGTATTGTACTCCCGCCATCTCGCCACTCCCGGTGCACGGGCTCACCGTACTAGTCCTTAGATTATCCTAGGGTAAAGCTTTTCCGTAGATATGTGAGTAGTTGTAAAGTCTTGATCCAAGGGCCAACAACGGTACGGTCCTTAATCGACACGATCGGAAACACTACATCAAGACTCCATTCCCGATGCAAGTTACCCGACCGGTCTCAATTTCTTATAACCATATTCTTATGCCCTCGTGACCCATCTTTAGGTCTAGAGAAGCAAGGATAAAATGGTAAACTCATGATCATGATTAACGACCTACAACTTCTACCGAAGTCTAAGCATGGCTAAGCATAAGAAATCGACCTACACATACTAGTGGGATATCATGATGTAAAAGTAGATCAAGGTAGACATGTGGCAACGGTATCAACCAACTCCTATTAACTTAATGCACATTACACTAGACTTATAGTGTAAAATATTTGCAGAAATAGAAATGGGTTGCATGCTCCGGGGCTTGCCTGTGTTGCAGTGAAGTTAGATTCCAATTATCAGAGTTGACATCAACACCATGGATGACACCTTCTCGAGTACCACTGTCGGACGACATCTTTCCGAACGTCGATCAACACAATCCACCTCACTTTCGAAACAACTACACGTAATTAATGAAGCGTGCTTTAGTATGATGAACTCATGGCATGATGCATTATGATGCTTTAACGATGACTTAACAAGAATCGATAAACTTGAGTACAACTCTCCTTCGCGATAAAGTTGCAAGCCAACAAAGCTAACTTAACGAAAATCCATAGGGTTACACGGTGAAACTACTCGGTTAAAATAACCACGAGATCAAGATAATTCATACAAGAATACATCGTCTAAACCCTAATGACTTGATCAAGAGAGCACAAACAACTAATTAAAGTGCCAAAGGCCATTAAGGTCAATGACCTAAGGTCTTCAATCAATCTCAAAAACACTCAAACCCTAAGTCATTAAGGCTCAATAAGTAATTAAAAATCTATTAAATAACTAAGCATAAAATAAAGACAAAATAACAAGTCATCAAATAAACCTCAAAAATTAAACTTAAGCTCCTCATGACCTGAGAAGGCTACAAAATAATTTTCAAGACTTTTGAAACAATAAATAAATAACTAAAAATAAAAGAAGGAGCATTTTTCAATTAAAAGGGCTAATTTTAAAACATAAAAAACATAACCAAAATAGGCATCTAATATTTTTCTAAAATCAAGCACATGACAGAGAGCATACACAAAAATTTCAGAATTTTTGGAGCTACCAATAATTCTATACAAAATAAACAAATTGCAACACTATTCACTAAAACAGGAAAAGAATAAAACCTAAATAAAAAGAAAAAGGCGAACTGGGCCGAATCCGGCCTGACTCGGCCCAGCACTGTTGCGGTCCGGTCCAAACAGTAGCCAGGCCGGCCCAACAAGCTCGGCCGAGCTGGGCCGACGGCGGCGACGAGCTCGCCGGCGATTTCTCGCCGGCGGCGAGGTCCTAAGCGGCACGGCTCGGCCCTACGTGAACCTGGCGACACGGCGCACCTCCTAGGCTAGCTAACGCGACAGCGGGTGCGGCGGAGCTACCTCGCCGGCGACAATGGCGGAGCGGCGGCACGGCGGTGCGACGGCAGGGCTCGTCGGAGCAGTTCCGGCGGCGCTAGCGCACGCGCTAGAGGCTACGCGATGCGGCGAGTGTGATGCGCGTGCTAATTTGGCCAAGGCACGGCCCTATCGATGGCGGCGACACCCACGGCGGCAGTGGCAAGTCGGACCGACGGCGGCGCAAGGAGACCGGCGGCTACAATGCCCTAGAGGCCAAGCAAAGGACATGGACGGGTGCAGGAGCTCACCGCGGGGACGGTGCGCTCGAAGATGAAGCATTGACGACAACGGAGGTGGTGGAACGACGGTGGCGGAAATGGCGTCGGCGGCGGACCCGGTGGCAAGGCTCGCGTCACGGCGGCGTCTGAGCACCAATTTGAAAAAGAAGGGGAGCATCAGGTGCAGCACTCCAAGGAGAACACGATGGTAGGAGGAATTGCGAAAATGAGGAGGAACGACGGATTACGGCGGTGGCGATTCCCGGCGGGTCTTTGGTCGGAGTTGGAGAAGACGGCGGCGATTCTCGAGCTCCGGTCGGGGAAGGCGGCCCTCACGAGCTAGCTCTACGCGTGCACAAGCTCAAGGCGGCGCTAACGAGCTAACTAATGGCGGCGGCGTGCGGCGATGGAGAGCGGCGGCGAACGGCGGGACGCGGGAGCGAGAGCGCGGTGGCGGTCGAGGGAAATAAGAGGAGGAGGGGTCCGGGCCGCGGCTTATGGCGCAAGGGACAACTGGGGCGGTGGAGGCGACACGAGGCGGCGAGAAGCTTCCCCTACGGCCGTGCTACGCGGCCGCGGCGACCGGCCGGCATGGCGCCATGGCTCGGCGGTGAGGGCGCCGGTGAGGTACAAGGACGATGATGACGTCAGCAACGGTGGCAGCAAAAGTATTTTGCAATTTACTCCAAAAATTTGAACTGTGCTCAAAATTTTCCAAAAAGCAACCCTAGCTGAAATTTCATGCTCTACAATTTTCTCAACTGGCACATTTTCAAATTTTGAAAGGAAAATTGAATTTGAATCAAATTTTGAAAAGGGGACAAAAACCCTAGAATGAAATATATGAAATTACTTTGGATTTTTCTAAAGAACTTGAAAAACTCCAAAACTATGGAATACACAACTTTTCAAACTGCATATTTTCTCCAAAAAGAGTTTTCCCAAAATATGCATAGTTTTTGAATTATGATTTGAAATTCAAAAGGGGACAAGCTGTCGGAAAACCGTATTTTCAAAATAATTTGAAATTCTTTTTGGAAACTTGAAAAACTTTGTTCACCAACATTGTAGCTCTCATCGAGACCCACAATTTTCCTTTTTGGACCAACCCCAAATTCTTTGTAGATTTTGAAATACGAGAAAAGGGGATAAATAGGGTTTTTGGGAAAAACGGGGTTTTTGAAACGAATTTTGAACTCGATTTAATTTCTACACTAGCTAATCGGTCATTAGCAATCACAAGCATCATTTCATATGTAAAACAAAGCATCACATTAAAAACAATATTAAAACATGAATGCATTTATACCATGATGCTCGATGATTAGGCCTTAATAAAATTCTAAATCAAGTTTTAGTTGCAATTAACATCTAGGATGTTACATCCTTTCCCCCTTAAAGAAATCTCGTCCCGAGATTTTGGAGCAACAAAATCCCGTGGGGTAAGTAATGGAAAAGGAAATGTGTCAAGCAAATCAACTTGACCCGAAGTTCATAGATCATCAAGGTTCGATTCGAGAGTTACAACCATGAGATGAAAGTGGTTGCAACTGACAAGGTATTTAGAGTTTCAAGGGAATTTTAGCAGTAATTCCCAAAATAAATTCGAAGAGTAGGGTACTTTGTCATGAGACTATAATGGCCCATGCCCACAATTCTTGATACCTAAGCGCGCCTAGCGGAAACTTGTGTGCCCGGGTCACACAAGAGACTCCAGGTTCCGTCGCGGCACCAGGGTTACGGAACACGGCACCACTATAGGGCACAACAACAGTAACCCACATTTTGAAACATTGATACAGTAACCGAGATCAGAAGTCGGTCACAACCACAAGGTTTCTTTAGGATTCAAAGAACAACTTTGAATCCCTATGGAGTGTCGAATGATCGATAACACATTAAGTGTGAACCATAATGGTTCAGGAGCACCGACTATGATACCAGTGCACGACTTGGCGAAAACTCATGTGGTCGCGAATCACGGGAGATTCCAGGTTGACACGGCACCATAGTTACGGTCGAGACACCACTACAGAATACAATCAATATGACTCTTGGCCAACAAAGTCGGATATCAAGGTCAAGAAATTAGAATGTGCAAACAAGGACTGCACCCAAGAGGAGCATGATTATTGACCCGGATAACGACGAGCACTCTGGTTCGGCGATGTTTCCAAGTCATAAGTCATGATACCCTAGAGGACATATTCATAGCGATATACAAGTGAGATACATGTCGTCAAACGACATCAAGGAGATAGCACAGGTCAGAGTTGTAAGAAATCAAAGTATGACACATACTCAGCAAAAGAATTAAGGATTCACACTAGTTTCAGTTTTCAAGGTAATAGTATACTTCAGAGCATATTCCACAAATTTCCAAGGATCAGAAACTTATGGAGTACAGGATTATTAACAGGTGACAAAAACCTGGTATATGACGAGATTCAGCAATGGAACAATTATAAAGGATATAATTGTCCTTCAAACATAAGGAGGGAATTGTAAGCACCACCATAGAACACATCATAATGACTTTCGACAAACATTTGTCGGATATGAAGGTCAAGAGATTAGCATGTTCAAAGAATGTGAACACACTAATTGTGAACTATAAGGTTTCATGATCATAGACCCCGACATTAGTGAACGCCCGAATATTTCCTTATGGTCACGAACCATAGGAGACCCCGGGTTTCGTCGCTATTTCCCGGTCATAGACCATTGTACCTTTAAAGAACACAATCATAGTGATATGAGGGTAAAACATACGTCTTAAACGACATCAAGAAGATAGCATGTGTCGGAGTTGAAAGAAATCAAGGTAGGACACATACTTAATAAAAGAATCAAGAATTTGTACCAGGTTTCATCTTTAAGATAATGATGTATATCAAGGTATATTTCACAATTTCCCAAAGATCAGAAATTTATGAAATAAAAGATTCAATTGATAAACAATCCTGGTACATGGCGAGATTTAACAATAGAACAATCATAAAGGAATATAACCATTCCAACCTTAAGGGGATCTTTTAACTTCCAAAAGATTTTCATATGATACGCTCGTCCTATACGTCCTCACAATGTTAGAAAACTTCAACTTTACCAAGTTAGTGAACTAGAGGGCTTGTTAGACGAACTGTTTAAAGACACTCCAAATGAAGCTTTGGTTGAGGAAGTTGACTTCTATGTTGACCATTTGAAGAAGTACCGAGAAACTTCTCAAAGTCTTTCAATGAGGAAGGAAAATAGATAAGGATCCATTTTTAATTTGTTAACTTCAAAAACTTTTATATAGTAAAATCATTTTGAAGTTTTCAAATGTAATGTTGTAGCGATCCAAAGTATGAGCTCGATACCAAGCGTGGCGGAGAACCTCCTAAGTAATGTGGCCCACATGCACTAATCCTCGTCTTAACGGACCTCGATTACTATGCATGTGTTCCACACGACTTATGAAGCCTGTCGATGTTCTTAACGAACACCGATTGAACCACTTTTACACTCATACCCGGGATCAACAATGGAGTAACTCCAACATTACAACATTTGTTACAAAATATATATCGAGTGCGGAAGAATGATAACATTAAAAAGTTTACAATAATGAATAAGTTAACATTTTACAAACTTAACTTTATATTGCGGAAGTAGAGTAGAGATACGAGAAGACAACTTAGGTAGGACATCTAAGTCGCGAGAGGAGACCAAATCATGTCGAGCCCGGCGACACAACATGGTTCGAAGCAATCGGCACACCACGGGGGTAGAACAAACCACGAGTACATTCAAGGTACTCCGCAAGACTTACCCGACTAAAAGTAAAAGACTCTCAAGGATATCTTTGGCCTTTTGAGTAGTTGAGCTAGAAAAGGGGAGTTTTGCGAGAAAAGCATTACTAATCTTGAAACCTTACTTTCAATATTTTAAACGGGATAAAAGCATCGGTTTAATTCAACCTACTAAAGCTAGATTAGCACCTGTTCTATTTCCGGCAATCATATTAAGCATTACACTTGAGATTATCTTTCCAACTTGCCTTCTTCTTGAAACCAAGAGTCACCAAGAACCAATTCTTTCACATTTCACTTGAATGCTACGATGCGGTGCGAGGATCAAGTCTCCTTATACGTGGAGCAAACGACGGTTCGAAGCGATTTTACTCGGTGAGGATCCCTAAACACACGATATAAGTGGGACTCTAACCCAAAATTATATCAACAATACCGTCGGACATTCTAGAACTAGGCTCGGCTTCCGTGCCACCCGAGAGTACACTTACACCTCCAATCCGGGGGGACACGGCCCACGAGGGTATTGTACTCCCGCCATCTCGCCACTCCCGGTGCACGGGCTCACCGTACTAGTCCTTAGATTATCCTAGGGTAAAGCTTTTCCGTAGATATGTGAGTAGTTGTAAAGTCTTGATCCAAGGGCCAACAACGGTACGGTCCTTAATCGACACGATCGGAAACACTACATCAAGACTCCATTCCCGATGCAAGTTACCCGACCGGTCTCAATTTCTTATAACCATATTCTTATGCCCTCGTGACCCATCTTTAGGTCTAGAGAAGCAAGGATAAAATGGTAAACTCATGATCATGATTAACGACCTACAACTTCTACCGAAGTCTAAGCATGGCTAAGCATAAGAAATCGACCTACACATACTAGTGGGATATCATGATGTAAAAGTAGATCAAGGTAGACATGTGGCAACGGTATCAACCAACTCCTATTAACTTAATGCACATTACACTAGACTTATAGTGTAAAATATTTGCAGAAATAGAAATGGGTTGCATGCTCCGGGGCTTGCCTGTGTTGCAGTGAAGTTAGATTCCAATTATCAGAGTTGACATCAACACCATGGATGACACCTTCTTGAGTACCACTGTCGGACGACATCTTTCCGAACGTCGATCAACACAATCCACCTCACTCTCGAAACAACTACACGTAATTAATGAAGCGTGCTTTAGTATGATGAACTCATGGCATGATGCATTATGATGCTTTAACGATGACTTAACAAGAATCGATAAACTTGAGTACAACTCTCCTTCGCGATAAAGTTGCAAGCCAACAAAGCTAACTTAACGAAAATCCCTAGGGTTACACAGGTGAAACTACTCTAGTTAAAATAACCAGCAGATCAAGATAATTCATACAAGAATACATCGTCTAAACCCTAATGACTTGATCAAGAGAGCACAAACAACTAATTAAAGTGCCAAAGGCCATTAAGGTCAATGACCTAAGGTCTTCAATCAATCTCAAAAACACTCAAACCCTAAGTCATTAAGGCTCAATAAGTAATTAAAAATCTATTAAATAACTAAGCATAAAATAAAGACAAAATAACAAGTCATCAAATAAACCTCAAAAATTAAACTTAAGCTCCTCATGACCTGAGAAGGCTACAAAATAATTTTCAAGACTTTTGAAACAATAAATAAATAACTAAAAATAAAAGAAGGAGCATTTTTCAATTAAAAGGGCTAATTTTAAAACATAAAAAACATAACCAAAATAGGCATCTAATATTTTTCTAAAATCAAGCACATGACAGAGAGCATACACAAAAATTTTCAGAATTTTTGGAGCTACCAATAATTCTATACAAAATAAACAAATTGCAACACTATTCACTAAAACAGGAAAAGAATAAAACCTAAATAAAAAGAAAAGGCGACTTGGGCCGAATCCGGCACCTCGGCCCGGTGCGTGGCAAGATCAAGCGGTCCGGTCCAAACAGTAGCCAGGCCGGCCCAACAAGCTCGGCCGAGCTGGGCCGACGGCGGCGACGAGCTCGCCGGCGATTTCTCGCCGGCGGCGAGGTCCTAAGCGGCACGGCTCGGCCCTACGTGAACCTGGCGACACGGCGCACCTCCTAGGCTAGCTAACGCGACAGCGGGTGCGGCGGAGCTACCTCGCCGGCGACAATGGCGGAGCGGCGGCACGGCGGTGCGGCGGGGAGCTCGTCGGGCTTCTCCCGGCGGCGCTAGCGCACGCGCTAGAGGCTACGCGATGCGGCGAGTGTGATGCGCGTGCTAATTTGGCCAAGGCACGGCCCTATCGATGGCGGCGACACCCACGGCGGCAGTGGCAAGTCGGACCGACGGCGGCGCAAGGAGACCGGCGGCTACAATGCCCTAGAGGCCAAGCAAAGGACATGGACGGGTGCAGGAGCTCACCGCGGGGACGGTGCGCTCGAAGATGAAGCATTGACGGTCGGAGGTGGTGGAACGACGGTGGCGGAAATGGCGTCGGCGGCGGACCCGGTGGCAAGGCTCGCGTCACGGCGGCGTCTGAGCACCAATTTGAAAAAGAAGGGGAGCATCAGGTGCAGCACTCCAAGGAGAACACGATGGTAGGAGGAATTGCGAAAATGAGGAGGAACGACGGCGAACGGCGGTGGCGATTCCCCGGCGGGTCTTTGGTCGGAGTTGGAGAAGACGGCGGCGATTCTCGAGCTCCGGTCGGCTTCGTCCCTCACGAGCTAGCTCTACGCGTGCACAAGCTCAAGGCGGCGCTAACGAGCTAACTAATGGCGGCAGCGTGCGGGGGGGAGAGCGGCGAGCGGCGGGCGGAACGGGGGCGAGAGAGAGCGGCGGTCGAGGAGAAATAAAGGAGAGGAGGAGGGTCCGGGCCGCGGTTAATGGCGCAAGGGACAACGGGCGGTGGAGCGACACGAGGCGGCGAAAGCTTCCCCTACGGCCGTGCGGCGCGGCCGCGCGGCCGGCCGGCATGCCGCCATGGCTCGGCGGTGAGGGCGCCCGGTGAGGTACAAGGACGATGATGACGTCGGCAACGGTGGCAGCAAAAGTATTTTGCAATTTACTCCAAAAATTTGAACTGTGCTCAAAATTTTCCAAAAAACAACCCTAGCTGAAATTTCATGCTCTACAATTTTCTCAACTGGCACATTTTCAAATTTTGAAAGGAAAATTGAATTTGAATCAAATTTTGAAAAGGGGACAAAAACCCTAGAATGAAATATATGAAATTACTTTGGATTTTTCTAAAGAACTTGAAAAACTCCAAAACTATGGAATACACAACTTTTCAAACTGCATATTTTCTCCAAAAAGAGTTTTCCCAAAATATGCATAGTTTTTGAATTATGATTTGAAATTCAAAAGGGGACAAGCATCGGAAAACCGTATTTTCAAAATAATTTGAAATTCTTTTTGGAAACTTGAAAAACTTTGTTCACCAACATTGTAGCTCTCATCGAGACCCACAATTTTCCTTTTTGGACCAACCCCAAATTCTTTGTAGATTTTGAAATACAGAAAAGGGGATAAATAGGGTTTTTGGGAAAAACAGGGTTTTTGAAACGAATTTTGAACTCGATTTAATTTCTACACTAGCTAATCGGTCATTAGCAATCACAAGCATCATTTCATATGTAAAACAAAGCATCACATTAAAAACAATATTAAAACATGAATGCATTTATACCATGATGCTCGATGATTAGGCCTTAATAAAATTCTAAATCAAGTTTTAGTTGCAATTAACATCTAGGATGTTACAATAACTCACCATTGACCTATGAGGACATGGGGAAAAACATGATTTTAAACATGATTTTTGGTAGCTCTCAATGGCAGATGAATCAGCAAATTCTGTCTCTAACAAGAGAATTAGGGAATAGGCACGACAAAGGTTCAGTATAATTCTCTAAGAATTAAAACAACAATATACTGATATGAATCCTCTAAAGTTGAAGCATTTTTTTTAAAAAAAATATACCTCTGGCTTCTTGTTCTCAGGATCAGGAATGTAGTATTCCTTATCATACTTTGACTTCCGGCTACAACCATAAGCATGTTACACTAAGCACCTCTGTGGAAAGAGATCAACTAAGACTCTAAAGTATTTAGCAAAGGCAAACAAGAATTGTCTAAACTGTTTCAGAAAGTCAACAATGAGAGGCGTACTCGCCCTCTCCAGCTTGTAGAATACTATTACTACCATTGAATACCAGCAGTTTTGGGATACCCCAAATGCTAAAGTACCAAGGAAGTGATAAAGTACCAAGGAGGTAAGTTATAAAGAATATACCAACTGAGACAATTTCATTAGAGGTGTGAAAACTCAGCCTCCTCCATGGCAGCATTATTGGCATGCCCTGCCAGCGACAAGATTTGAAGATGAGTGCAGGCTGGTCATGCCATCCTTTATGACTATGTTTAAAAATAATTGGAGTGTCCGATTCATCATGTTCGTCTGATCCCTAGAGCATAGCGTCATCTTCAATTGCCTTCCCTGTGGTAAATACAAAACGTTTAGACTTCAGAGTAAATTCAGAGAAGCATTTGACAGCTATCGCACATGTTTCAGAGTTCTGATGAACGATTTGGGACAGGATTGCATAAAGTCCAATAGGGCAGTAATAAAGTCGATGCACCTAGTATAGAAACAAAACTGGTTGGAGTAAAACAGGAAAAATATAATAAAAAACACAGGAATTAGTTTTTCGAGGAAAAGTGACGGAGTCAGTCACTGGATCAATCGGCTTTCAGGATATAATCCTGGAAATGGTAAACATTGAACAAGAGTTCTTAGAGAGGTGACTGATACTCTTCAGCCTACACAAGATTTCTGCCTGATCTAATTACCCATCTGCGAACTGATTCAAAAGCCAAGACGTAAGTTTCTAGGGTCGGAGCTCACCAAGAACGGGGATCACCGCTGATCCTGAGCGACGAGTGGGGTTTGAACCGGCCTAAACCCTGATCGATGGTGATTTCAAAGTTCAAACAAATGAGATTGAGGTGCAGCGCGTTCATGTCCTCCACCGTCATGCCGTCGTTCTGCCGCCATGTGTCGGAGCTCCCCTGCGAGTACTGGTTCTCAATGCAGATGAAGTCCAACGCCCGTCGGATGGCGTGGATGTACGCATCCTGGATGCAACTCCCTCGATCACGTCGTCCTTGGCTCCTTGCCGGTCACCAGCCCCAGCTCCGTGGCATCCCATCGGGGGTGTCCGGGAACCCCGCAGCGGCGCCGCCATCGATTGACTGGAGCACACACGTTCCACGGCCGGGCGTCGCCGGCTCCGCTCACGCCTTGTTCAACACGGCATTGTTCCCGATCCGCAGTGGCCATCGCGGGTGATATAGAAGCGATGCACGGAGATCGTGGGGGTTTCGCTGCGCCGCGGTCCGCGGAGATCGTGGCGGTAGCCCCGCTGTGAGATCAATTTGAATCCTGCAGCAGTGTGCGGTGAGATCAAAAATTGAACTTCGTAGAAACACAACACACATAGGATGGTGGTTTCCTTTTTCCGGCGAGGTCGGAGATTCGAACTTGCGCGTACGGCGTTCGTAGCGTCGAGAGTGCGCGGGGGTGTGGGCGCAGGGTGAGAGGTAGATTGGATCGCGGACTGCCCTAGGAGGATTGAATCGCGGGCTGCGGCGTGCCCTGGTGGCCGTCTGTAGCGTCGTGGGCGCTTGCCCTGGCCGCCGGCTGCGCCAGCCCTGCCGTCGCGGTTTTCTCGCCGCCCCTAGCCGATCCTACCCTCGTGCGTCCTCCGCATCACTCGCAGCTTGCCGAGCCCACGGTCGGGCGCAACCGCCAGCCGCCCTAAGCAACCCTAGCCCCGCGGCCGAGGATCACGGCCGGGCACGGAGGGGACGGCGGCGGAGAAGCACCGAGGAGAGTTGTTTCGATTTCTTTTTCTCCGCGGCCTTTCCTTCGTGTACGCGTGAAGAGGGGGTGGGGTGAGGACGTGGTGTGGACGCGGGTGAGAAGCCTGGTTGTGGGGTCAGGGGTGGGATTTAGGCTTCCCACTCTTTTAGAAGAATTCAATTATAGTATAGATGATAAGATATACTGATACTCTATACGTGAGATCATATCAAATGTAATTCTAGTGTCGGCAGATTTGTCTAACACATTATCATTCTAAGCTCGTTTACTGTATTTTTCAATGTTGATTCGATATATGTACAGCTCATCTCCTTCAATTTACGCGTTAGATTAGCTTAAAGTTGACTATACTCCACCAACTTAGGTAATTTAAAAAATCATGGTCCTTTAACTATAAGGCTCTTCTGGAACATGCGGGGATTGTTTTTTCCATAATATCATGTGGTTTTCACGTAAAATGGAATTTTTTTTTTACTTTCTTCCTTTTTTTCAAATTCATGTATGATTTACTTGTGTTTTCAAAAGAGGCCTAACTAAAGGTTACACGAGTGAAGGATAAATCTCAGTTAATCAAGCTGATAGAGAGAATCCTTGCCGAAGAGAACTAAGTTATACATGCCCTGTGTTATGTATTATTGTTAGAGTAGTAAGAGAAACATGCACATATACGTTAGGATGATGAGGCCGGACAATCGGTCTGACATCTGAGTGCCCAACAGTACAGTTGTATTTTCTTCTATTTCAAAAATGCCCACAAGGAATGCAGAGTAGACATTTTTGCAGCAGGCGCGCGCTGCTCGTGTGCTAGTAGTACTATATTATGCCATGCTGGAATGCTCCATAATTAAGCTACTTCACGGCTTCACGCAATAGCTCCCTGCAACGACCAAACCAGGCCCATAATAAGGCCATAATTATGCACCCTATTGGCAAACTCGAGGCATAAGCATAAGGGCTAGCAGCGGCAGACACCAAGCCGAGCGCGCGAGAGCAATGGACGCCGCTGCGGCAGCGGAAGAGCGGGAGGGGAATAAGGAGAACCACGGCGGTGATGCGGCGAAGAAGGTGTCGTTCGTGGAGCTGTTCCAGTACGCCGACGCCATGGACATGCTGCTGATGGTCGTCGGCTTCGTGGCGGCGCTGGCCAGCGGCTTGACGCAGCCGCTCATGACGGTCATTTTCGGCCAGCTCATCAATGCCTTCGGCGGCGCCACCACCGAAACCATACTCGACCGTGTGACCAAGGTGACAGTCCGCTTTTCCCTCGTCGACATAGCCACATATGGACGTGTTTAGTAGGACTTGTTTGTGGTGTTGGTCCGCCTTCTTTAAATACCCCTACACTCCAAAATAATTAACATTTTGAGTCTTCGTGTCACAAGTTTAATTTAATTTATAGAAAATATGAATAATATTTGTATCTCTAAATAAATTTACTAAAAAACTAGACATAAAGATCTTTCCGATAATACTAATTACTTAGCATAAATATTTATATATTTTAGTATATCTTCAAATAAATTTGTTAAGAAACCAGGCGTAAAGATCTTTTCGATGATACTAATTACTTAGTATAAATATTAATATATTTTAATATATACTAATTATTTAAAGTTATTTCTCAAGAAGCGAGAACGACATTTGTTTTGGAATAGGAGAAGTTCCTACCAAACATTTTCGTAGTAGGAGTTGTAAAAGAAACAAAGCCATAATTTATAGTTCCTTTAAAATGACTTGGGCGGCTCCGGAAGAGCCTCTTATAAGGAGCTCTCCCAAACACGCTTCTAGAATATGGTTAATAAGCCAAGTGGAGGTTTCATGCTCGTAGCTGACCTCTCAATCAATGCCTATTATAAGAGCCGTCACAACTAATGCCGGTAGGAAGCCTACACATAAGATAGTTTTTTAAAATATTTTTTAATTATATATATCTTCTTTTTTATTCATCCAATTAACTATCATTTAAGTTCATTCATATCTTGATTCTCGTATAACCTAGTAAAAGATATTTCCCTCTTCTCTTTTCTTTAGTTCCAATGTCTTGCTATTTTGTTTAGTTAACACCCAAACTACTCAACATTCTAGATTCTAGGTTGGGTGTGCCCTAAAAAGAATGAGATCGTACTCTTCGAGTAAAAGTGCAGTAAACTTTGTACAATGATTCTTCGACATTGCGAGTAAAGTGCCCATATGGCAGTTGGGCCAGCCGATTATCCAAAGTTGTTTTTTCATCAGCCTATATGAACACACAATGTTGTTGCTCTAAACCACCGCTAGATGATATGTTGTTGAATAACTGACATTGGCAAATCATTCGGTGCTTGACACTTCACAATCGTCCTGTTCGTTTGGTTTACTAGCACTTACCAGCTAGCGATTCAACAATATTTTTCTCTTCCAATAAATCAGCAACAACAAAAATCGGTCAGCCAGAAACAACCAAATGAACAGGGCGGATATCTCGTAACATGCTAGTAGACTTCATGTTTTTGTTATTTATTTATAATAGTTCATACTCCTTCCATTTCAAATACAAAACGCGGTTTGAGTCGGCATGGTCTCTAAACTTATACTTTGACCTATAATTTCTCTTCACATTTGGATACTTAGAAGTTAGAATTGGACTGAATCCGAATCACATTTGTTGATAGTCTGTCTGGGTTCATCGAGAATTAGGACATGCTTTTGATAGGGGGCTAATTACCTATTAGCTACTTGTTGTTAGCTAAGGCTAACGGATGGACTAATTTTTTAACTAGTCTTCAGTTTTTATTGATATAATAGTCTCTAGCTAGTTGTTAGCAAAATAAGTAGCCATCCACAATAATTTTTAACTAATTTATTCTGTTCAAAGCTCATCTTTGCATACTCTCGTGGCCCTTTCTCTATTTTGATTACATTTAAAGAAAATATTAGCAACATCTGTGTCTTCAAATAAGTTTATTATAAAAAGAAATGTTTATTAATGATTAATTCATGATACTAATTACACATCAGAAAATATTTGATTTGATTTCTCAAAAGTGAGAATGAAACTTGTTTTCTGGAGGGAGTAGATAAAATTCCTCGCCTGAGCCATTCCGTCTTCATCCCATTACTGGCCTGTTATCCCCCGACACAGCGACCCGTTGCCGCCGAGCAATTCCTCCGGCGCCCGCCGCCAGGCCGCTTTGCAATGGCGACGGTTTGCACCCGAGACGACGGGGCCGCGCGCGCGGCGAAACGCGTCAGCTGGGGCGATAGACGGGGGAGCATTTATCTCAGCTAGGGCATGCCGGTGTGGGGGTGAGCCACGACGAGCGGCCCGCGGCCGGCGGCACGGTGATGGAGGACATGCGCGCTTCGCCGTGCCGCTGCATGTGGTGCCCCATGAGCGGATGGTGATGCAGCTCCTGCACGTGGTGCCGCCGCTTTTCGCGCTTCGCCGGTGTGCCGGTGCGGATCTCGTGGGCGCGACGGGGATCAGCGTCGGCGGCAATGCACTTGTTTGGCGTATACAACGGCCACAGCGGCTCCGAGGTCCGGCCCGTTCCGAGATTTCATTCCATCTGTTAACTGTCAAAATAATTTCAGAAAATCATTCGTACAATCCAAATCCATATACATCCAAACAAATAAAAACACGATTCGACTCACATTCTACCTAATTCAAATCATTTCGAAATCTGAACTAGAATCAATTTGCTGGAAAACAATCAAGTTCCAGATCGTGACCATAAGACAATGCTTTCATTGCCTTAAAAAAGGACAATGCTTTCAAATACAAATCCAGTTATGTTAGTTTTGTGTAACAAAGTTTGCACCTTATTAAAAAGGCAACGTATGCTATGGAAACCAGATTCCCGTGAAAACTATGAAAACTCGCACGTGGATCGTTGGATCTAAATCCGATGGATATGGCTAATCTCTATTTTTTGCAAAATAAACCTCAGATTTAGATACAACGATCCAACGTGCGAGTTTTCATAGTTTCTATAAGAATCTGGTTTCCATAGCATACGTTGCCTATTAAAAAAATGGTGGCATATATATTAGCAACTATTTAGTTTATTTTTCATTCATTTTCCCCGGGGCGTGCAGTTCTCAGTTTCTTGCTCATCCGGGAGCTGACCTTTATAAAGATAGAATAGTGCCTTTACACGTTGCTTCTATGAAAGCTACGTTTTGCAGTGGACTAGTTAAAGATTGTAACTTATAGTCCCTACATATGAAATTAGTAGGCATATTTATTTCTGTTGGACCAATAATTTCTTTATTAATGCATTGTTTTTGTAATAAAATCGATGTTATTGGATTTGTGTTGAAACATACTTTTTATGATTTTTGATTCTGCATCGCATAAACGACATTAATATAGTAATTATAGGTTAAAGTCTTGTCCTAGCACTACAAGATACGCCTGCTAAGAAATTGTTCCTCTGACCTCTCTCTCTCTCTCTCTCTCTCTCTCTCTCTCTCTCTCTCTCTCTCTCTCTCTCTCTCTTCTCAGGTAGTTCTGGACTTTGTCTACCTGGGCATTGGAACAGGGGTTGCTGCCTTTCTTCGTAAGTATGGATAGGCTTTTAACCTTTTCAGTGTTCATATACATTTGCAACACAAACTGGTACTGCTGTCGCTAGTTGTTCAAGATAACAAGATGATGATATAATAGCTTAAGTAAAACAAGCCCAAGTGTCCACAGTTCGTGATATCCAACAATCTGATACGGGACAAACTGAAATAATTCTATTACTGTTCTTTAAGGCATATGGTGCTCGTATAAATGTAAGAATTGAAGCCATTGTGTTGTTTGTGTAGAGGTGTCATGCTGGACAATGACAGGAGAAAGGCAGGCAACACGCATTCGATCTCTGTACCTCAAATCTGTCCTGAAACAAGATATAACATTCTTTGATGTAGAAATGACAACTGGACAAGTGGTTTCAAGGATGTCTGGAGATACCGTGATACTTCAGGATGCTATTGGCGAGAAGGTAATAGTTCTGCAACAAGTAAAATGAAGAGCACGACTGCATGATAAAAAAAATTGTCCATTATTATCACCCACTTGGCCAAGCTTCTTGGTTCTTGTAGTAGACCGGTTAGAGCGGTGAAATCCGTGAGTCATTGAAACTTTTGTCCAACACAGGTTCTAAGCAAGGTACCTACTTAAGGCAAAACCTAGGTCCAGACCAGAGCCCTGAGCCCCATACCCCCAAACACAACCCCTCTCTCTCTCACACACACACACACAAACCTCACAGCCCTGGCTCCAGGTCTAGTTTTATGTTATCGACAGCTTGTATCAGAAGATATACATAATTTGATTAGTACAAATCCTACAGGTTGGCAAGTTTCTACAACTTACTGCTAACTTCATTGGTGGTTTCGTCGTTGCCTTCGTGAAAGGTTGGCTTCTATCTCTTGTGATGTTGTCATGCATACCTCCAGTTGTCGTCGCTGGTGCGGTTGTCTCAAAAATACTGTCCAAACTATCTAGTAAGGGGCAGACATCATACAGCGATGCAAGCAATGTCGTTGAACAGACAATCGGGGCCATAAAAACAGTAAGTTCGGTGCACTCAGCAATCCAGCAATTTGCATAATGCTAGTATTAGAGAGATCTCTACATCTCACTGTGTTTCCTGTGGATACACAGGTTGTCTCATTCAATGGTGAGAGACAGGCCATTACATTGTACGATAAGTTCATACGCAAGTCATACAAGGCTACTGTCAAGGAAGGAATTACAAATGGCTTTGGCAGGGGTTCTGTTTTCTTCATATTCTTTGCTAGTTATGGTTTAGCAATATGGTATGGCGGAAAGTTGATTCTTAGTAAAGGATACTCAGGAGGAGACATCATTAGCATCTTGTTTGCTGTGATGATTGGGGCATTGTGAGTCTCTCTTCATTAAAACATGTAAAATGTACCTTTTATTATATTTTGATGCTCATGTAGCATATTGTATCGATCGATGTCAACTTGTTTGTGGCAGGTCATTAGGACAAGCAACCCCCTGCATTGCAGCCTTTGCAGCAGGACAGTCTGCGGCTTACAGATTGTTCACAACAATTAAGAGGAAACCTGAGATTGAACCATATGACACAACTGGTGGTAAGCAGCTAGAGGGCATGAGGGGTGATGTTGACCTCAAGGACGTGTATTTCAGCTACCCCGCGAGGCCAGAACAACTGTTATTCAATGGATTCACATTACATGTTCCAGGCGGCACCACAATGGCAATAGTTGGGGAGAGTGGAAGTGGCAAGTCAACTGTGATCAGTCTTGTAGAAAGATTCTATGATCCACAGGCCGGTGAGGTCTTGATCGATGGGATTAACATCAAGAGTTTACAGCTTGGTTGGATAAGGGGGGAGATTGGTCTTGTTAGCCAAGAGCCATTGCTCTTAATGACTTCAATCAAAGATAACATCACATATGGAAAAGAGGATGCGACAATAGAAGAGATTAAAAGAGCAGCTGAGCTTGCTAATGCAGCAAATTTCATTGATAAATTGCCAAATGTATGTGAAAAAAAAATCCAACAAATCAACTTCTATATTCTACACCTTTTGTCTGACCGAAGTGCTGACATTTTCTTTTCCCCCTCATACCAGAACTATGACACGTTGGTTGGTCAGTGTGGTGCCCAGCTCTCTGGGGGGCAAAAACAAAGGATTGCTATTGCTCGAGCAATCATTAGAAACCCCAAAATCCTTTTGTTAGATGAGGCTACCAGTGCACTGGATGTGGAATCAGAGCGAATCGTTCAGGAGGCACTGAATAGGATCATGGTGGGGAGAACAACCCTTGTGGTTGCACATCGTTTGAGTACTGTAAGGAATGCTGACTGCATATCAGTCGTTCAACAAGGCAAAATTATCGAACAAGGTTAGGACCCCTTTCCCATAAGTTTAGGTCCATTCATTACATGCTTGACATGTTTAACTTGATTGATCATATTTTTGCACGCATGGATACACAGGTACCCATGATGAATTACTAATGAACCTAGATGGCGTTTATTCTCAACTTATTCGGATACAA
Organism: Themeda triandra; assembly: GCA_018135685.1. Taxonomy (NCBI): domain Eukaryota; kingdom Viridiplantae; phylum Streptophyta; class Magnoliopsida; order Poales; family Poaceae; genus Themeda; species Themeda triandra. The sequence continues at coordinate 60,789 of JAENPR010000425.1, read as the reverse complement.
GAAAGCCCAAAAGAAGCAGAACGAAAATTAGATCGTTGCCTATCTGATAAAAGTAGAAGCCTCACACCATCAGAATTGATAGGCAGAAGTTCGGCAGGGAACAGTAGCCGGCACTCTTTCACTTTGCCTTTTGGCTTGCCTGGCTCAGTAGTTGAATTGTACGAAGGCAATGATACAAATGATAATGAGAAAGACAAGGCTGGTGACAATGAGGTCCCAAAGCAATCTCCTCTTGGACGACTAGCTAATCTAAACAAGCCAGAGCTACCAGTTATTTTGCTAGGGTCACTTGCTGCAGCAGTTCATGGAATGCTTATGCCAGTTTCTGGTATAGTAATTTCAAATGCTATCATAACTTTCTTTGAGCCAGCAGACAAACTAAAAAATGATTCTCAATTTTGGGCATTGGTCTGTATTGTGCTGGGTACTGTGTCAATAATATCAATACCAGCGGAGTATTTCTTGTTGGGAATAGCTGGAGGGAAGTTGATCGAGCGTGTTCGTGCCTTGTCATTTCGGAGTATTGTGCACCAAGATGTTGCTTGGTTTGACAACCCAAAAAATTCCAGGTTGTCTTCCAATCCCGCTGTTCATTATTTTTTCCTTTCTACTTATGATTAGACTTAGTTACTGATGTTCAAATTACATCTTACAGTGGAGCACTAGCTACAAGGTTATCAGTTGATGCTTTGAATGTTCGGCGTTTAGTGGGTGATAACTTGGCCTTGGCAGCTGAGGTTTCTTCGACACTTCTAACAGGATTTATTATTGCTATGATAGCCGATTGGAAGCTATGTTTAATCATTATTTGTGTAATTCCACTGGTGGGTCTTCAAGCTTATGCACAAATAATGTTCTTGAAGGGGTTCAGTGAAGATGCCAAGGTAATAATTATTGGATCTGGATGTATGGTTGAGTTTTTTTCCCGAGACCACGCAGTTGCTTGTATTTCATTAAGCAGATGGTTGAGTTTTAAGATACACATGCATCCTCTGTTGGTGGTTTAGCACAAATATGAGAATCACAATGTATTTTTGAACACTTCTTTTTGCACCATGCTATGTTAATGACAATAGGTTACTGATTCTGCAGTTATTATATGAAGATGCAAGTCAAATGGCCATGGATGCAGTCAGTAGCATCAGGACTGTAATTTCCTTTTGTGCTGAGAAAAGATTGATGACAGTATACAATAAAAAATGTGAAGCCTCAAAGAATCAAGGGGTTAGAACAGGAATGGTTGCAGGCCTAGGTTTTGGCGTCTCATACCTGATGCTGAATCTTACATATGGTCTTTGTTTCTATGTCGGGGCACAATTTATACGTCATGAAAAATCCACTTTTAGTGCCGTTTTCAAGGTAAAAATGCATTCTTTAAAAAATACTTCTACCTTCTTTTTTCTCGAACACATAGAGCAGTATTTTTTACTTTCAATTAGAGTTTCACTTCTTGTTATAGAATATTTAGCAAAGAGTAAATTACCTTGACGATCCGTAAACTATTACGCCATTCTCAGTTCTCACCCATCTTTGTCGGAGAAGACAAGGGGATGTTTCCGATCGGTATTTGGATACTTTAATAGATTATAAGGACCCAGATATGCAATTTCACAGTTTGATGATGTGGATGAGAATCACGTGATAGTTGGTGACCACCCATCGTTGGCTCCACAATGGATCGTTACTTCAGCTAATAGACTGCGTGGTTGCTCTGGACTTGAATTGGAGTACTTAAATAGCTTAGGGTTCTAGATATGCGATTTCATAGTTTGGAAACCTAAATGAGAATGGCATAATAGTTTAGGGTAATTTACTCTTTAACAATTAACAAGTAAATCATGTGGTTATGTCTTGCAGGTTTTCTTTGCATTGATGTTGGCCACAATTGGAATATCTGAAACCAGTGCATTGGTTTCTGATTCCAAAAGGGCCAAGGAATCAATCATGTCCATATTTGCTTTGTTAGACCGCAAGTCAAAAATTGACTCAGGTAGTGACGAGGGTTTGATATTAGAAGAGGTCAAGGGTGACATCGATTTCCAACATGTCAGCTTCAAGTATCCAAGCCGCCCGGATGATCAAATCTTCAGTGATTTTACACTGCATATTCCCTGTAGAAAGGTTAGCCTAATTATATGCCTCTGTAATATCGTAATTTCTTCAATAATATACTAATCAACATCTTACTCACATTATGGTTTCATAGACTGTTGCCCTTGTTGGGGAGAGTGGCAGTGGCAAGTCAACAGTAATCGCTTTGCTAGAGCAATTCTATAGACCCGATTCAGGTACCATCTTACTGGATGGAATGGACATTAAGAAATTAAAGATAAATTGGCTGAGGGATCAGATGGGACTGGTGAGCCAAGAGCCTGTGCTATTCAATGACACAATCCGTGCCAACATAGCCTATGGGAAGCACGGGGAAGTCATGGAAGAGGAGCTCATCAAGGTCGCAAAGCTAGCCGATGCACATGAGTTCATATCAAGCCTTCCCCAGGGATATGACACCAGCGTTGGGGAAAGAGGGGTGCAGCTATCTGGCGGCCAGAAGCAGCGGGTAGCTATCGCAAGGGCTATACTGAAAGATCCTAAGATACTGCTGCTTGATGAGGCAACAAGCGCTCTGGATACTGAGTCTGAGCGCACTGTGCAGGATGCCTTGGATCATGTGATGGTTGGCAGGACCACGGTTATTGTGGCGCACCGTCTGTCGACAGTCAAGGGTGCTGACGTCATTGCAGTTCTCAAAGATGGCATGATAGTGGAGAAAGGAAGACATGAGGCACTGATCAACATCAAAGATGGATTCTATGCTTCGCTTGTCGAACTTCGCTCAGACTCACCATAAAGGATCTAACATCTGAGGCTTTGCTCCTAATATAATGGCAGGCATTGTGTATCCTCCTAGCCTCTTCTCTTTGCTGCTATTGTTCAAGCTCTCTGTGGATTCTCTAGGGTGTCAAAAGTAAATTAAGTGAACATTCCCAGTGTTTGGTTATGATTTTGTAATGTACATTGTAGCCTTGTAGCATAGGTACGCACATAATATGGCATGAATATACATTTATTATTGGTATATATGTGTATTGCTTACCACCGAGAGCATCCATATAAGGTATATCTTGCAATTCAACATCTAAAAACTTTATCCAAGCTGTGCTCGGGAATAAAATGATTAATCTGTCAGGTCTCAAGATCTTATCAATTTACTAGACCAGATTAATAAGGTCAGACTAAACCCAATTAAAATATTAAATCCAATAAAAAATAGCTAGCTTATTTTATTATTGGCACGGACATCATGTAACAAATTGTATGATCTGAGATAAGGATTCTAGGAAGGGGCGTATCCTGCAACCATCGTTCGTGTCAACCTTTCTGCAGAACATCCAACCACGATCCAATTTGTTTAGATGGACAGATTGAGAGGTGGGTAATTTTAACACTTAAACCCCCACCATTACATTTGCTAAAAAAAAAATCCCCTAATCCCTCCCCTGGAGCCCGTCCGTTCCTCACGTACGCCGTTTCCTTTTTCTCCCGTAGCCGCCGCCTCCTACGCCGCCGCCGCTTCAAGTACGAGGGACTTGGAGGACCCTAGTACGCCGCCGCCGCGTGCCGTTCTGATGATCTAGTGTACATATGCATCGCAAAGGGGAGATGCTGAGAGAGATGGATCATTCCCGCTCGAGCCGCTTTCTACGCTAGCTGGAAGAATTCGTTCCATCAATCACCCGAGAGCTCAACAGTGGGAATTCGTTCCATCAATCATCCGAGAGCTCAACAGTGGGAATTCGTTCCATCAATCATCCGAGAGCTCAACAGTGACACGGTTATACGGGCACGTTTTAACTAGCCGAGGATTCCTGATTGCCTATTTTTGGATTCATTTCGTCGGCTCTTCCCGCATCAATCAGTCGTGACTCGTTCATCGCTACGGGTACAGCGGACATGTGGAATGCCGCTGTTCGTTGCTGCTAGCCCGCCTGCTCGCTTGCTGGTTCGGTCGTCTTGTTGCTGCGCCTTCGTGATGGCGACGGACCCTGGACTACGGACCCCATGGACGTGGCGTGGCGGTGGAGTCCCAGCGGCACGTCGACGTAATCCAGCTGGGCACCTGCACCGAGAACATGAACGACGGCAAGACGTACATGTACCTCTCCTCGCGTCGGCAAGACGTACGTGATGAAGACCGACGACGACACGTACCTGCGGCGGCGGCGTACGAGGCGGCAGCTTATGAGGGCTACGGGAGAAAACGGAAACGGCGTAGGTGAGGAAACTGACGGGCTCTAGGGGAGGGATTAGAGGATTTTTTTTTTGTTAGCAAATGTAATGGTGGGGGGTTTAAGTGTTAAAATTATCCACCTCTCAATCTGGCCATCTGACGAAATCTTTGCGGCATGGTTGGATGTTCTGGCCAGACACGAACGATGGCCAGACAGACGATACGCTTCCTTCTAGGAAATATCAAAATCAATTAAAAAATAGCCAGCTTATTTTTATTATCGGCACGGACATCATGCAACAAATTGTATGTTCTGAGATAGGATACAGTATTTGCGCATTTTTTAGAATACACCAAGCCCGCAGTACCATAGTTGATGACCAACTTTTTTTTTTTTGAGGGGAATAGTTGATGACCAACTGGCCCACCTTAAATTGAAAAAAAAAAACTGGCCCACCTTCTCCCCGTGAAGTGCGCCAACGCCCATCTCTTTCAACAATCAACATAGTAATCCACACCAACCACGACGTCAGGTGCGTTTCCACTGGTCCACCAGCCCGGCCAATGTGGCCTCCGACTCACCGCCCTCGCGCAGCGCGTCCTTGGCCTGCCGCATGGCCTCCAGCGTGCGTTCCCGGAGCACCCTCCCGCCCTCGGACTCCATGAGCCACCGCACCTTGGCAGCAACCTCGTCGGCCGGCACGAGGCCCGTCTCGCTGTCGTAGCCTTCCACGGCCACGGCCAGCCGCATCTCCTCCTCCAGGAACACCCGGTTGAGCCGCTGCTCCGCGTAGAGCGGCCACGCCAGCATCGGCACGCCCGCCATCACGGCCTCCAGGACCGAGTTCCAGCCGCAGTGCGTCACGAAGCCGCCCACGGACGCGTGCGCCAGCACGTCCCGCTGCGGCGCCCACGACCGGACGACGAGGCCCCTGTCCTTGGTCCGGGCCAGGAACCCCTCCGGGAGGAGCGCGTCCAGGTCCGGCTCCGGCGGCTTGTCGAACTTCTTCGCCGGGTCGTCGCTGGGCGGCGCCCGGACCACCCACAGGAACCGCTGCCCGCTGGCCTCCAGGCCGGCCGCCACCTCCCTGATCTGCTCCGCGCTGAACCGGCCGATGCTGCCGAAGCAGAGGAACACCACGCTGGCCCTGGGCTGCGCGTCCAGCCACGCCAGGCACTCCTGGCCGCCCGTGCCCAGCACCTCCTCCGACTTGATGAGCGGCCCGATGCAGTAGACGGGCGGGGTCGGGAGGCCGGGGGCCGTGCAGTGGCCCGCGGCCACGGTCTCGACGGCGCGCGGCTCCAGCGAGCGGAACGTGTTGACGATGATGCCCTGCGACCGGCTGAGGTCCTTGCAACCCTCTAGGAATCCGTCGTAGGCCGCGTCGTCGCGATCCATGATGGGCAGGATGCAGTGCGTCGCCGGGAACGGCGGAATGCCCGGCACGTGCACGAGCTCCTCCCCCATGTCCTTGAAGCTCGCCGTGGTCCGCTCGTGGAGCGCTGGGAGGTGCAGAAAATAGGCCAGGACCTCGGCGCCCGAGGTGAAGAAGAAGTAGGCCGGCACGCGGAGCTCCTCCGCCACGTCCAGCGCGGCGCTGCAGAAGAAGTCGAGGACGAGCACGGCCGGGGCCGGGGACGCAGCGGCCAGGAACTCGCGGAGGTGCGGGTTGGAGACGCGGATGAGCTCGAAGGTGAGCGCCTCGTGGTGCCTGGACTTGACGGGCGGGAGGTGCTCGATCTTGGGCAGGCGGTGGAAGGAGATGGACGGGTTGGCCGCGGAGACGCCCGCGAGGAAAGGCCCCGTGGCGCCCGTGTTGTAGGGCGGCTCGACGACGACGATCGTGACGGACAGCCCCCGCGCGCCCAGGAGCTTGCCGAGCTCGATCATGGAGACCAGGTGGCCCATCCCTGGCGACGGGTACAGCACAACCGGTCTCTGGGCGAGCCCCGACGCGGCGGCGGCGGCGGCGGCCATTTCTCCCATCGAAGGATTGCTTGCTTGCGTTGGCTAGTGGAGTTGGCGAGTAACGGACAGTGGGTAGTACGTTTCTGCTGTGAGAATAGTGGAGGCACTCTCGTGACGCTTTTATAAAAGCACGCGCGACACCCAACTCCTGCCGTCCTGCGACTCCGCGCTCGCACCACGCCAAGACATTTTGCCACAAGACATTTTCGGTCTCTGCCGCATCTCGCCCACACGAACACGAGCACGAAAAAGCTCACGCGCCCAAATGGAGTAGCCAAGAAAAAAACACGTTTTTAGGCTTCCTTCGAGAACTGTTCTAGAGATCACGGTTACTAAAACTTTCTATCCTATTCGATACATGGAGTCGTAGAGCTGCTCCACGACCACGAGCGCTACCTAACATGGCCTTCGTATGATTTACGTGGACCACCTATAGCGGTGGTGAAATGGATTTGAGCTAAAGTGTTAGAGCATCTCCAACAACTCTTTTTTTTTCATCCTCTTTCTCCATAAACTTATCATATTGGGAGAGAAGAGTAAAAAATAGTGCTTCAACAGTTCTCCTTTCCTATCCCCTTTTTATGGTGATCACCCATATTTCTCCCATCTCCCCTCAAATAAAGGAAAAGATGCACCTCCCCCAATAGCTGGGCCCAACTGTCACTTTTTCACCTTCTTCTCCACTGGTGCTTCAACATGACGATGCCATAGGTCCCACGTATTGAAAAAAGATGTGCTCAATTGAAAAAAAGAAAAGAAAAAATAAAAAGTTATAATATGACGAATAGATCCCACATATTGGGGGACATTATTGGTGAACTGTTGGAGAGTGTTAGTACTTTAGGATCGTCTAGCAGTGATCTAGCGGGCACAACCTTTGGAAAACGAGTAGGCAGAGAGGGAGAAGGAGAGAGGACGAGTGGGAAAGGCTATACCGGGGGCCTTCACGGGGCGGTGGAGGAAGATCCGGCGGCGGCGCCTGGCCGGAGTCGCCCATGGTGTCGAGGAGAGGTTGGTGAAGAGGCCGGCGATGTAGTCGTCGAAGTTGCGGTGCATGTGACGGCGAAGATCGGCGCAGGTGCGGCGGCGGCGCGCGGAGAGCTTCCCGTCACCGGCCGCGCCCCTCGGATCGGGTTTAGGGTTTGTCGGTGGGTCTCGGTGAGCTCAAGGCGAACCTCGTGTCTTGAGCCGCCGGCCCCCACCTTCCTTTTATAGCGCGGTGACAGGGGCCCTCCAAACCCATAGTGGGCGCGCCCGACGATCGGCGCGTGGGTCAGGGGGCGAGTTGGGCCGTTGGGCCCAACTCGGGTTGAGATCATCCTAACATTCTCCCCACTTGATCTCATCTTTAACTTTATCTTTAACTTTACTTTTTCACTTTAACCTTTTCATTTTACTTATTCCATCTCGATTTATGCATAGAACATGTTTCATCGTCATGGTCTATTGCCGTTGGATTTCACAACTACAATACACATCTCTCGGTTTGAAATAAATAAATACTTTATCTTTGGGCCCTTATTATTATCCAGACTCATAGGCTTCGCCTTAAACCCATGCGGCTACGTGTTCAACGAACACTTTGGGTGGCAAGCCTTTTGTAAGCGGATCCGCGAGCATCTTTTCTGCTTATGTGCTCAAGATTTATAACATGATCCTGGATTTTCTCTTTCACAACATAATACTTTATGTCAATGTGTTTGGCAGCACCACTTGACCTATTGTTGTGAGCATACTCTATAGCTGGATTATTATCACAGTATAGAGTCATTGGTCCATTTATGTCATCGACCACTTTTAAACCGGGTATGAATTTCTTTAGCCAATTCACCCGCCCGATGCCTCATAACATGCTATAAACTCGGCATACATAGTAGAGTTTGTAGTAACTGTTTGTTTTGAGCTTTTCCATGATATAGCTCCTTTTGCGAGAGTGAACACATATCCGATGTGGACTTTCTGTCATCTCCCGCATAATCGAATCTCGAGTATCCTAAGATTTTTAGGGAGTCGATCTTCTCGTACGTTAGCATCAGTCTTTTGTACCTTGTAAATATCGCAAAACTTTCTTTACCAATTTCCGGTGTTCAACACCCTGGATTACTTTGGAACACGCCAAGCGGCCCGGTTACATAAGCCAAGTCGGGCGTGTGCATACTTGAGCATACCGTAAATGTCCAACTGCGAAGCATATGGCACACTTTTCATTTGGTTGAGCTCATACTCATTCTTGGGACACCGAAAATCCCCATACTTATCGCCCTTGACTATAGGTGCGGGTGATGGACTACATTTATGCATCTGGAATTTCTCCAAGACCCTTTCAATGTATGCCTTTTGAGACAGGTCCTAATACCCCCTTTCTTCTATCACGGTGAATTTCTATGCCCAAAACATAGGAAGCTTCACCAAGATCTTTCATCTCAAACTTTGAGGACAAAAATCTTTTTTGTTTCTGTAGTAGACTCATATCGTTACTTGCAAGTAAAATATCGTCTACGTACGGGACTAGGAAAATGTATTTCCCATTCTTAAACTTTGTATAAACACAATTGTCCTCGACATTTGCTTTAAACCCAAAATTCTTTATAGTTTTATCAAACTTCAAGTTCCACTGCCTTGAAGCTTGCTTTAACCCATAAATCGATTTCTTTAGGCGACATCCCATCTTTTCTTTGCCTTCCGCGACAAAACCTTTCGGTTGTGCCATATATACATTTTCCTCCAAATCCCCATTTAGGAATGCCGTCTTCACATCCATCTGATGCAACTCTAAATCATAGTGTGCCACCAATGCCATTATTATTCTGAGAGAATCTTTACATGAGACTGGAGAAAAGGTCTCAGTGTAATCAATTCCCTCCCTTTGTGTGAAACCTTTAGCCACAAGTCGCGCTTTAAATCTCTCTATGTTCCCTTGGGAGTCATATTTTATTTTGTAGACCCATTTACAGCCTACTGTTTTGGCTCCTTTGGGAATTTCTTCCAAGTCCCAAACGTCGTTGGCACTCATCGATCTCATTTCATCTTCCATGGCTTCAAACCACTTGGATGAATGATCGCTTCTCATGGCTTGTTCAAATGAGGTGGGATCACCCTCCATTTGATACTCTTCAGTGATATTATTTAACTCATATATATCACTCGGAGATAGCTGGCCTTCTTTCTCTTTGGGACCTTCTAGGGGCCTCTACATTTGGCACATCTACTATTGGAGGCCGAGGTTGCTCCCCTCATTTGTGGCAACATTTTCAACGGGTTCCCGCTGAACAGTTCCTCATTTTCCTCGTCGTTACCACGGGAGGAACAACAACAGGTTCTTGCTCCACGGTGTCTTGCACTATTGGTGCGGGAACAATAGGTAGCTCGAAAAATGGCTCCTGAATCATAGGATTGGGTGCACACACCCGCTTCTCTTCAAGATCAATTTTCCGAGCAGCCATACTCCCCTCATCATTTCATCCTCTAGAAAAATAGCGTGTCTCGTTTCCACAAACTTTGTGAGTCTATCGGGACAAGTAGAAACGATAACCTTTTGACCTTTCGGGATAGCCAATGAAATGGCAACTCACTGTTTTGGGATCGAGTTTCCCAATATTTGGGTTAAAGACTTTAGCCTCAAAGCAGACACCCCCACACACGGAAGTGATCTAGTGAAGGTACCCTTCCTGTCCATAATTCATACGGTGTTTTGGGCACCGATTTACTTGGCACTCTATTGAGAATATGAATGGAGGTTTTTAATGCCTCTATCCACAAACTCAATGGTAAATCAGAGTAACTCATCATACTGCGCACCATATCCATCAGGGTACGATTACGCCTTTCAGCTACTCCATTTTGCTGAGGTTCACCCGGCATGGAATACTGGGCAACTATACCATTTTCCTGTAGAAACCTTGCAAAAGGTCCAGGAACTTGACCATATGGGGTATGCCGACCATAGTACTCCCCCCCACGGTCGGACCGGACTAGCTTTATCTTTAAACTATGCTGATTTTCTACTTCAGCCTTAAATATTTTAAATTTATCCAATGCTTCATCTCTTCCTTTAATTGGATAAATATAGCCAAACCGGGAGTAATCGTCTGTGAATGTAATGAACGAATCATAGCCATCCACACTCTTTACAGGAAAAGGACCACATATGTCAGTGTGAATGATCTCTAATATTCCCTGCTTCGTTTGGCATTCTTTTTAATTTGCTTTACATATTTTCCTTTTATGCAATCGATGCATTGCTCTAATTCACGAACTCCAAAGGAGGAAGAATTTCATTCTTTACTAGTCTTTCTATTCTCCCCCTCGAAATATGGCCTAAACGACGATTGCCATAATTTCGCAAGGCGCTTGTAGTTCGCTTTCTTTTTCTTTTCTCATCGTAGACGAGGAAACGCTATCATTCACATTACATATGGAATTCACACTTTCACATAGTGATAACATATATAATTCGTCTTGTCGGAAGGCAAGACCAACAAAAATATCATTAAACCAAATGACACATTTGCCATGTCCAAAATTACAGGAAAAACCGAATCATCCAACTTTATTACACTTATCAAATTGCTTGGCTGCCGGTGTAGGAACATAAAAAACATCTCTCAAAGTAAGACTATAGCCATTAGGTAAATCTAATGCTACATCTCCTATTGCCTCTATGCGGCACATACGCCATTCGCAACGCTAATGGCCTCTTCTCTTTTAGCGTAGTTCTCGTCGAAATGAATCCATGAAAGAATTTGCAACATGAATAGTTGCACCGAGTCAATAAACCATGTTGACTTTGAAAACTTTGCATACGAGAGATTCATTTACAAATGAAATAACGTTCTCACCCTTTTTCCTCATGAGCTCTCTTAGCCAATCGGGGCGGTCGGTCTTCTTGTGCCCCTCCTTACCACAAAGCCGGCATGAGTTGTCACCGCCCGTGGCTTGCCCCGTTCTTTGAAACCGTGGCTTGCCCCGCATAGGAGCTTTCTTTGCTTTGGGGAGCCTTGAAGGGCATTGAAGGGCCTTTTGCCCTTCCCTTTGACCATGTTCGCCGGCCACCAGGTTGGCCATTGATCCCGAGCTCCTCATCAACACACCGAGCAATGAGCTTGTCTAAGTCCCATTTCTCGAGCCGCATGTTGTAGTTTATGACAAAGTTCTCATACTCTCTAGGCAAGGAAGCTAAAACAAAATGGATAAGGAGCTGTGGTTGTATTTCCCGGATCCATTCCTTTTAGCTTATTTGCCAAGTGACTCATTTTCAAGATATGGTCACGAATGCTACCTCCTTTGAACTTTTCATTTGTCGTTTACTGTGAACAAATGGGTAGCATACACTTTGGAGGAACCGGTGAACTGGTTCTTGATCCTCTCAAAGTAAGCAATAGCGTTTCACACTTTTCAATTGACCCCGTAAGAGCTGGGTCAATTGTATTCTCAATGACAAGACAACATTTCTTGTTGTCACCGACCCATCGAGCATGCTTTATATCATAGGCCATCTGATGGGGCCATGATCTTTCTTTCTTTTCTCCCATGCATCATCACTTTCACTGCGGCCTCCCCCGCACCGGTTCCACCGAGCACCGTGGGACACGGTTCGATGAGCACCCAGTCAACCTCGGCAATAGTGAAAGTAAAGTCAATCTTCCTCTTCCACTCAAGGTAGTTGTCTCCCTCGGTGGTGGAATCTCTCTAAGGGCGAGACATCGGGGAGGAACTACACGAAATTACAATTCAAATGGGGTGAGAACAAAATATAAAATTTACTTTGCAATAATTCTAAATCACCGTTGGGCGAAATAGAATTAATGTAGGCAACAACTATTAATCAACATCATAATATTGCTATTAATCAACGTTGGTCGAAATAATAGCAACATTATAATCACAAGAAAATTATCCATTTTCAAATATTAAACTCTCCCGTTGGTTCGAATTTAATAATGAAAATGAATATAACTTTAAATACGCAAATGCGAAACTTTATCATGATATAATCAATTTTCCGAAACATAAATGAACTTTCTTGTTCTCGGATCCAAAATTATCGTTGGACAAAAATTGGACAAAGAATCGCATCAAAATCGGTTCAAAATGAGCCAAATATGCTTCTATACCGTTTCTGGAAATTGAAAAAACAAAAAGGTTTGCTTTTTCCTATTCAAACTGTCACTCTGGCCCGAAGGCCCAGCGCCGGCCTGCGGCCGCTGGCGCGCGCGCGCAGCTCTGCGGCCCAGCGCCTTGCGCCTCTTTTTTTTTTTTTTTATTTCCTGTCACTTTTCGGCCCACCTTGGCAAAACTGGCCCGGCCCAAACGGCCTGTCCCGCCAGCGCCTTATGGCATTCCGGTCCCAGGCCCTAACGTGGGCCTGGGCCGGCAATTCTGCGCGCTGCCTCCGCCCGCCTGGGCCAAATGTGGCCCAGTGCCTGCTGGCCGTTGATCCTAGGTCAGGGAGATCTGACGGCTGCGCGTCGATTTCGGTGGAATAAAATCCTCAGCGCCAGCAGCCGCCCCAAACCCTAGGGCATTCCACTTCTCGCCTTTCTCTCTCTACCACCGCAGCTCCTCCTCTTCCATGCGCCGCAGCGCAGCCTTCCCCTTCCACTCCGAGCAGTAGCAGCCGCGACGGCCGGCGGCCCGACCGGAGCAGGGGCATGGAGGAATGGAGATGGTGCCGCCGCGGGCCCCTTCGCCGGCGCTCGCGCGCGCGTTCTCCATCTTCACTCCCTTCCTCCTCCTCTGCGCCGCGCAGCAGCAGTGAGAGAGGAGCAGAGCGCCATGGCCGGTCCGGGAAGAGAAGATGGCGCCGCCGCGGAGCTCATCGTCGGTGCGCGCGCTCGCCCGTGGCCGAGCGCGCCGCCGCCGATTGGCCTCGCCGCGGTGCCTAGTCTGCGCACGCGCCACCTCTCTGTACCCCGCGTTGGCGTCGAGGTAGGGAAACAGGTAGACCCTCCTCCCTCGATCTCCTTCTTTGCCCTGTTAGGGTTAGGGTTTCGCACTCTTTTCCCCATCCCCGATCCAAAACCTAGGGTTAGGGTTAGGTTCCTTTGCCGATCTGAGATCGGTTTTCCTTTCTTGATCCAATCGGATCAACTGTTTTTGCTACCCAAACTCTAGATCCACGTGCTATTAGGCGTCTGATACCATTGTTAGTACTTTAGGATCGTCTAGCAGTGATCTAGCGGGCACAACCTTTGGAAAACGAGTAGGCAGAGAGGGAGAAGGAGAGAGGACGAGTGGGAAAGGCTATACCAGGGGCCTTCACGGGGGCAGTGGAGGAAGATCCGGCGGCGGCGCTGCTGGAGTCGCCCATGGTGTCGAGGGAGAGGTTGGTGAAGAGGCCGGCGATGTAGTCGTCGAAGTTGCAGTGCATGTGACGGCGAAGATCGGCGCAGTGCAGTGGCGGCGGCGCGGAGGAGCTTCCCGTCGCTGGCTGCGCCCCTCGGATCGGGTTTAGGGTTTGTCGGTGGGTCTGGTGAGCTCAAGGCGAACCTCGTGTCTTGAGCCGCCGGCCCCCACCTTCCTTTTATAGCGCAGGGTGACAGGGGCCCTCCAGCCATAGTGGGCTGGGCGCCCCCGATCAGGGCGCGTGGGTCAAGGGGCCCGAGTTGGGCCGTTGGGCCCAACTCGGGGTTGAGATCATCCTAACAGAGAGATCTCCCCCAATACTCTAAAAAACAGTATTGGTGATCACCAATACCATCGTATTGAGGATGAAATATTGGTGAGTTGTTGAAGATGCACACTTTCGCCGGCCGGTCTACTGTGGGCATGGATGTGGTAACACGATTGCACGCCGGCCCCGCCACATGTGAAAATGGAACTACTGTATATACAGAATGCCAATTTCGTAACGCCACTCGGCTTTGAACATTAGACGTTGAACGACCGCGACGGTCGCGCTAGCTAGCTCGCGCTCAAAATTGAAGTGTGTGGAGAGCTCCAGTGACAGCGATTTGGCAACGGCAACGTCATCGATGACAAACTGAGGTCCAGCTCTCAACACCAACCTTGCATTCTCAATTATCATCTCTCCCCCGTCGCGATCAGCAATATTATTCGTACCGGGTAGGTGGCGATGCTACCTATGTTGAACCGGGACGTAAAAAAGGAGCCTCGTTCTTCATGGGTGATGCTCATGCATTATGTCATTGCTCTGCTCATCCGGCAATATATAAAATTCCTCGTGCATATAAATATAGTTTCTGCTCAGCCTTTCCACTGTCCGTGGCCGTCGCCGTGGAACAAATGCTACCTAAGACATAGACATTAGACAACGAGATCGTGGTTTACCATGCCTTTGAGCGGATGACAGAGTTTGTGCGCTTCTAGAACCTCTTGCACAGTTTACAGTCACGGCTGAGCTAGACGAGCTCACACCTTGTGAAAGGGTCTCTAGCCTAGTGATTAGAGCACCTGAGTAGCACCCAGCAGACCTGGGTTCAACTCCCCGTGGGAGCGAATATAAACAGGTCTGCATTATCAGAAAATTAAAAAAATAGGTTGGGGTTCACTTGCTAACTTTGGTCAAAAAATAAAATAAAAAATAAAAGACGAGCTCACACCGGGGGTGCAAGCAAGCCGGCAGCCCGGCACTTCCTCCAAAAAAAAAAAAAAAAAAAAAAAAAGGGTCGGCGGAGACCCATGCAAAACTCGGGTGATTGGAGGAATTCGGTGACTCATGTGCATGATTTGGATGCCAAAATCACATGAATTTACATGTAGAAGAAATCATGCCTTTGTTTTTTGGGACGGTGAATTGGTGAGTCTGTCTGGCACGACATCAACTATCACCCCAATCGGGCCTTTGTTTTTTTTTTCAAAAAAAGAATATAGGGCCTTTTTAGGCCGTGTAACAGAACACGACACGGTTTCGCACGTTCTCTTGGTCCGTGGATGGTTTGAATCGGCCCAACAATAGAGCTGAGAAATGTTTTTTTTAACAAGCTTCTTTTTTTTTTTTCTCTAAAAAAACAAGCTTCTTTTTTTAGAAAAGGGGGACAGCGGCGTCCCAGAAAACTGGAGACCCAGTTCAAAACACTAAGTGGAGGCCTAATATGTAGTAAACAAAAAAAATTAGAAAATATGAATTAATATATTGAATTCTCAATTTATATTTTTAATCCGATTTGGAGAAGACATGACTTAAGTTGAAACAATTAACTAGTGTGTACAAAGACAATACACAAAAGTAAATAAAATAGAGGTTGGGCATGAAATTTATCAGGCGATCTGTATCTATGATCTAGCTCTCGATTGAGATTTTTTTTTTTTGCCTTTAGCTCTAGATTGAGAACAGTGCCGGCCAAGACGAGGAATAGGAAGCCCGTCTGATCTCCGGGGAACAATCGGAAATCGCCGTACCCCAAGGCCGCAACTCCAGCCGGCGGCCGCATGGTACAGGGCATCTCTTCGATCCCACAATGAAGTTACAATCGTGCCTGATGGCTCTCAGACTAGTACACCAAGCCACGATCGTGGACAACAGGCCACGTTTTTTGCCCTAAAAATGCTAGCGATGGCTGATCGTGGACAGCAGGCCACATTTTTGGCCCAAAATAGCTAGCGATGGCTGATTTTCATATTAAAATAAAGGCCAAAAATATTATACATATATAGGATACTTAGTATTTTTAGAGGCCCATGATTTTTGAAGGCTCTGTTCGGTCGCACAGCCCGCACGGGTCCAAGGACGCCCCTGAGGGGGATAACAAGCCGAGAAATGGTTTGAACACGACCACAAGACCAACCAAGATAAACAAGTGCCATACATTGCTTTGTATTGCATCTCTCTCCCATTCAAATTCACAACTCACAAAAAGCTTTGCAGCTGGGGAAATTTTGTCCCGAAAAAAAAAATTGCAACTCGAGTTTCTATTCAACCAAAAAGTCATCCAAAAGTTAACACCGATACATGTGTACGAAAAGGAGCAAATAGCTGACGTTGAAGAACTACGCAAGTATCAAACACTAGTACACTACCAGATGCTTGCAATAAACATAAGAAAAATACAGCAGCATGCTGAATGATGGGTTACCTCAAAGGATCAGGCAAGAGACCAGCGGACAATGAGATATGTAGAAGCGTTGAAATACTCCGAACTCAGTAATAAGCCACACCAATCATCAATTCATCATCCATGTATCTCCCAGATGTGTACTCCCTTTCTTCATCAATATCAACAACAGAAATCAGTATCAACAAAGTGTGCGAGAGACTTGACATACAGTTACTAAACTCATGGAGGAAGCCGGCACGGTGTTGGATATGTTTCATCCTCATTGTTTGGTGTTTCCAAACGAGTGGCACAGCTAGTACCAGAACCTCAAAACCAAACACCATGCAGATTGCATCATCTCATCCGATCCTCAGCACCAAAAGTGTGCAAGAAGATGATCAAATGACGAACTTATAGAACATTACCTATTAACAAGAGTCACGTTTCCCACTTTATTTCCCACTGCCAAGCTATCTTTCACAACAAATGCCTATATCAACACGGCAAATTAAAAGGATCGAACCAAGAGAACATGTCACTGATTAGCTAAGCATCATCACCAATTAACGCACGTCGAAAAAGGATCAGATGTGGATATATGCATTCCATCGCCAGCAATAATCCAGTATCAACTAATCAACAGCAAAGCGTGCAAGCAGATAGAAAAAGATAGTGAACTCAACTCCCAAGCAGTGGTTAAACGACATCACGCATTTCCCAAGTCCTTGGCTCACTTTCTGAAAGCTACATTAGTTCTAGGCGACGCATATAACAGCTGAACAAGACGATGAGCAGATGAACTTAACCAAACAGCGATCAAACAAAAACATTAGTTCTCACTTCTCAGGCAGTGTACTTACTTCCCTATGGCAAATTACCCACCACCGGGGTGCCCAAGAGGAGGCACAGGACCAGGATCGCGATCCTCAGGACGCTGGTGTATCCCGGCACCACGGCGCCCGACGACACGACGTACGCCAGCGCGTACGCCGCGGCGACCGTGCCAAGGACCCCAGGGAGGAGGCGGACGCGATTGAGGGCGAAGGCGAGGGCCCGGACCGCCGCGAGGAACACGAGGGCAGCTTCCAGGAGAAGCTCGTTCCGCTTGATGAGCTCGAGGCGGGCCGCGGCCTCCACGCAGGCGGCGGCGTGCGCGGCCACCTCAGGGTCATCCAGGAGCGCCAGACCCTCCGGCGGCACCTGGAGCGCGCGGCGCGCCGCGGCGTCGAACTCCACCTCCGCGAGGCGCCGGCGGGCCTGAGCAAGCTCGGCGGCGGCCTCGGCGCGGAGCGCGGCGTTCGCGTTGATCTCGGCGCGGACGAGGTCGACGGCGCGCTGCACGTGCTGCACGGCGTCGACGTCGCCAAGGCGCCCGGCGACGTCGTCCATCAGTGCGTCTACGCGCCCGGCGAGGTCGTCCATCAGTGCGTGTGCGTCTACGTCTACGATGGGGTTGGGATCCGCCGTCGGTGAGGGTGGCGGTGGCGGGGGGCTGCTGCTGCGCGACTGCGAGAGGTGGATGGGTTTGGGGGGGTTTTGGCCGGGTGGCGCTGGCGATTCCGCGACTGGAGAAAAAGGCAGTGCAGCAGGGCTGCAGAGGGATCGGAACAGAATGCCAGGATGCTATAGAGGAGTACAGCTGGTTGTACTTGTACCAACTACAAAGTGCCAACGAGAATTTTTCCTTTTTTAGTGATTGCAAAAGTTTTGCCATGATTTTAATTAGATAGATAAAAAATGAAAAAAGTATCGTCCTAATTTTTGAGCGAATCTAGAAAGAGTGCATCACTTGTTATGTATAACTTTGGTACACCAACAAAATAACTAACAACTCCTTGTCACTACTTGCTCAGATGAACTATAGTGAACCAAATTTATCGAAATGTCATAACTAGCAACTTAACTTTAGAGCCTCAAACGAAGAACAGATGACATAACAATTCTCTCTGGCAACCAACGCAGAGCATAACTAACAATCTTGACAAGTTGTGAGCACCACCAACAAAATAACTTGGAGCACTACCATTGCCGCACAGTAAGAGCTGAATAGTGGAGCCGGAGCCTATCGACACATTCAGGAAGAAAAGGTGAGGGCGGACCCATGGAAAGGTTTTCACTTGTAAATCATAGTACAGTAGGAGAAGAGGTACAAACATGATACCTCCAAGGAGGAAGTGATTGACCACAAACATTGTCATCTAGGATTTCTTCCTGGCCTCAAGCAACCCACCCTCCATTACCCAGGTGTAACCTGTCCCAAAGAAAGATTGCATTGAGAATTCTCGCTGAAATCATCAGCAGTCAACATTAATTCTCAGATGTGTGCATTCCATCTCCAACAATCCAGTAGCAACTATGTCAACAGCAAATCGTTGCACGAAGATGGTCAGGATAGTGAACTTAATTTCAAACAGCGGCTAATTAAACGAGATCAAGCATTTCCCAATTCCCATGGCCTCTCACTTTCTGAAAGCCACATTACTTACATCTAGGCGACGCTTAACAGCTGAACAAGCCGATCAGCAGTTGAACTTGACCAAATTAACAGCGATCATCCGAAACTACTTCTCTGGGCGTGTGTACAACTTCCCTATGGCAAATTACCCACAACAGGGAGACCGAAGAGGAAGCACATCACCAGGACGGCGATCCACAGGATGCTGGTGGCTCCCGGCACCACGGCGCCCCGCGACACCACGTAGGCCAGCGCGTACGCGGCGGCGGCCGTGACAAGGACCCCAGGGAGGAGGCGGACGCGGTTGGAGGCGAAGGCGAGGGCCCGCGAGGCCAGGAGGAACGCGAGGGCTTCGACCAGAAGAAGCTCGTGCCGCTTGATGAGCCTGACGCGGGTCGCGGCCTCCGCATAGGCGGCGGTGTGCGCGGCCACCTCAGGATCCTCCAGCACCGACAGCACCAGGTGCTCCGGCGGCTCCTGGGCCGCGAGGCGGGCCGCGGCGGCGTTGAACGCCACCGCCAAAAGGCGCCGGCGGGCCTGCGCAAGCTCGGCGACGGCCAGGGCGTGGAGCGCGGCGTTCGCGTTGATCTCGGCGCGGACGAGGTCGACGTTGCGCTGCACGGCTTCGACGTCGCCAAGCCGCCCGGCGAGGTCGCCCATCAGCGCTTCTACGATGGGGTTGGCATGCGCCATCGGTGAGCGTGGGCACCGCTGCTGCGACGACTGCGAGAGGCGGATGGGTTTTGCCCGGGTGGCGCTGATGCCAGGAGAAAAGGGAGGCCTGCAGACTGCAGTGCAGCAGTATCGAAACAGAATGCCAGGATGCTATACAGCAGTACGTACTACGTACAGCTGGTTGTACCAAGCGCCATGTCCATGCTCTCGACTTGAGCGGTTAGGGTGCCTTTAGTTAGGCTTTTTGATGTGGTTTTTGCCTACAAAAGGCGAAGGGATGTTTTTGGAGGTTGTTTTTCGAGTTGGTATAATTTTGAATGCACCTTAGACCTGCTTTTGACTTTTGGCTTTCTACATTTAAAAAGTGTGTGAAATAAAGTACTCTTTCATAGTTATTTTAAGAGAGATACAGATAGGAGATATGATTTATATTTGTTTGAACCAAATAAACCACAACAACTTTTTCACAACTTAGAAGCTTTTCTCCACAACCATAGCCCAACAAAATGCACCCTAAGTAAGGCTGTGTTTGGTTGGGCTTTTGGCTGTGGTTTTTGCCCACAAAAGTCAAAAGCCCAACTAAAGGGCTAAAAAGCTAAAACTGCTTTTGGCAAAAGTCAGCTTTTGCTACAGTACAAACTCAAAAGCACCTCTACCCTCGCTTTCACTTTGGCTTTTGCAGGTAAAGGTACAAATTTTGAAGCAATAGTAGCGAGTAAGATTTATTACTTAGCTAATTGAAGGAAAAAAATTAAGCACCTAACTACTGATGTCAAACAAGTAATACAGAGTAAAAACAATCAAAATTTTAAGAAGAACAATGAATTCAGGCATGTAACCTCTTGCTTAAGTCCATAGGCTCAGAAGGGTCACCGTATAATTTAAAAGTGTCAATCAGAAACAAAATTTCTATATAAACATGTATTTCTCGGACAATTCACAGTTTGACAGCACCTCTAACCAAATGGTCTTCTACTTTTTCCACAGCTGCTTTCTCACAGCTGCTTTTCCACAGCTTACAGCCCGCAGCAGCTTTTCCAAAAGCCACAGCTCAACTAAACACACCCTAAAACTAGCGACGGTTAATTGTACCATCGTACTAGGTTACTAGCAGTAAACGGTGAGTCTCCCTAGCATGGCATGAAACTAGACAGGAACAAAGGTTGCATGGTACAACTCGATTCCAGACGCCTGCGCCGCGGGCGGCTAGGCATAGGCGGGCTCTAGTTAGAAAGTGTTTGAATCAATGTATATGGAACGTAAGTGAGACAAGGAAGATTGAGACAACGAGATTTTTTTGTTTTTTAATTGAGATAGGTAAAAACATATAAAAAAGTATCGTCTCAATTTATTGAGCGGAATTCTGATTAAAACCACACAACTAGAACAAGAGTGTCATTCATCCGTTGGTTAAAACCATAACAAGCACAATGTTTGGATGTTTCGTCCTCATTGTTTGGTGTCACCAATTTTGAACCAAAAAGAAAATCATCTAGCTAGTGTCAACTAGGATCCACCCCAACCATGTAGACTAAGGTGAATTCGGTGAATTCGACAACATCGAAACAAGGCCTTAACAAATATTGCCGACTAACGAGAGTCATGTTTCCCGTTGCCAGACGGCAGGCTAGCCTGACTTTTATGGAGCATGTATAGATTATATTGTCACAACAAATGCCAATAGTAGCATATATCTGCAAAAGAGTGTTGGCTTTAGAGAATCAAGCCATTCTAGATGGTGTGAAATTCCCCGAATTTATTGGACTGATTTCGTTTCTCCTACTAATGCTAATTTTTAGCATGCGAGGAATAACATGTCACTGCTTACCAAGGCACATCCAAAAAGGGGATCTTGAAGGACATAAACAAAAGGAAGAATGCATTGAGAATTCTGGCTAAAATCATCAGCAGTCAACATTCTCAGATGTGTGCATTTCATCTCCAACAATCCAGTACCAACTATCTACAGCAAAGCATTGCACGAAGATGATCAAGATAGTGAACTTGATTTCAAACAGCGGCTAAACGAGATCAAGCATTTCCCATGGCGTAGCTAGCCTCACTTTCTGAAAGCCACATTACTTACATCTAGGTGACGCATAACAGCTGAACAAGACGATGAGCAGATGAACTTGACCAAACAGCCATCATAGAAAACATTAGTTCTCAGGGCGTGTGCTTACTTCGCTATGGCAAGTTACCCACCACGGGGACACCGAAGAGGAAGCACAGCACCAGGACGGCGATCCACAGGATGCTGGTGGCTCCCGGCACCACGGCGCCCCGCGACACGACGTACGCCAGTGCGTACGAGGCGGCGGCCGTGACGAGGACCCCAGGGAGGAGGCGGACGCGGTTGAAGGCGAAGGCGAGGGCCCGGGGCGCCAGGAGAGACGCGAGGGCTTGGACCAGAAGAAGCTCGTGCTGCTTGATGAGCTCGACGCGGATCGCGGCCTCCAGGTATGCGGCGACGTGCGCGGCCACCTCAGGATCATCCAGCAGCGACAGACCCTCCGGCGGCACCTGGAGCGCGCGGCGGGCCGCGGCGGCCACCTCAGGATCATCCTCCACCTGCAGCAGCACCAGACCCTCCGGCTGCGCCTGGAGCACGCGGCGGGCCGCGGCGGCCCGCTCAGGATCATCCTCCACCTGCAGCAGCACCAGGCCCGGCGGCACCTGGATCGCGCGGGGGGCCGCGGCGGCCACCTCGGGATCACCCTCCACCAGCAGCAGCACCAGGCCCTCCGGCGGCACCTGGATCGCGCGGCGGGCCGCGGCTCTGAACGCCACCTCCGCGAGGCGCCGGCGGGCCTGCGCGAGCTCGGCAGCGGCCTCGGCGCGGAGCGCGGCGTACTCCTCGATCTCGGCGCGGATGAGGTCGACGTTGCGCTGCACGCGCTGCACGGCGTCGGCCTCGCCAAGGCGCCCGGCGAGCTCGCCGATCAGCGCTTCTACGATGGGGTTGGCTTGCGCCATCGGTGAGCGTGGCGAGGGTGTGAGAGGTGGATGGGTTTTGGGTTTTGGCCGGGTGGCGCTGGGCAACTGGAGAAAAAGGCAGGAGGCCTGCAGTGTAGCAGGACTGCAGATGCTATACAGCAGCAGTACAGCTGGTTGTACCAACTACCAAGTGCCATGCTTGACTTGAGCGGTAAGTAAGAATACCGACGGTTAATTGTACTTGGAGCAGTAATCTGTGAGTGTGGCCAGGGCCAGCACGGCGTAAACTAGACGGGGAATAGGCCTCCTAATGGGTTGAACCATCCCTCATATCACAAGAGCCCTAACTACCACCTGTTCTTTTTTTCAAACTCGTGCTTTGGCACGTTACTCATTAAGGGAAGTTAGAATGTATTTACATTCCGACCGAACATCAGGCGAGATGCCCCAGTTCGACGGACGACACACTTACACAAGGCGCCGGCTTTAACGGCGGAGCTTCAGGGGTTGTTACTACTACCACCTGTTCTGACTCGTCCCATCGGCCGAACCCCCAACCCGCCCCGACCCCTAGTCACGACGGAAGCTGATTTGGCCTATCTACGACCACGGCGCTCAACCCGTCTATGTCGTCAACCCAACCCGCCCTGACCCGTTTCATAGAACAATTAGCAAAACTATTCTCCGTGACAGCCAACACAGAGCACAACTAACGATCTCTGCCATTACCGCATAGTAAGAGCGGAACAACAGAGCAAAGCCTATCGACTCAACAATGAATATTCAATTTTAACACTCTTCATCGAATCTAGTATTGACATCAATTATTTGCATTTGATCCTTCAAGAATGTATAGGGAAACTATGATGTAATGCTATGAAAGCCTATCAAGTTAATCTACTTAATCCGAATATCATTATTGACTCGCTCACTTTAATAAACTAACCGTGGTACGATGTGAACGTCGGTTGTGGAAACGCAAAAGTTTGGATGAGAGAATTCAGCCCACGACCACGATAGAAGAGGCGCTTGGATGAGAATGATAGAAGAGGCGCTTGGATGAGAATGAGAAATGCAGTCGCCACCGTAGTCCGCAGATCAGACTCAGTGTCTCAGATGACTTCCGATCAGGAGAATATATTTTGAGAAGGCAACGACGACTTTAAACAAGGTTCTGAGGTTCATGGATCGTAATACCAACCAAGTGCAATGTAGGCGGAAATATCGCTTTGAAAATATCAGAACACCATTTATCATGTCCTCTGATGTGTACTTAATTTCATCATCAGTACCAGCCTACTTAATTTCGATTCGGGTCGAGTTTAATGGAATGAGATCATCAAGTCACTATATAAATCCAGGACATAACCCATACCAACATATTATATCCCATATATTTGACTATATTTCCGTGTCCCATTCGAACAACATATCCAAACATCACCTCGTAGTCTCACCACATTCGACAATAAACACCCACATATGATCGCCAAAGACTCAAGCTTATGCTCGAGTAGTTGTAGCCATGACATGACATGGTGTACACACTTTGCACATCATAATCCCAAACAAAAAACAACAACATGAATTGATTCACAAACTGTCACAATCTGCACGTTGTCTGGGGCATCATAAGTGATGTAGGCAGAATAATATCAGAGATTACACGGATTATGGACCCAATATTGCAGGCATGAAAAGAAATGAAAACAATGCAGCATTTGCCAAATACGTGACTTGCAAAGATGAAGAATAAAACCAAAAGTGCAGCATGCCAACTCACAGTAAAGGATAGCACCCGAACTAAAGATTTCCTGAGGGTTATACACAAGTTTCACAAATTCGTCTAATGGTTCCAGATATCATATTAGCTGGCAGCTCTTGCATTGGCCAGACAAACATATCAGGCATATACACATTTCACATACACAGTTTCTACACAGCATGCCACATGATCTAAATTACCACAGATAGTAGCTAGATGACAAAAGTAAGTGATCTGACGAGATATATTATCTCAGTAGAATCCAGAGTCCCCCAACCATTAGAAGCAGAACAAGATACTTTCAACAATACTAGGACAGTGAATTTACAACTAGTAAAAGATATATCTCATTTCATAAATCATAAATAAATAGGTTAAGAGGGGATCTGCAAACCATGAAGCAATTCTCCAACCATAAACAATGAGAAACAGAGGTGTAGCAATTCTATACATAAATAATTCTTGTCATGCATTGTTTGATGTCCTGTCCCATTACTAAACACTTCTGTGACCCGATCATAGCATGCAGAATGACACTAGTGAAGGAACAAACATAACCATGCTAAGCAACTGATTCTAATTGACCATACGCTAACTCAAGTCATACCAATCCCAATTTAGTAGCAGTAACATCACAGCAAAAAGTAGCAGTTCTAATTGGGACATCAACATTAAGGCCATTTAGTTTTTGCAAGGCAAAACATGTCCAACAGAACCAATCACATTGCTCCTTTGGCTAAAGATGAACCAATCACATTGTTTCTTTGGCTAAAGATGTTGCCCTCCAAATCAATAAAAAATTATGAGCCTGTGCAATGCCCACTTAAAACCAACGAAAAAACATCATGAGTAAACAAGAAAACTATATGCCTGTTTTTGGTAAAATTTCAGTTGTCTACACAGCCAACTGTTCTGATTAACAGCACTACTATCCTTTCACCCTGTGTTCTTCAACCCATTGTTGGCCGACACATTGCAGCCCCTCCCTCCTGTGCTTGCCCCATCCCCGACAGCGGTGCAATCCTCAAGTCTGCCTACGCCAACCCTGCTATGCTAAACAGGTTTTTGTCAGTCATATCATCGTCGCTGCTATGCGCCCCCACCCTTTCCCCGCCCATTAGACGTTCTCCCTGGTGTCCATGGCTGGCAGTGTTCCCAGCTCCCCACCACCATGCCTCCCTGCACCTGCACCAGCCAGGCAGACACCTCTGCTGATCTTGCCTGTTTGCCATGGCTCTCTCCTCTATGGCCAGTGATAGACAGTATGCTAACTGTGGTTGCCTGGATAGTCCAGACGACTGAAATCTACTCCGTAGGTGGTATGCACAAACAGAAACACAGCAATTCCTCTAATTGACCAAACAGTGCCTAAGCAGTCGCGCGACTAAGCAGAGGAACACAAGTGATGAATGCGTAAACTTAGTATGCAGTGCATTTGTAATCAGATGCAATACATGTCAACTGCTGAGGTAATTTTATGATTTCACTCATCAATGGCACAAAACAGACAGGATCACCAAGTAGCACCACCAAGCCATTAAGTAATTTCATGTAAGCAAAGTAGATCACTCATCAGCAGAACACAGACCATTATTAGATCAAAAAGGGACATGAGACCATGTCGTAGCAGTAACATAAACCAGAAGATAACCAACCATACAACGTTCCTCCGTTGCACGAATATTTTTTTGTGTCACCGCAAAAACAGCCATGAAAGATAACCAGTCTCCAGATCCCTATATTTCTGTAGGCTAATAAGCAACTACTCATAGAAGAAGTCACATCACTTCCAGTTGGGTAATAGCAGCATCACGACGAAAACTTCCAGCACTGCTACGCAACCGAGCACCAGATTACCTCTTGAGGCGGAGATAGATCAGCACGACGGCAGCCGTGCCGGCGGCGCCAGCAGCCGCAGCCGCCGCCATCCCCAGCCACGCAGCCTCCCCTCCCTTCGGGGCCTCAGCCGCCGGCGCAGCCTCCCTCTCCTTGGTGGTGGCGGACGCCTTCAGGGCGCTGATCTCCTCCTCGAGCTTGAGCTTCTCCTGGCGCACGGCATCCACCTCCTTGGCGAGCTTCTCGTGGCTCTCCCTGTCCACCCCGTGCCCGCCCTTCTCGGCCTCGAGGAGCGCCTCGAGGCGGCCGACCTCGGCGCGGAGCGAGGCGACCTCCTTCTCGGCGGCGGCGGCGGCGAGCTCGGCGACGGTGACCTCCTCGCGGGCCTGCATGAAGAGCCCCTCGAGGCGGTGCGTCTCCTCGGCGAGGGTCCTGTTCTCGAAGCGGGCCTCGGCGAGCTTCGCCTCCAGGTCGAGCTTGGCGGCGCGGAGGTCCTCGATCTCGGCGCGGGCGGCCACGGCGGCGTAGGACCTGGCGGCGGTGTGGGCGCCGCTGGCCAGCTCTTCCTCCTCCTCGTTCGCGACGCCGCCGTTGGGAGCGGGGTTCTCGGCGGCGACGGCGGCGTAGGACTTGGCGGGGTGGGTGACGGGGACCTGCTCCTCCTCCGCGACGCCGCCGTTGAGCGCGGCGGCGGCGGCGGCGGTGGGGGAGGCGAGGGTTTCGGCGCCGTTCTCCATCGCGAGGTGGTGGTGGTGGGTTCTGGGCTTTGGTGTTCCTGTGCGTGGGATGGATTGCGGGGCGGCGCGGCGTGCGGGTGGGAAGTAATGGGGAAAAAGGCAGGGGGAGAGGAGGGAAAGGGGAGGCTTCTTTCTCCTTTCTGCTTGCGGAGGGGGTTGAGAAATATCTGGAAAGGCGGGTTCCGTTTCGCGGGTCAATGACGTGTGGGGCTATATGCCCGGGCTCGCGCTGCGGCCCCACCTGTTAGTTGCTGCTAGCCATTTGGTGGGAGCGCGTGCATGACGGCGACGGCGGCGTGCTGGCCGGGTGGGTCCAGGGTGTCAGAGACGCCGTGGCGCTTTCGTGGTGAGGAAGTTGGTGCCAGGGGACGACGGGGCTTGGACGGCGTCACCGGGGCTGCAATGGTATGGGCGCGAGATTCGCGACTTGCGGGCCCCGAAACGCAAGTGGATGGGGATGGCTAGTTTTCGTTCACATTCGAATTTCGAAAGGCATGAATGGAAATGCATATCTACGTCCCGTTTGAATGAATGGTTGATGAACGGTTTTGGTCTTTTGATTTTTGAAAATCGGATTTGAAAAAAAAAAACTGTGTCGCCTTTAGATTTTTTTTTTTTTTTGACGCGAGAAAAACCCCATTCCCATTCAAACGAACGGAAATACAATGTTTTGGTTTCGGCATCCGAGAGGAGACAGAGTTCAGGAAGGCAACACAGCCAACAACCAGCTTAGACTACTTGCCCACGTAGGGGTGAAACAGCTGACCAAAGCAGCATCAAAAGCAAGATAACTACTGCTATTACAGAGATGAGTTTTCCATCAATTTCCTTGATCTCCACCAGCTTGGTATAGGCCACCATCTTCACAGCTTGTCATCATCTTGGGCGCCCTCCAGCTCCTGGATCTTGCGTTTCTTCTCCTTGGACACAAGCTTGTTGGCGATGCGAAGCACCGCCTCAACAGCCGCCTCCAGGTTGTCTTTGTCGACTCCAGCGAACAGTCCTGTCCAGTAACCCATAAGACCACAAATGTAGCAGACTATCGCAGCAGGGCTGCTGATAATTTTCTCATTGAAACATATATCATTTCGTGTCTTCCATACTGCCCAGCAGATGGCAGCCACACCCAGCACATGGAATTGTTTCCCATTGGGCAGCCAATGCATACACCATTCCCAACATTGGTTAAAAGAAGCAGGGATATTGTTAGCACCAATGGCACAAGCCATGATCGACCAAACTGCCTTAGCAGTTGAACAGGTAAAGAACAAGTGCTGGATACTTTCATCTTCATGGCAGTAATGACACATGGGTGAACCAACCCATTTCCTTTTGAGCAAGTTATCCTTAGTTAGGATAGCATTATTAAGGACTAGCCACATAAAGATCTTAATTTTAGAAGGGATTTTCCCTTTCCAAATTCTTTTATGGTATCTACCACTGTCATTCTTAGTTAAAGCATTATACATGGACTTCACCGAAAAATTTCCCTGTGGGACTCAATGCCCATGAAACACGGTCTCTGGTATCAGACAACTGAAACACAGAGATCTTAGCAATTATTCCCTCCCAACTAGTCCTGAGATCATCTATCAACCACCTTGAAAAGGTTATGGCCTCCACATCATTTAAAGCATCATGAACAGAGATATTAGGAACTGAACACAGTTTATATAAGTCAGGGAAAAGCAAGGCCAGAGGCTTATCAAAAAGCCAAGCATCAGACCAAAATAAAGCAAGTTTACCATCTCCCACTTTCATTTCCCTCCCTTGCAGGTAAAGATCTTTCACCTTTAATAAGTCAGTCCAAATAGCAGAATCATTCTGTCTATGCTGAACTGTAGTAACAGTTTTATTTTGCACATACTTGTATCTCACAATTTGTTGCCAAAGCCCATCTTCATTCTCAAGTTTCCACCACCATTTGCAGATTAAACTGATATTCATCTTTCTTATATTTTTTATACCCAGACCACCTTTCTTTTTATGCTTACAGATTTTCTCCCATCTAACAAGATGATATTTCTTTTTACTTCCTCCCCCTTGCCAAAAAAAACCTCCTTCTAATCTTATCTAGTTCCCCCACAATGGTTTTAGGAAGCAGATAGATAGACATGTGATAAATGGGAGTGTTATTCAGGCTAGCGCTGATTAGAGTAGTTCTACCAGCGATAGACATAGAGCTTCCCTGCCACACATCAAGTTTTTTAGCATTCTTCTCAGTGAGTGGTAACCAGTCCACCACATGAAGCCTACTGGGCTTACTGGGACTCCCAAATACCTGATAGGGAAGGATCCAGTTTGGCAATTGAACAACTCAGCATAAAATTCATCCCACCCTTCTTCATCATTAATAGTAATAATCTCACTTTTGTGAAAATTTATTTTGAGCCCAGCCATTAACTCATAGAGATACAGCAACATTTTCAAATTTCTAGCACTCTCAGTGTCATGTTTCAAACACACAATCGTATCATCAGCGTATTGCAACATAGCAACCCCATGTGGTACAATGTGACTAATTAGTCCACAAATCAACCCCCTTCTTTGGGCTCTATGTACCATCCTGGTTAAACCATCAGCCACAAAGTTAAAGAGTATGGGGGACAGAGGGTCACCTTGCCTCACCCCTTTATGACTCTTAATATAGGAGCCTATAGAATTGTTAAGCTTGACACTTACTGTCCCTCCTGTTACCACTTGTTGGATCCAATTGCACCATTTATTACTAAAACCCCTAGCAGCAAGACATTCAAACAGGAAAGACCAACTTACTTTGTCGTAAGCTTTTTCGAAATCCAACTTAAGGATCACACCAGTCTGCTTACTCCTCTTGGTTTCATGCAAAATCTCATGCAAGATCATAATACCACTCATAATGTTTCTGCCTTTCATGAAGGCTGTCTGATTAGAATGTATTAGTTTCTCAGCTATTCTTTCAATTCTCAAGGTTAAAGTTTTAGTTAACAGTTTGTAGATGCAATTGAGCAAGCAAATGGGTCTGAACTGTTGAATCCTACTAGCATCAGTAACCTTGGGCAGCAAAGTTATGATTCCATAATTCATTCTACTAACATTTAGCTTCTCCTCATGGAATCTTTGAATAACTTCAATATATCACTCTTCACTATATCCCAACAGGTTTGATAGAATTCAATTGGGATTTTATCAGGTCCTGCTGCTTTATTTTTCTCCATTAGATCCAGAGCCTCTTTAACTTCAGATTCAGTAAAGGGTCTGCATAAAAGATCATTATCTTCTACTGATACTTTTTCACACTCCTCCCAAATACTATTATCAATGTGGAGATTGTGTTGTTCCCCAGGTCCAAACAACTTAGTATAATATTCAGTTGCATGTTTCATAAGGTTTACATCCCCCTCAATGGTAACACCTTCACTCTCTAAAGATTATTGTAAGGTCACAATGGCTAGAGGGGGGGGAATTTCTGAATAGCCTAATAAAATTCTAGCAATAAAACTAGACAACCCAATTAGATAGCAAGGCGGCAAATGTGCAACGCAAGTGCTTCGACTACTCTATGCAAGCCGTCCTACCATACAAGGCTACTCAAATTAATTGCACGCACAACAACGGTGATCAAGCTACACAATGTCGGTTCACCGAAACCAACCAAGCAATTCTACCCACGGGATTTAAGCTACACAAAGAGTGGTTCCCGACCGACCACAACAAGCAATTCTACTAAGGGTAAGTGAAGAGAGGAAGGAGGGTTATACCGCCGCGAAGAGTAGAAGATAGCCAATCACCTAGAGATGCTCAAGCACAATCACGATGGAGATCGAAGCCTCGGCAATCACAAATCAACACAATGATTTTTTACCGAGGTTCACTTGCTTCCCGGCAAGCTAGTCCTCGTTGTGGCGATGCACTTGCTTGGTGAGTTGCCCGCTCAATTGGCTCGGTGCCAAAGACCCCAATGGGGAGCCGCAATCTCCACACAAGTCAAGGATCCACAAGCCACGAGCAATCCACTAGAGTATCCTTTCGCGAACTCCCGCGGGGAAGGATCAAGAACCCTCACAAGAACCCGGTGTGGCCTCGAACAATCACCAAGTCGAGCTCAACCACCACCCGCCGCTCCAAACCGTCTACGGTGACGGAATCACCGAAGAGTAACAAGAATCCGCAGCTCACTCGATGAACAAGTGCCTCTAGATGCAACTCTCAATGCAAATCACTTGTTCTCACTCAAATCTCTCTCAAGATTAGCAAAGGAATCAAAGAGATGAGTGGGGGAGTGTCTCTCCTGCTCAAAGTATGCTCAAGTGAGTAGAAATGGCGAAGAGAGCCTCCCCAAGCCGGCCAATGGTCTATTTATAGACCCCTCCACGAAATGGAGCCGTTGCCCTTGGGCTGACGCTTTACAACGCGCCGGACGCGTCCGGCGCTCAGCCGGCGGACGCGTCCGCCGCTCTCTGCCGTGCCGTCGTCAGTCGACCGTTGGAGTTTAAAGACGCCACGTCACCCAGCGCCGGACGATGAACAGGAAACCGCCCGAGTCCGACGCGTGCGTCCGGCGCGCGTCCGACGGGCGAGCCACGCACGAGCACGCGAGCCAGAAAGTTTCTGGTGCGCGTCCGGCCGCCGCCGGACGCGTCTGCCGCCGCGTCCGGCGCACGCTGCGCCCGGCCACCACCGTGCACCGACTTCACAACGCGCGGGACGCGTCCGGCCCTCCGGCCCTGCGTCCGGCCGCCGCGTCCCGGCGCCCGAAAACAACGTTTTCCCGCCCGCCGCGAACGCCAACTTCTCCAATAATTTGCATCCGGCGCAATAGAAAATAGGCCTCCAATTTTCCGAAAACGCCGAATCCCGCCTCGCAAGCTCGGCGGGAGGGAGAGAGGGACCCAAACCCAACTCAACCCTGCAAACCAACGCGCGATCAACGCCACCTTCGCCCCAAACTCCAAACCACTTGTCCAAGGTGCTAACTCCACAAAGTAGAACACTTCTCAAGCACCGGAGTTAGCGTATCTACTCAAGATCACGTCGACAAGTGTTAGCTCTCTAGTTAGCCTCTCATGCACCATGCAAAGTCACAACTAGAGGCACTTAGGACCGCGAATGAAACCGAGGAAACCCCTCTTGATAGTCGGTTATCGATCCTAAATGTGGTCACACTCACTAAGTGTCTTGACCACTAAACCGGAAAGCCCTATCAAGTATACCTTCGCCTTGATCTCCACGGACGTTTCCATTCATCACCGGAGCTTGATCACTTCACATGTCCACCATGTTCGTTACCGTGATCACCATGCTCCATCATCCATCGTCACGTTGCTATGTGTCTAACCACACTTAGAGCAAAGCATTAGCAACGTTTGAGTGTCATTAATTACCAAAACCAAACCGGAGCTTTCAATCTCCCCCTTTTTGGTAATTGATGACAACCCCTCGAAAAACTCACCAAGATATGGAAATAGAATTCAATATGAAATTGAATTGCTTGCCCAAGACATTTTGATCATGAATCTTGGATTGGACAAGCATTTCAATTCGGGTTTTGGTAGTGGTAGCTCCCCCTACATGTGTGCATCAAATGTTTGGTCGATTTTCAAGCACACATGCATAGATGAAACTTTTGTGAGAGTTACCACAACCAAAATGGTACTAAGGTTTATAGAATTGACCTTTGAAGCGTGATACCAATCGGAGTGCGATAATAAACCTTCCTTAGCACCATGGGAGTCTAGACATCCATCAAAACTCAAGATACCTCATGAGATCACATTAAAAGCAAGGTACTTGAACAAGTGAAACTCTATGTCTAGAAACCACCTATGCATGCTAGTACTTCAATTCATCAATCAAGTTCTACACTAGCAATACACCAAACAAGCATGAATATTGAATTTAGCTTGCAATGCTCCATATCAATCATGTATGCACACACAATATGCAACAAATAGTCATTGAGCTTGCTCCCCCTAGGTGTAAACTTCTCCCCCTAGGTGTATACTTTCTTCTCCCCCTTTGTCATCAATGACCAAGAAGGGTGCATAAGATGAGAGAAACAAGTCAATCAACTATGGCCAAACCTAAACCACATGCCTAGAAAATGTATCTCGGTTTGAACCAAGGGCAAGCTTCTTCACACCTCATAAGAATAAGGGTTATCTTGACCATGTTGAGATACACATCATGAGCAAGTGATAAAGATTCAACACTAGGTTCACAAGCTCACAAACAAGTCATATGCCACCCCTAGATCAAATCAAGCATAGAAACAATAGTGGTGCCATATATCCTTCAAATTCATTTGATTTGCAATGAATGAGCCTAGCAAGATGCACATGTATACATGTCTACACAACTAGCAAAGAATGCATGAAATGCAACAACCAACTTTACCTTGCTATGTTGGAGGAGAGGCATGTCATATATGGGGTGCATCAATCCATGTTGGAGAAGCTAAGTATGTTCAACTCATTCCTCAACTTGCAATATCTTTTCTCATCAAGAGGCTTGGTGAATATGTCGGCTAGTTGATCTTCGGTGCCAATGCTTTCAATGCTAATATCACCCTTTTGTTGATGATCTCTAATGAAGTGGTGCCTCACATCAATGTGCTTGGTTCTTGAATGTTGAACCGGATTGTTTGTCATCTTGATTGCACTTTCATTGTCACAAAACAAAGGCACATGCTTGAACTTGATCCCATAGTCCTTCAAGGTGGCTTTCATCCATAGCAATTGTGCACAACAATTCCCCGCACTAATATATTCGGCTTCGGCGGTGGAAAGTGCCACACTATTTTGCTTCTTTGAAGACCATGACACAAGAGATCTTCCTAGCATTTGGCATGTTCCACTTGTGCTCTTCCTATCAATCTTGCAACCGGCATAGTCGGAGTCGGAGTATCCAATCAACTCAAAGCTTGACCCCTTGGGATACCATAGACCAACATCTTGAGTACCCTTCAAGTATCTCAACACCCTCTTGGTTGCCGTCAAGTGACTCTCTCTTGGAGAAGCTTGAAACCTTGCACACATGCACACACTAAACATGACATCCGGCCTTGAAGCGGTCACATATAGCAAGCTTCCAATCATTGATCTATATAGCTTTTGCTCAATCATCTTGCCACTATCATCAATGTCCAAGCCACCATTGGTTCCCATAGGTGTACTAATGGCCTTAGCATCTTGCAACCCAAACTTCTTGATCATGTCCTTAATGTACTTGCCTTGACTCACAAAGGTGCCATTCTTCATTTGCTTGATTTGAAGACCAAGGAAGTAGCTCAACTCTCCAAGCATTGACATCTCAAACTCACTAGCCATCATATTTGCAAACTCTTCACAAAAGAATTGATTTGTTGATCCAAAGATGATATCATCCACATAGATTTGCAACACAAACAAATCATCTTCTATCTTCTTGGTGAAGAGAGTAGTGTCAACTTTTCCCATCTTGAAGCCTTTGGATATGAGAAAGTCCCTCAATCTTTCATACCATGCCCTTGGAGCTTGCTTCAATCCATACAAAGCCTTCTTGAGCTTGTAGACATGGTTGGGCTTCTTGTCATCTTCAAAACCGGGAGGTTGTGCAACATACACTTCCTCATTGATGAAGCCATTGAGAAATGCACTCTTCACATCCATTTGATAGAGCTTGATGTTGTGAGCACAAGCATAGGCTAATAAGATTCTAATTGCCTCCAATCTTGCCACCGGTGCATAAGTTTCTCCAAAGTCAAGACCCTCAACTTGTGTGTAACCTTGAGCCACTAGTCTTGCTTTGTTCCTCACCACTAAGCCATCTTGATCTTGCTTGTTCTTGAAGACCCACTTGGTGCCAATCACATTGTGTTTCTTTGGCCTCTCAACAAGCTCCCAAACTTCATTCCTAGTGAAGTTGTTCAATTCCTCATGCATGGCATTTATCCAATCCGGATCCTTCAATGCCTCATCAATCTTAGTTGGCTCAATGAATGACACAAAGGAATAATGCTCACATATGCTAGCCAATCTTGATCTTGTTTGTACGCCTCTTTGAATGTCACCAATGATATGATCTAGAGGATGATCTCTTGCAATGTTTGAAGGTTGAAGAACTAGCTCATTTGCATTGCTTGCTTGACCTTGATCTTGATCTTCATGTTGAGTACCACTTGTGCTTGCCTCATTGGAATCATCAATCACTACTTGAGTTGGCACTTGCACTTCATCACCATCATCCACTTGTCTAGGCCTAATGTCACCAATGTCCATGTATCTCATTTCATTGCTCAATTGATCTCCACCCACATCTTCTTGAATTTGATCTCCAACTTGAGAGCCTTGGGTTTCATCAAATTCAACATCATGAACCTCTTCAACTAGCCCACTAGCCAAGTTCCACACTCTATAAGCCTTGCTAGAAGTAGAGTAGCCAAGAAGAAATCCCTCATCACATCTCTTGTCAAACTTGCCAAGTCTTTGCCCCTTCTTGAGTATGTAGCACTTACAACCAAAGACCCGGAAGTAAGCAATATTGGGCTTCCTTCCATTCAAGATTTCATATGGAGTCTTCTCTAACTTCCCATGGCAATAGAGACGGTTGCTATAGTAGCAAGCCGTGTTGATAGCATCACTCCAAAACTTCTCACTCACATTGTACTCAAGTAACATGGTTCTTGCCATCTCAATCAAGGTCCTATTCTTCCTTTCAACTACACCATTGGATTGAGGAGTGTAGGTTGGTGAGAATTGATGCACAATTCCAAGCTCATCACACAACTCTTCAACTCTTGTGTTCTTGAATTCACTCCCATTGTCACTTCTTATCTTCTTGATGGTAGTGTCAAACTCATTTTGCACCCTCTTGACAAATGACTTGAATAGATCATAGACTTCACTTTTGTCATAGAGGAAGAACACCCAAGTGTATCTTGTGTAATCATCCACAATCACAAAACCATACTTGTTGCCCCCAATTGATGTGTAGTGAGTTGGGCCAAACAAGTCCATGTGCAACAACTCAAATGCTCTAGATGTTGACATCTCATTCTTCTTGGGATGTGAGTTCCCATGTTGCTTGCCGGCTTGACATGCACTACAAGGTCTATCCTTCTCAAATGTGACATCATTCAAGCCTCTCACTAGATCATGCTTCACCAACTTGTTCAATTGCTTCATGCCAACATGACCTAGGCGCCTATGCCATAGCCATCCCTTGCTTGACTTGCCAATCAAACATGATGAAAGTTGAGCTTCACTAGCATTGAAATCTACCAAGTACAAGCTTCCATGCCTAAACCCCTTGAAGATGATATTTGCTTGATCCTTGCTCACTACCTCAACATGCTTGTCATCAAATATGCACTTGTAGCCAAGATCACACAATTGTGCCACCGACAAAAGATTGAAGTTCAAAGTATCAACTAGCAACACATTGGAGAGATCCTTGTCGTTGGAGATTGCAACCTTTCCAAGCCCCATGACATCACCCTTGCTATTGTCACCAAATGTGATGGAGTTGAATCCACCATTGTCATTCTTGTCAAGTGACTTGAACATACTATCTTCACCGGTCATATGATTTGATGCACCACTATCAAGCACCCAATGCCTCCCTCCGGCTTTGTAATTTACCTACAAGAAGACATCAAGCTTTAGGTACCCATTTTTGCTTGGGTCCTTGAAGGTTAGTCACTAGAGTCTTTGGCACCCAAATAGCTTTCTTCTTTGAGCTCATCCATGGTGTACCAATGAATCTAGCACTCACACCACTCTCACTCTTAACAAGCATATAAGAAGCATTCAACTTGTAAGAGGAGGCACTAGTGTTCTTGTTCTTGCATGCATGCTCTAGATGACCAACTTGCTTGCAACTCTTGCAATAGCTACCATTGTTCTTCACAAAACTAGTCTTGTGAGGAGCAAAAGCGGCCTTGCCTTTCTTGGGGGTATAGCCCAATCCCTCTTTGTAGAGAGAAGCTCTTTGGCTACCCAAGCACATAAGCAAGCGGTCCTCACCACCAAAAGCCTTAGCCAAGGTGTGGTTGAGCTCCTTGACTTCCTTCTTAAGAGACTCATTCTCAACTACTAGTGTAGAATCACATGCATGACCAACACTACTAGATGAAGTAGAGGCATAAGAGCATGAACGGCCAAGTGATGCAATAACAATTGAATCATCAAGTGAATCACATGATGTAGACACATCTTTCTTCTCTATGATCACCACTTGTGATTGCACTTTCTCTTGCTTCTCAAATAGAGAAGAATGAGCTTTTTCAAGCTTGGAGTGAGCAATCTCTAGCTTCTTATGGTCTACCTTTAGACTCTCATAAGAAGCCCTCAACTCCATAAGTTCTTGCTCAAGATTTTGTTTATCCTTGCGCAAGCCCCTACATTCTTTCCTAGAGTCATTGAAAGCACCTTTGCAATCCTCAAGCATAACCCATAGTTCTTCTTTTGTGGTGTCATCATCATCATCACTCTCATCATCACTATCGGGTGGAGGTTTTACCTTAGTGGCCTTGGCCATGAAGCAAGACGATGGAGCACCAAATAGAGAAAGCTTCTCTTGAATGGCAATGCTTGCGTGCCCCTTCTTCTTCTTCTTCTTGGAATCATCATCATCATCATCACTTGAGGAAGATGAATCACTCTCCCAAGTTGCCACATGAGATTCACCCTTCTTCTTGTGATGGGAGGAGTCTTTTTCCTCCTTCTTCTTCTCTTGCTTCTTCCTCTCCTTCCTCATGGCATCTTCATCATCACTCGCATAAGGACACTTGGCAATGAGATGATCCTTGCTATTGCACCGGAAGCACTTCATGGGACGGTCACTTGACTTGGATGAGCCTCTCTTGCTCTTGGACCGGTACCCCTTCTTCATGAGCTTTCCCATTCTCTTCACAAGGAGTGCCATTTGTTCACTCACTTCTTCTTCTTGCCCACTTGAGCTAGAGCATGGTTCATCTTCACTTGATGACTCTTCTTTCTTCTTCTTGCCCTTGCTCTTGGATGATGTGGCCTTGAATGCCACGCTCTTCTTGTCATCATCCTTTTTCTCATTCTCCTTCTTCTTCTTCTTCACCAACTCTTCCTTCTCATGATCTTCTCTAAACTCATCATCGGCCATTATCTCTTGAAGGACTTGGTTGGGAGTTGGCTTCTCCTTCATTGTTGTCTTCACCATGACGGTCTTCAACATATCAAATCTCTTGGGAAGACACCTCATGAACTTGGTGGAGAATTGAGAGTCCTTGATCTCTTCCCCAAGTCCCTTGAGCTCATTGACAATGACTTGGAGCCTATGGAACATCTCCGGCACACTCTCATCCTCCTTCATTGAGAAGCTTGCAAACTTCTCTTGCAACATGTAGGCTCTTGCGGTCTTGACACTTTCGGTGCCCTCATAAGCTTCTTCTAGCTTCTTCCAAATGTCATGAGCCACCTCAAGGTTCTTGATGAGCTCAAAAGCTTTATCATCAAGTGCCTCATGAAAAGCACTCACGGCAATGTCATTTGCTTGTTGCTTCTTCTCTTCGGCCGGTGTTGGCACCGCACCCTCAACAAGCTCAAACTTTGTCTCCACCACTT
This sequence comes from Themeda triandra, assembly GCA_018135685.1. Taxonomy (NCBI): domain Eukaryota; kingdom Viridiplantae; phylum Streptophyta; class Magnoliopsida; order Poales; family Poaceae; genus Themeda; species Themeda triandra. The sequence continues at coordinate 22,631 of JAENPR010000425.1, read as the reverse complement.
TCCACACCTCAAGGTTGATTGATTTGAGATGACTCCTCATCTTGAGCTTCCATTTTGCATAGTCCTCACCTCGAAATGATGGTGCCTTCTTGGTGTTGTTGATATGCATAACCAATGCCATTGCTTCACCGTAGGATGTTAATCCAACTTAAACAAACGGTGCCCGGCTCCGATACCACGTGTAAGGTCACAATGGCTAGAGGGGGGGTGAATAGCCTAATAAAATTCTAGCAATAAAACTAGACAACCCAATTAGATAGCAAGGCGGCAAATGTGCAACGCAAGTGCTTCGACTACTCTATGCAAGCCGTCCTACCATACAAGGCTACTCAAATTAATTGCACGCACAACAACGGTGATCAAGCTACACAATGTCGGTTCACCGAAACCAACCAAGCAATTCTACCCACGGGATTTAAGCTACACAAAGAGTGGTTCCCGACCGACCACAACAAGCAATTCTACTAAGGGTAAGTGAAGAGAGGAAGGAGGGTTATACCGCCGCGAAGAGTAGAAGATAGCCAATCACCTAGAGATGCTCAAGCACAATCACGATGGAGATCGAAGCCTCGGCAATCACAAATCAACACAATGATTTTTTACCGAGGTTCACTTTTCCCGGCAAGCTAGTCCTCGTTGTGGCGATGCACTTGCTTGGTGAGTTGCCCGCTCAATTGGCTCGGTGCCAAAGACCCCAATGGGGAGCCGCAATCTCCACACAAGTCAAGGATCCACAAGCCACGAGCAATCCACTAGAGTATCCTTTCGCGAACTCCCGCGGGAAGGATCAAGAACCCTCACAAGAACCCGGTGTGGCCTCGAACAATCACCAAGTCGAGCTCAACCACCACCCGCCGCTCCAAACCGTCTACGGTGACGGGAATCACCGAAGAGTAACAAGAATCCGCAGCTCACTCGATGAACAAGTGCCTCTAGATGCAACTCTCAATGCAAATCACTTGTTCTCACTCAAATCTCTCTCAAGATTAGCAAAGGAATCAAAGAGATGAGTGGGGGAGTGTCTCTCCCGCTCAAAGTATGCTCAAGTGAGTAGAAATGGCGAAGAGAGCCTCCCCCAAGCCGGCCAATGGTCTATTTATAGACCCCTCCACGAAATGGAGCCGTTGCCCTTGGCCGACGCTTTAAACGCGCCGGGACGCGTCCGGCGCTCGGCCGGCGGGACGCGTCCGCCGCTCTCTGCGCGTGCCGTCGTCGGGCCGACCGTTGGAGTTTAAAGACGCCACGTCACCCGGGCCGGACGATGAACAGAAACCGCCCGAGACCGACGCGTGCGTCCGGCGCGCGTCCGACGGGCGAGCCACGCACGAGCACGCGAGCGAAAGTTTCGGGTGCGCGCGTCCGGCCGCGCGGACGCTGACGCGTCGCCGCGCGTCCGGCGCACGCCGCGCCCGGCCACCACCGTGCACCGACTTCACAACGCGCCGGACGCGTCCCGGCCCTTCCGGCCCCGTCCGGCCGCCGCGTCGGCGCCCGTAAAACAACGTTTTCCTGCCCGCCGCGAACGCCAACTTCTCCAATAATTTGCATCCGGCGCAATAGAAAATAGGCCTCCAATTTTCCAAAAAACGCCGAATCCCGCCTCGCAAGCTCGGCGGGAGGGAGAGAGGGACCCAAACCCAACTCAACCCTGCAAACCAACGCGCGATCAACGCCACCTTCGCCCCAAACTCCAAACCACTTGTCCAAGGTGCTAACTCCACAAAGTAGAACACTTCTCAAGCACCGGAGTTAGCGTATCTACTCAAGATCACGTCGACAAGTGTTAGCTCTCTAGTTAGCCTCTCATGCACCATGCAAAGTCACAACTAGAGGCACTTAGGACCGCGAATGAAACCGAGGAAACCCCTCTTGATAGTCGGTTATCGATCCTAAATGTGGTCACACTCACTAAGTGTCTTGACCACTAAACCGGAAAGCCCTATCAAGTATACCTTCGCCTTGATCTCCACGGACGTTTCCATTCATCACCGGAGCTTGATCACTTCACATGTCCACCATGTTCGTCACCGTGATCACCATGCTCCATCATCCATCGTCACGTTGCTATGTGTCTAACCACACTTAGAGCAAAGCATTAGCAACGTTTGAGTGTCATTAATTACCAAAACCAAACCGGAGCTTTCAACCTTGTATCATTAAGAAACTATTGGGGGTTTTTTAGGAGGAGGGGCACCTTTGGGCCTCCTACCTCTTCTGCATTGCAAGGCAGGATTTTCCTGCTCTTGCCCCCCTCTTCTCCCTTTTGAGAGTAAGACAATACTTTTTCTTTTTTCTCTTCTTCTTTTTCTTGACTCCACTAAAGTGAAATCATCACCATCAGTTTCATCCTCCTTAGTCCATTCCAAACACAAACTACTATTAGCATTAGGTGTATGTTCCTCAACTGATTCAGTTTGAGGAACTTTCTTTGCTTCAATCTGTTTCTCATAAAGATCATGCCTAGCTTTTTCTAGATTTTTCAGTAAATCAAATGTTTCAAATTCATTATTATCTAATACAACACCCAATTCAGAAACAGTAGCAGTAAAATCTTGAACAGATAGGACAGCAAATGAATTGGTACTCATTGGGTTACCTTCTAGATTCTTCTTCATTGCCATCTTTTGATTCTTCTCTTGTGTTGTCATAGCAGTAGTCTTCCTGAGCCTGTCACTCCTCCTAAGCTCTTGAGCTTGGTGAAGTACCTTGTCACCCACCACAGCACTTGCATTCTTTTCAGCTGTTTCAGCAACCACCACTTCTTTGTCACCCACCACAGCACTAGCATTCTTTTCAGCTGTTTCAGCAACCACCACTTCTTCTTCATCCTTCTCTTCACCATTAATCTCAATATCCATCATTACTGGAGCTTCTTGAACTTGTGAGAGAGCTATAGCATCACATAACTCCCTTTCATTCCCTTCTGCAAAATCTCACTTGTATTCCCCACATTGTCAACTTGTGACTGACTGCCTTGAGTGTTAACAATATTGTCATCAGATATGAAAACCTCAGGGGACTCCTGAACAGACAAGTTCATTGCCATCTCCAAATCAGAAGGGCAGCCCTTTTTAGGAGAAGAAGTATGAGTGTCCACAGCCATATCCACTATGGCTTCAGGAACTTCCACTCTCCATAAATGTTTGTTATGGTGTGAAGATGTCTGTCCATCCTCATTCAACCTCCTCAAGTTCTCACCCAATGAGTCACTATCAGAATCACCTTCAGCAGCAGCTATGTCAGGTATAAATACCTTGTCCTGTTTCTCATTCCCCCTGTTATAAGCTTTCTGAGCATCTTTCAGCAACTTATCTTTATCATTCCCAGCTGCTTGATAGTGAAACTTTGGAGGAGCAGAGTCATGGAACAATTTCTGCTTCCCATCCCTTTGTCCCTCTGCATCATTCTTATTTTTAGCTTCTTTATCCATACCATCTCCATCTCCAGCTTTCCATTTCTTGTTTGGAGGCATATCAACTCTGATGCCACTCCTCAAGTTCTTGCTTTGTTCTTCTTCAGGAATTTCCCTTTCAAAGCCAAAATCATAGCATATGTTACCAAGAAAAGCCTCAGCAAATTTGGGAACTTTGGTGACATCCCTGCACCCTATCTTCACTCTCACATAGTCATTCCTGTTCCTTGTGCTTTCATCTAATTCAGATGCTTTCCCAACCAGGCCACAGACTTTGGCAATAGTGACAATGGACCTTTGGTCATCAGGTATGTTTGAGACCCTGAACCAGGCATGTTGGAGCTCACCTTTGCTGCCCCTTGTAGCAGTCCAAGGATCAATTTGGATTTGGGCTTCACCCCCCTTCATCATCATTGTTTTCACCTGGCTCCACTCCTGCATTTGCTTAGCTGTTGGGAATCTGATCACAAATGTGTTCTCCACAGTGGGTTTGGCCACCCACCTCCAAGCTGTAGCTCCCAACAAATTCATGAACAAATGCTCAATATCTTTTGCAGTAACCTTGCCAAACTTAACACTAATCACAGCAGTACTAGCCCTCTCCCTAGCCACCTTTGGGTCAATGACTTCATCAATGTGAAAAAAACCTTGGCCTTCTACTTGAGCAGCACATAACTCTGGACCGAAGTTCCAAGGCAGGCAAGCAAGACAGTTGTATGTGCTATGGGTATTACAGTTGCAAATCTCACAGAAGTATCTACGGCAGTCACGAGTGGAGTGGTTGGTATACCCACACAGATCACATGGATGAACATAGACCTCAGCATCTCGGGTATTACCTTGATTTTGTGGCGCCGGATTCCCTTTGTCAGCAGCAACAGGATTGGCCTTAGGCACCCAAACTGCCCCACTGCTCTGCACTTCTTTCTTGGGCTCCCACTTTGAATCAGCAGCAGCTTCTTCTTCTTTCGCAGCATTACTTGATGAACCAATCTCTTTGGCTGGTCCATCTTGAACATCAACCACTTTCTCCTCTCGGTTCCAGACAAGATTCCGAGCTCCGGCCCTCTCACGGCCCTGATCTTGCCCCCCCCCCCCTCGATTTCCACCTTCTACACCACAACCGGCCATGAATCCACCACGCCCACCACGGCTATCATCAGATCCACCGATCTCCCCATGATGTCCCAAGAAAGTACCTCTGCCTCCTCGAGCATCATTACCGCCGGCGCGCTCACCACGCCCGCCATTGAAACCACCCCTATCTGCTCTCTGCCCAAATCCACCTCCACCTCGATCTCCTCTCCCCCTTTCACGCCACCCCGGCCTCCTCCCTCCACCTCTTTGCTGCATCGCAACGACGACCGTGGGGGCTGATTCCTCCCTCACCGCCGCCGCAAAGGATTTGGTAGTAGGGTTTTGCCAGAGGTGGCCAACAAATCTCGCAAGACTGATGGGGAAAAGTTTGGGGACGGAAGTGGGATGGTCAGGTGAATCCACCAACTCGGGTAGATCAGGATGGCGGTGCCCCGACTCGGGGTCACAATCCACCGAAATCTTACCTCCCCCTCTCGCCACTGGCTGCTCAACACGTGTCCCGGACCCAGGCGGTGAGGCAAGCACACCTGGTACGATTTGCACCTTGGGTTTTGGTGAGAACCATCTCTGCCCCACCTGCAGGGATGCCGTCTGATTCCCCTGTTTCATTCCAAAATTGCCATGATTTTCATCTCCCGCTCTCGAATCGAGAGTCCTAGCAGGACCATGTCAGAATGAATCGCCGATGAATTCTGCTCAAAATTCGAGTCAGGATTCGGCATATGCCCAGAAATTATCTCCTCTGTTCTACCACCACGACCCGTACGACGGGATGAGGCTGAATCAGAGCCAAGCGCAGGGAAATTCTCCTTGTACCAATCGTCAACAATGGTAGAACCATTCTCAGGAACCCTAATCGCATCAGGAATCACACCAGAAATCGAACCAGCCCTAGCAAAGCAATCGCCACCCCCATCCGCGGCTCGCGGCGAGGACGCATCAGGCTGCGTGGAAGAAGAGACGAAAATAGAGGAAGCCGCACGATCACCTGCGCGGGAAGACGGCGGAGGTGTCGTCGGAGAGTTCGCCGGAGCGGAAGATGACGCGGTGGTCGGCCCGGTACGCCCGGTCGCCCCGGTCGCCCTGCTCGCTCCGGGAGCAAACGTGCCCCCCACGGAAGCCATCCAGGAACATCGTGTCGCCTTTAGATGGGAGAGGAGATAACGCTCCACGCACGGCCGCACGGGGTGATGTCATCTACTTTTCATCAACTTGCTGAAATAGGGGTGCCTTTCGATCTGGACTGTATTTGACGACCACAGCGGCACTTGCGTCTACTTTGCCCGGATAGAGATTCAGTAACTTACCGAGGCAAGTCACAACGTAACTTACCTTCAGCATCCAGTCATTTTTTCTTCTTTTTGGGACAGAAAACCAAGTCAAATTTTTATTATTCGCAGCACACGGCTGCAATGAGAGTGCAGAAGTCGAAAGATACAGAACGCAGTGCCAACAACAGTGGGCGACTGTCGACATGATATGAATTTGAACACGAAGTAGCAAAGGATCCTAAATTGACTTCGTCATGCCTGAATGCTTGAGGAGCTAAAGTGTAAGCCGTAATATTGAGATCTCTTGCTACTTTCGAGGACCTGGACAGATTTGTTGTTCACCAGCCATTGAAAATCAAATCCAATGGTTCAACCAGATCAAACCTTTCAACAATCATTCAGACATAGGTAAATAGCAGCAAAGTAGTTCAGAAGATTATACTAGCAGCTGACTGCATTTTTAAAGCTAATCTAATCAAGTGCATCAGCTTATCAATTAAGAGACATAACTCAATCAAATGCTTACAAAGCTTCCATGAGCTACTTACAATAGAAACAATGAGACCATAAAAAAAGGTTGTCTTAGTTGAGCTTTGAGACTTTCAACAATCATAGAAGGATCAGCCGTACCAGGAATTACTGCAGGTAGAACTAACCAGCAGGCTGTAGCAAAAGGGCAGTGAAACACAAGATGATCCAACTCTTCCACCATATTCAGGTGACAAAGAACACAATTATAATCGAAACATATTTCGACGACGAAGGAAGAGATCTACTAGTGCTTAGTCTGTCCTTCAAGACCAGCCGTGAAAGAGATTTGGCGTTTGTAAGGTTTGTTCTGACAGGCTGAACACCATAGCCATTTGAAAGGCTTGCCCATGGCTAATGAGACTTTTATAAGCCATGGAAGGATAAGGAAGAGGCACCCCAATTATAGTCTTTGCCATAGTGTAAGCCATGGAACTTTTCGGTGTGATAGATGGACATAATTTTTTTTAGCAACACATCGTACCAGGAATATCAACTCAAAGCAAAATTCCCACTAGGAACATCAATAAAAATGTCAACGATGATTCCTGTTCAACAAAAATGTCATTGGCATATTTGACGGCCATGTGATTTCCTAATTTCTTATGTTAAGTTTGTAGTTAAGATTCTAATCAGTGACAACTCATTGGCTAACTATTGTATGTAGCCTATATATATATTTTTCTACTCAGCAGTAGACTGGTTTTTTTTATTATGCTCCATTAGTAGCAATAATAAAGCTGGAACTGCAAGCATTCTAACTTAAGTTTAGGTTTAGCAGGTCATATTTTTTTTAAAAGAGAGAGAGAGAGAAAAAAAAACAACCAGCAAAATTATAGAATAAATAAGCAAGAAAAAAACAAGCAGAGTGTCTAGAAAGAGAGAAACAACAAAGAGTGAAAAGAAGAAAGAAAGAACATATGTGCAATAATATTAAATCAAAATATGCAGTGTGTCTGAGTGTTTTTCCATAATAACAAAAATCAACACAACAGATGGAGCTCCGATATCAATGTGATCTACTGTAAGTCCTCTTTTGAAGGAAAAAAAAAATTTGAACTTAAAGAATTTAACTCACCAAAGGTAGTTTAAAAAATGAGAATGCAAGAACCAAACCATTTAGATATAAGTTGTTTTAAATTTTAATAGGCCAAGTCTTTGGTTTAGTCGCCACTCACTGCTTCACAAATCATGATGGACCAAACCACATCTTGCAGCTGTCGCATTGCAGCTCCGTGGTTACATCAGCTCATGATCCGGCTTAGTAAACTCCTTCATATGGCATAAACCTATCGTATGAGCTGCTAAACCTTATAAATAATACTATTCCTGCTGCTATCATGCACAGGCGAAAAAGTAGAAATATTTATGAGATAGAGTCTTACTTAGAATCACAAAACTTACCAAAATGGTAGTAATTAAAAAGTTTGAGACTTAGATTCTTCTAGTATCTCACTCCCATACAGATATTGTTCATTTGTTATCAAAGACTTATCAGAAGTAAATAAATTTAAGGATAATCTTCAGCCATGTTTTAGGCAGGATGGAACCAACAGAATGTGCATTAAGTATCCAGAATAAGCCAAACAAAGCTCCTTTCGTCAATAACCATAACTTAACCTAATTATGGCTAGTCAGTGATCACTAGTGGTAATATTGCAGAAACCAGAACTGAGAAAACCTGCTCAGTTGACAGCCGCTAATGAGCATGGGTTGCAGTTCCACCATCCACCAAAACCACAGAATGAGAAGCTTAAATTACACTCTAGGGCACAATACTAGCACAAGGTGCAGCATAAGCATCTGCAAGGCCAGGAACAGAGACCTTGTGACAGTAAATGAACTTCGATTTGAAAGCCTCCTCTCCAAGATGAGTTAATGAGTAAAGGTTCATATTGCTATTCAGCAATCCCTTTTCCCGCAGCACTTTCATGACACGATGCCGAGGCACTAGCCGCTTCTCCAAGCTGAATGCGAGCAGGATAGGCCTTTCCATAATATACCGTGGCTCCATCTCAGCTTCATTGACCAGGAAGTCAATCTTGCGAATAAGAGTCTCACTAGATAACACTAGTATATTTGGCATCTTGGAGACTGCAATGGAAATCTCAGATTCAGAACAACCAAGAGTCATCTTAAGGAACTCAAGCTTGGCAGCAACCTTCTCGCGGGAAAGACCGCTGACGATGGCTAGTGCCTGCCTGAACATCGGCGACGTGGGAGGCACTCCAAGTTCTTCTCAGGTGGAGGTGGAAGTGGAGGTGGAGAGGAGAATGCATGGGCGTGGGTGGATTGGGGAGGGTGCCGAGGAGGCAGCACGGAGCAGAGGGAGGAGGCGATTCCGGGCGCGCAACATGGCGGCGGCGAAGCGGAGGGGATTTGGCGGTCTGCCGCAAAAACAAGCAGGAGGCCTCGCCGGTCGCCGCGCCGTGGGCCTGCGGGATTAGCCGTGGTTCAGAGGCGGGGAACCACGGGAGAGGCTCCTGCTGCCTCAACGCCGCTGCTCGGAGCCCGGCGTGTAACGCTCGCACGGCCGCTGCCGCGCTGCCGCCTGCCCTGCGGCCGGCGTGGTTGCTGGTCGTCTGCGTCGCCGCTCGCCTCGAATCGGGGCGAGGGAGGCGGCCGAGACGACAGACGAGAGATGGATCCCCTGGAGCTGGGGCCGTCGGAGAAGGCCGTGTCGTCGACTTGGGATGCTGGGCCGCCAAACGTGCACGTGCCGTCCGGCTAGGCTCCACGAGCCAGGCTGAGTATCAAACAGGGCCCAAAGTAACTAGGCCGTTTTTTTTTAAGGCACCGGGCTTCCTTTCTTTTTGAATTCTCTGAAAAAAAAAAATGAGTACGGTATGTCTATTTTTGAATAACCAAAGGTGTCAAATGCAAAACATAAAAAAAAAATGAAAGCGTACATGACCAGCAGCGCCCGAGGCTATAGCCGCCCCAAATCTCCTCCGCCGCGTCATTCTCCGAAACCCTAGAAGCGCTCCGCCGAGCTCCAGTCTCCCGACTCCCGAGCTCGCCGCTTCTCATCTCACGAAGAAAAAGGGCCCGAGGCCAAGACAAGCCATACCATACCTCAGCGGCTCAGCCATGGATCTGGAGATCGTGGGGCGGCACGCCTTGCTGTTCGACGACGACGCGACGGCGGAGGTCGTCAACTCCGGCGGGTCCCTCGTCCCCTGGGCGGCCGTCGGCGCGGCGGACCTCCTCCTCGACCGCCACGACGTGCGCCACCTTCTTGACCGCGTGCCGCCTCGCCCGCGCCGCGCCTACTCGGCGGCCCTCCTCTCCGCGCCCGCCCGCGACGGCGTCTCTGAGGCCGAGCTCGATCGCGAGCGCTACGTGGACCTCCCGGCTGGCGACGGCGAATACGAGCGTTCTGGAGATGCGGCCCCCTCAGGTATAAATGGATCTTCCTTTTGCGCCGCCTCTCTCCTCTCCTCTCCTCTCGTATCTGTAACTGTCAGCTTCCGCCTTACCCTTCGTGGAGATCAAGTTTAGTTTGTTCTGTTCTACATTTTTGAATGTCGTTCTGGCGGCTGTCTTGTTCCGTCATGTCTCAGTGAGCCATAATCCTGTATTTTCTGGCTAATCTTAATGAAGCCTCAGTTATAAATTCAAAATAAGCCCATTAATTGGTTGCAATTTCAGTGTTCTGATAGCAGTCCTGTTGAACCAGAGCTTGAGGCTTAAACTGTATATAGGGAATTTTTCAGATATTACTCCCTTATAAATATGACCTACAAGCATATCACGCGTACTGATCTGTTCTCTGCTTTTGATTTGTTTTTGTTACCAGCAGACTAACTTGTAATTGTGTTTTCTTGCAAACAAACTAGGTTCTTAGAATACCCAGCTGTATCCAAATAACAGTATCACTGCCACATGTTTGAAGTCAGCAGTGTTCATTGTACATATGTGTTCTTTTTCCCATTGTATACTTTTAAAATTGCAGGAAGGATGCTTTGATTAGTTCATGAGCATCTTTAATCATTTCAAGTAAGGGACTTTCTTCAGTTGCTCGGAAGATGTAATTTGAGCCTGCATGTTTTCTTCCCTGCTCCTATTTGTGTTATTTGCTATATATACAATAACAATCCTTTAGCTGACATATTTTTGCTTATCTAGGACACGGAACAGATACTGGACAGGCTGATTATAACACTGTTCCTTTCTCATACGGATATCCTGATGGTTCAGATGAACCAAATTCTTCGGACTTGTGTTATCGGCCATCATTTTATGTGCCAGAAAGCTTGTTGAATAAGCTGGTTAGTATAAGCTTTGAGCTCTCACTTTTAACTACTTTCTCTCCAGATATGATCGAAATTTATTTCTTCTACCCTGTTATTAATCTTCTTCAGTTGATCCAGCAATAATTGCCCAAGGTGCATATGTTCTTCTAAGGATTAAATGCCTGTTTCAGATGGTTGGAGCAGAGATGAGGTTCCTACTAGTGATGCACATTGTTTCCTTGCAATGTATCTTGACGTAAGGAATATAGGCAGGTGGGATTAGAATGATTCAAGTGCTACATATAACAAAAATGAATGGGATGGCTGTCTTACGATATACTAGTTTTCTTAATGTAGTAGTTCATTCTGTTTGACATAATTTGCTTGTGGGCTCTCTAGCCATTACTGAGACATTTTTTTTTTCTCCCTTGTTTTAAATTTACAGCCTCCTTCTGAGAAGGCACATCAGATAATTGCAAGAACAGCTTTATTTGTCAGCGAGCACGGGGGACAGTCAGAGATTGTATTGCGGGTGAAACAAGGAGACAATCCAACATTTGGATTCTTGATGCCTGATCATCATCTCCACAGCTACTTCCGCTACCTTGTTGATCATCCTCAACTGCTGAAAGATGGTGCTGATGCGGTTGGCACGAATAAAGGTAATTCTGAGAGTGAGCATGCTTCATCTGGCGGGGCTTTATCATTGCTTGGGACCGCATATGACTCAGGAGATGAGGATGAAGGCATACTCACATGTAGTTCGGAAGGCATGAATCCTGGAAATAGCATGACCAGTGATGTGCAGGGCCATATAAAACCTGCATCAATTATGCCTGACAAAAAAGAACTAGGCAAAGTTCAGATTGCTGCTGCTCCTGCAGTTAAGAGTAAAACGATATTGATGAAGAAGAATCCAATTCTTACTGGCAATAGCATTGTTGCTGCTCAGCGTGAAAAGGTTAATGACACAATCACAGCATCAAGTACTTCCAAATCACATACCAATACAGGCTTATCTGAAACAGAAGAAATGATCCTTGAACCACCATCTTTCATGAAACGCACGATGGAGAAAATAATTGAGTTTATTCTGACAAATGGGAAGGAGTTCGAGGAAAAACTGATTGAGCAAGACAGAACAACTGGGAGGTTTCCATTTCTTCTGTCTTCTAATCCATACCACTCGTATTATCTAAAGTTTCTCCAGGAAACCGAAGAGGTAACTTGAGTCACACTTGTTTATGCTTTAAGTTTGAAAGATTTGTGTTACTATCCTTTTTCTCTGATTGTGTTGTAGTGGTCAAAAGAAATTTATTATCTTTTTTGTTACTATCTTAAATATGGCAAAAGAAGTTTATTGCGTCTGTTTTTTCTATTTAGAAGAAGCCAAAAGAAACTTAGTTCCTCAAAATACTGTCATGCAACAAAATGTCCCATGCCTTGATTGCCTTCATTCTCATCTTGTGATGGTGATCAGTTATTCCATTATTTACATTCAAACCTGATTGGGCTTTCTAGTTTCTACTACTAAAGTTGTTAACACAATTGATTGAAATATTGTAATTGCAAACATGATGGCCCTATGTTCTTCATTCATCAAGCTTCTTTTCTTTAGTAGTTGCCTTATTGTTACAATTATTTTTTCTAATAGGCTTAGTCGCTTTTATATCATTCTTGATTCTTTAGTACTCTTGATGGGCATTCAAATCGAGCAACAAGCATTTACATGCTAAGCAACTTTTTTTTCTGGGTCCTGGTTGCTTAAATTTATGAGATCTTTAAAACTGAAGTGTTTCTGTACTGCTGGTCCCAATCTTATTGTATTGTTCTTGCTGGGTGTCTTCTTTTTATTTTATTACTTTTTTGTTCTGAAGTGCATATGATGTCTTACACTTGATCTCTGAACTTCAGGTAAGTTCTGTGGAAAGTATTAATCGCTGATGCACTACTTTGAGTAGCCTGTAGTGCTGGTCCCAATTCTTGTTGTATTGTTTTTACTGAGTGTCTTCCTTCTTTTTTCTTTGTTCTGTTCTGAAGTGCATATGATGTCTTACACTTGATCTCTGAACTTCAGGTAAGTTCACATGTGGAAAGCATTAATCACTGATGCACTACTTTGAGTAGCCTGTAGTAGGGTCTTTTATTCAGTTGTTGGCCACTTTTCTGTTGGTCCTAATGTTGTAGGCTGGTTTTGCCAGCGTTGGTATTGTGTGAATGGTCTAAACTTTGTATACATTTTTGCTTTCTATAAAAGCAGGGGTTTCCTCTGTCACTAGGAACTAAAACATTTGTTATAACATCTTTATGGCATGTTTTCTGGTGGGATGTTTGTGTCGCATGAGTCAGTTTCTTTGGTTGAGTCGTTCCTTTGCTGTTTTTTTTTTAAAAAATATAATGTCTACTTTGATGATTTTCCAGACATCCAGGGCATGATTTGTAGCTATGTTGTGCTATACTAGTTTGAAAGCACTACATGAGTACGTGGCAAATCTTATTTTTGGATTTGGAAAACAGTACATGGACATGAATTGCTGATGTCTGTTTTGATTACTTGAATTGCTTTCCTTGGTTCAATTGTTTCTTGAATGCATCTCTTGCTTGCTTTGCTTTTCAAGCTTGTACTACCCATTTTTCCAATTAGTATTTTTAGCTTGTATTAGATCTAACTCATCAAAAGTATCCTGGACACCTAGAGTGTTTTGTATTCCAGGCCAAGTCAATTCCTTCCCCTCTATATCTACATCCAAACAGAGCCTTATAATTGTTGATGCTTCTCTTTTATATCCTGAGAATACTGTGGTTCTGTTGTAGACTTGGTCCCTTTCGCAATGCAAGAAATATCTTAATTCCCACTGATCAGAATCTTCATGCTCTAAAACATTTTACTAGCTTCTTTACTTAGTCGATGTTATCCTTTTTCCTATGATCCAATGGCAATTTTTAACTGTGGTTTGTTTCTCTTTCATTTATTGATTTTGCAGTCCAAGTCACATGGTAGAAGTCCTAATCACAAGGATAGAAGAGGTTCTTATGACTGGAGGGACAGAAGAAGTCCTGATGATGACAGAAGCTCTCGTGAGCGCGCCGACAAAAGCTCTCGCGAGCGCACGGACAGAAGCTCTCGTGAGCGTGCAGACAAAGGTTCTCGTGAGCGTGGCGACCGAAGATGCTCAATGGAGCGCAAAGACAGCAGTTATGGCATGGTATCCAGTGCTTCTGATAGAAGCTCAGCTGGGCCATCAGAGAAGCAGCTTTATGACAATGACAAACAAGGGAAAGGTAGATTCCATCCTATTTGTGGGGTCAAGAAGGAACCTACTCGGAGGGTCACTGCAGATGAAGCTGCTGCTATAGTAATGGCAGCTACTCGTGGACTGGGTGCTGCAAATGACTCACTTAACACCATGAAAGGAACCAAGGACAATGTTCGCACCCATGTTAGCAATGATCCCTCTTCCAGCTTTGGAAGTTTCTCATCTTTACAGGACCGAGATGCATTGTCCAAACACATCTCAAACAGTGAGGCTGATGCTTCAATTACAAGTACTGGACAGCCCCAAAGGGAAGGTTTTGGAATTATTGATGATGATTGGATTGCAAACACTATTGCAAAAGCTGCTGCTGCAGCAGCCTCCAAAGAGGCAGATTCTTCGGAAGCTTCCATGACAAAGGAACAGAAGCTGAAAGCTGAGAGGCTTCGCCGTGCGAAGATGTTTGCTGCAATCATTAAGAGTGGAGACAACAAGATGAGTGATTTAGCTGCAGCATCAGATCCAACTAGTGAAGCTGCCAAGGCCATTCCTGATATGAATGTCTCTGGACCTGATCTGCAATCTGTGGCTAAGGAACGTGAAGGTAGCTCTGCTCCGTTTGAACATGAGGTGCCAAGCTTGACAAAGCATAAAGACTCTGATGATGAACAGAACAGAGTGCGAAAGTATAGAAAGAAACATCAAGAATCCGACGAGGAAAAAGATGAGTCGGAGGATAGCTACAAGCACATGAGGAAGAGGCATCGCCCAGAGCATTCAAGAGACAAGAGTAAGGATGTTCACAAACATAAGCACAAGAGTCACTCCAAGGACAGGGAATCCAGACATCACAGACACCGTTATGAGTTTTCGGAAGATGAGCAGGAGCATGAGCGTCGGAGTTCCAAGTCCAGGCATAGGCATAGAGATGAGCACCACTACTCTGAGGAGGAACACAGAAGGTCACATAAACATCGGAGGAGGGAGCATCACTCCAGTTCTAAAAGAAAGCATGAGGAAGACCGAGACCGGAGTGAAGAGTCTCAAGGTCGCTTAGAAGTGTCCCCGTCTAGATCAGGCGCCAAGTTTGAATCAGACAAGTTGCCTGATGACACGGCACAATCAACTCAGGAAACAACTGAAGTGCCAAGTGAATTGAGAGCAAAAATCAGAGCGATGTTGCTCGAGAGACTGTGATATCTGTATCACAACAGTTTGACATTATGTCCTTAGGGCCTCTGTTTTGTAGCCAACTGCGTTTTCAATCTGCACTTGCTTCAAACATTCCAACTATGTATCCATTTTATTTGAAATCAGTGACCTGCACGCTATGTTTGTTGGCCTGCTCCACATGTGCGTTTCTGCTGCATGCAAAGGTTTGTCGTCATATGACTGTCTTGATGAATCACTGGTCTGCGTGCAGCGTCATCTTATTTTCAAGATGTCTGCCGAAGGCAACCATTTTGATATATTGTGGTGATTTCTGTAGATAATATATATGGGGTCTCTTTGAAACAGTGCGAGGGTTTGTTTTGCAAACATGTCTACGTATTGAACATTTTTTAGGTGGAAAATTACTTAATTTTCAACTTCAATGCATATGGATTGAGTTCCGCTTCAATCCATACAACGTTATGTATTGAGTTTATACAAATAAGTCATCTGAAAAAAAAAAACTTTGGCTGGTTTGATGGGAACAGAACCCAATATTAAGGCCAGATCAAAGGAATTTCATAGGATTTCCTTAAAAATCCATTCCTTCGGAAAACTTTCTCAAAATCCTGTTTGGAATGATATGGAACATGAACAGTGAAACAGATGAAATTTCCCTTCAGCCATGTATTTCATGGGAAATGAACCAAACTTCCACGCTAAGCAGCGTGTTGGCTCATCCTGCCAGAAGAGGTGGACACCACTGTGCGACCCACGTTATGCTAGTTTTCTAAGTTTAGGATTTCTGTGTTTCAGACACCATTCTATGTTTTTTTCCCTTTTCTTTCATTCCTCTATTTTGCTACTAAACATGTTTCTTAGATTTCTTTTCTTTCCTTTGTACCGTATCCATTTGATTTGATCCATGCATGACGATCATCCACAAATCCATCACATGAATCCGATACAACGCAAACCCGTCTGCCAACGGGGTTGGTCCCGTTTTCCCCCAAAGCTCACCCGCCGCTGCGCCCAAAGCTCCAACCGCAAACCACCCATACGGCCAGTATACCACTACCACACCGCAGTCTCCTTTGCCTGGATCGCATCTCAGCCGTCCATCAGCGTCGGCGCGGACCCGAAACCCGCCGCAACAAAACCAACGACCCCCGCACACCCGAATGGGTCGCAAGTCGCAACCCACGCTGCCTCGCTCCCGGGCCGGCTCCGATCTGCTAAGCCCCCCGCTGGATCGGGTTGCGGGTCGCCACCCCCGACCCAGATCCACCACAGCTCGCCGCCGGTCGCCGCCGCCGCCGCCGCAGAGGTTAGTTTCAAATCACCCACCTCCCCTTCTGTTCGTTGCTTCTTAACGGATCCGCTTACCCGGGCCGTAAACCCTTGCTAAAAGGCGCGGTCTACGAGCTGTTTCACGCCCGATTTCCTAGGGTTTGACTGTTCGAGCGCGCGGACTGGACCCCGCTGGGTTTCGATTTGGCCTGGGATGCCAGGTCACTTGCTCGCTCCAGCCGATTGTGCCGTAGCTATTGATTGTGCCGTAGTTCTGAGGGATTGGGGATGGGGACTGCTTGCGATGTGAAGGGGATTTTTAATGGTGTCTCTCTGATGTCAGAGGCATTCGGTAGTGCTTGTGTAATGTGTTTGCTCAGCATATCAGTGCTTTGCAATCTGAGTTAGGACTTAGGAGAGAGCCTGCCAAGATTTTAGTCTGGTTATGGGTGAAAGGCTGCCGATTGCTTTCCAGTTTATGGCGAGAGGTATTGGGTATATGCATTCTGTATTTAGTGTTTGCTGCCCTTTAGTTTCTGGTAAAAAGAGACAAAATCGAGAGCTTTTCCTTTGGTGTTGTTATGTATGACGTGCTTCTCTGTATGTGCTGCAGTGGGTGATCGTGTACGCGGTAACATGCTGGAGCCATTAGCAATGGAGGTGCCCATTGCTGGCTCAGCGAGCAATGCAGTGGCGCCTGCGCCCGTGGTTCACAATCCGCGGGCGCGCAAGCTGCGGTCTGCAGTTTGGCAGGACTTCACGAAGGAGCGTCGTCCCGATGGTAACTGTGTGGCTGTCTGTAACCACTGCAAGAAGCAGCTCACGGCAACTAGCCGGTCAGGCACAACACACCTCCGCAACCACCTCGCAATCTGCACCACCACCTCCGTACGGCGTGGTGGCAAGCGCCGGAAGCTTGTTGTGCGCCGTATTCTTCACAACAAACCCTCTGTCTCCGTGGATGGGCGCTCGGGTGAGGGCCACGCGTCAGGTGAGGACAATGATAACGAGGGCACACATTTTGATCAAGAACTCAGCCGCCGAGACCTTGTGCACATGATTGTCCAGCATGGCTACCGGTTTTCGATTGTGGATGATGTGGGCTTTCAAAAGTTTGTCAAGAACCTCCAGCCTCAGTTTAGGATGGTTTCATATGACACGGTGAGGGCTGATAGCATGGAAATATATGCAAGTGAGAAACTTAAGCTACATGATGTGCTCTTTAAGATCCCCTGCCGGGTTAGCATATCAGTTGACATGTGGCGGTCAAATACACAGACGGAATACATGTGCTTGACTTGCCACTACATTGACCATGCTAATGATGAGTGGAAAGTTAGGAAAAAAATTCTCAACTTTGTGCATATGGAGGCACCTTTTACACTTGATCAGATGGTTAATCTCATTGTAGAGAAGTTGCATAGTTGGGGTATTGACAGAAAGTTAGCTGCTGTTGTGCTAGACAACTGCAACGGTGGTGAAATGGTTGCTAGAGAGCTTCTCAGAGTTTTGCAGCCTCGGAGGCTTCTATTGAATGGGGATTTGTTCCAAGTACGCTCTTGTGCACGTATTCTAAATCTCACTGTCCAAGAAAGCTGGGCACAGGCATCTGATATAACTGATAGAGTTCGCAAGATGATTAACTATATCAAGTTTGAAAGATTCCAAAAGTTTCAGGATATTTCAAAGGCACTGCATATGGATCAGAAGCTGCTAGTTGTTGATTCTCCTGATAACTGGCCGTCTACTTACTTAATGTTTGAGTCTGCATGCTACTATCATGATGTGCTTGTGCGCCTGACAGAACAGGAAGGGCATTATGATGTTTTTCTGTCTGCTAATGACTGGGCTGATGTGAAAGCCCTCACTGAAATACTGGATGTAGTCTATCATGCTATGGAGAAGTTTCCTGTGGAAAACCCTACTGCAAACCTCTATTTTAATGAGATGTGTGAGATTCATGTGCTTTTGAAAACCTGGAGCAAGAGTCCATCTACTGTTGTTGCCAAAGTTGCTGACCAGATGCTTTCTAAGTTTGAGGGCTACTGGGATCTCACTAGGCCTGTAATGGCATTTGCATCTATTCTTGATCCTCGTTACAAGATGAAGTCCCTCGAGTACTTTTTTCGGCTCATTTATTCTGATGAGCAATATACAGCAAAGGCAATGATAGATTCCATCCAGAATACCTTTCACAGTCTGTACAATGATTATAAACATCAATCATCAGACTCATGGAAGAATCCATCCGTTCTCTGTTACTCTAGAAACAGTAATTCTTGCATGGGATCTATGTACAGCAATGGGGATGATTCGAAGACCTTCTCACGTATCACATTATCTGATGCTCGACGGGGACTTGATCAGTATATACAAGAGACCTCATCAGGACAATCCTTGAAGTCTGACTTGGAGATGTATCTTGAGGAAGCAGTTTATCGTCAAAAAGAAGGAAATCAGGATAATTTTGACATTCTGGGATGGTGGAAGTCCTTTGCAGCCAAGTATCCTGTGCTTTCACAAATGGCTCGTGATATTTTAGCTATCCCTGTATCTATCATCCCTTTGGACAGTGAAGCCCGTACACTAAATGAGTATCTCAGTACTATGGACCCTTCAACGGTTCAGGGATTAGTGTGTGCACAAGATTGGTTACAGGAAGACCCAGAAGGTATCACTGACTTTCTCTAACTGCTGTGAAGATTGGTATTAACTTAATAATGACTGTTTTCCCCTGTGCTTCTGCAGTTGTTGCTGGTTCAGGTGGTCATGGAGATGATGGAGCACCGCGTGGTGACGAACTTGTTGTGGTGCCAAAATAGGTGAATACATTTGAGGCTCTGCACTTCTTTCAATTTATCTCCTATATCATTTTATCTTATCCCTTGTTGAAGATGCATGCATGAGATGTCCTTGTAAGAAAAAAGTTGGTACAAGAGGCTTTTATAAGTAGAAGCTGAAAGAAGCTGGTTATGTATACTTCCTTGCCATTTTTGTATGCATGAATAATAAAAGTTAAAAGCACAAATCTACGAGGTGCATTTAAGATGTTAATATATGGTAGCTTTAAGAATCTTCAGCGCCTGTTGGAGTGATACTTACCTTATGTCTTAAGCAGAGAATGATACCAGCAACCTAGAAATAATATGCATTGGCAGTTCAAGAAACTATCAAGTTTTGCCATGAAAATTATGTACAAGTTAACTGCAGTGGCTATAATAGTATTTGTAATGAATGAACTGTTAGTGGGTGTCTATATTCAGTTTAACTCAGTTTGTACTGGATGGTCATTATTGATGAAGGGGACCTGCTAAAGTGCAAATTACCAAAGATTTTATTAGCTGTTTGAATTTGGAGGTGCTAATTACAGGAACTGAGACCTCTGTAGACCTTTGTTATCGAAGTCTTGAAGCAAATTAATTTTTCTGTGCCTTCAGTTTCAAGACTGCTACTTACTTTCAGTCATTTGTTTTGATGCAACTTTATTTACCCTCAAACGTCAAACGTTTTACTATATGTGTCTTTCAGCATATATACCAGTAAAAAGTATGAGGTTGAACTATCAATTGTGTTTTCACTGTAAGGATAACCCTTGTGGTGACGTGTTGGTTACCATTGTATTTGTGCCGTTTAGTTCACCGTCTTGTTCTCTGGAGTGAATCTTTGATCAACACAATTGCAGTGTCAGGGTCTCAGGTTTTGTTAACTTCGTGCTATGCTTTTGAACCTACTTTATGGCTAGAGCTATTAGGAATTTAGGGTACTGTAAAGCGTATAGATTTACCATAGGGACAGGTGGCAACCTTTACATTGCCCGGATGATCATATTCTTTTCCTGCATTTTTTTTATATAATTCTGATTATGAATTCACCATCCTAACCAATTCAATATTGTCCAGAGTGGAGTATTCTGAAAGAAGTCTTTTGAGAAGACGAGGGTGGCAATGGCAACTACATAATTTATTGCCCAAGAACCTCTATAGTACTCTCCTGTAAATGCATCTTTCTAGTTCTAGATGCTGATTTGTACAATGAACTCCTGGAGTCACCCTTCAAGAAGGATTCAAAACAGCCTACCATGTATTCATGATGACTTGATGTGCATTATGCTGCTCATCAGGTAGCATAAGCTATCTGTTGACATGTTTCGCAGGGCAATTGCGATTATTTGTAGTGCTCTCCTGATGAACCATGCATGCCCTCGCCCTGGGAGCCCTGAGAGCTGGAAGGACGGGGCACTTGAATTGGACAGTGTTGTGTCGAATACATGAAAGATGACAAGAAATTCATGTTGTTCGAGCCCTGAGGAAACCTGAGGTGGACATACATCTAGCAGGCATTTCACTTGGCCGCATTATCCAAGTAAAATGCTATATATAGCAGTAGTTATCAGAAATAGATGTATCTCCACTGAGCGTAGCTTAAACCTACAACAGCAAATTATAGGAAGAGATCTAGTAGTAACAGCTGCCAAGAGCAAGAAGGCACCGGACAAAATGGGGTCATCCTGACAACTTGTAGGCTGTAGGCAGAACTGACTGTACAGCGGCCAACGGCAACCATCGCGCAAACGCGCGGGTGCGGTCCTTGCCACGGCGGCCAAGCTTCGGTGCCGGGTACAATCACCGTAATCATCAAGCATACAGCACGGCCAACAGACTAGCTGGACGCCGCCGCTGGACTGCAGTGACCAAAGAATACCACCACCACGGGGACAAGACAACCAAAGAGCAAACACGTTCTGATTTCTGAATGAGCTGAATTGACAGTTCGCCGCGGAAAGAATTTGCCTAGTTAAGCCCTAGCCCTAGTGAATGCTAATAACCCTCTCTGCCTGAAAACTGAAAATTTTATCTGCGTATATATATTGTCGATGTTACTCGCAAAAAATACTAGTGTATGTATACGCTCCCGGACCAAGACGCTTCATTCCCCAACTTCTCCAGCCACCAGCCATGCCCTCCTCGGCGTGCGGTCACCCGGCTGCTCTCAAGAGATCACCGACTTTCTGGGTCTGCAAGTGGGCAAACAGCGGTGTCAAGTAAATACGAATACAGTTTCTGTTTGTCACAAATTTTGAAACTAGCATGGGGTACAGTAGTACAGCATCATGGAAACTAGTCCATCCAACTATCCAAGAGGCTGCTCTGAGTCTGAACTCTGAAGTTAGACGCACGCGGGCTACTGCCCGAGAAACAAATGGATGCATATGCATAGGAACAAGGACAAGAGATCAGGCCAACAGCATGCAGTCTGGTTTTCCAGTTGTTCACAGGGATACAGTTTTTTTCACTCTCTCCATCACATCAATTTTTAGCTCTTCAACTTCATGGAGAACACTAACATGAATCTAAACAAGGCCCTAAACATGATACTCGTACTAAAGATATCCACATGATACTCGTACTAAAGCTATCCAGGAGTTTACATGTTTGTCTGAGCAACGTTTTGCCTGAAACTGATTTGTTTCGGTTATGACTGTAAAGAAATACAGCAGAACTCTTCTACAGTCAGTTGTCCGAACTCTTCTTACAGTCAGTTGTCCAACAAGATTGCATTACATTAACTCATTACACAATTCATTAACATAGGTTCATGAGATAAATTGACAAGTCAACAAATAAGAAATCGCTTTTCAAAACAGTTTTTTTTTTTTTTTCAAAACAGTTTGTTAGGAGGACACTCATGAAAAGCTAAGAACATCGAGCAAGCAAACATTGATGGCTCTTAAGGAAGTTGGTGGCCCATGTCCTAACAGGGAGGCCCATAAATAGTACTACGTGCACATCATGGTACATGGAAAAGGTAGAGACAATTGGTTCAAATAAGGACCAACAGGGTCCACAAAAATCTATCACCGTCTGTCAATCTGGCGTGCAATTCAATGCTGTAGTACTGCATCAAATCCAAGGTAACAAGTAGGAAAATTTCTTGAACAATTTGTTGCGC
The DNA here is from genome assembly GCA_018135685.1 of Themeda triandra. NCBI lineage: Eukaryota > Viridiplantae > Streptophyta > Magnoliopsida > Poales > Poaceae > Themeda > Themeda triandra. Next base: position 442 of record JAENPR010000425.1, on the reverse strand, counting down.
TGAAAGAACATTTCGAGCTTTTGTACTGATCAGAATGCAAGCTTTGTTAGTTGTTTACTTGGTTTGTAAACATTTGAATTCAAAAGGCATAGTTGTAAGCAATATCTTGTCAATTGTTTTTAGTTGAACATAGATCAAATATTGAAATCTGAAAAGCTATTTTTGCCATATCATGGTATGGTGAAAACTTATATCTTACACCCGAACCTTTTTAAAGGAGTATATTGCATCCAGATTAAACGTGTTGCAAGAATCAAGTGAGATATTCCTTCTCCAGAACCGAATTTTAGTTACACCAATTCTAATTCTAAATTGTACCTGAATTTTATTTACCCCAGTTCTACCTAGAAATTATATGCCAAAATAACAACCGTAGCTCGAGCATAGATCCAGTGTAAGTTATTAATCATAACTAAAATCAGGTACAGAGTAGACAAATCCT